>OY813000.1:1095572-1433072 GCA_963681545.1 Germaria angustata | reverse complement strand
AGGTTGCAGCACAAAGAATACGTATTCTAATTTATTAGTACATACGTATGCATATAGTGCATATAATACAGCCCTGCATAAGATCATATCTCGATGTCATTCTTAATCTGTCTTGCTGCAGCAGTAACATTGCAGTAACATTTCGATGACTATGCTTGTAGGTTTCTTGTATAAATTTGTTGTAACATTACTGTTGGAAAATTATTTTAAGCAGGACTATGTCCAATCTATCATTTTAAATAATGCACAAGCTTTTCCTTAGACCCTCTAAGCCGAGAGAAGGGACATTTTCAAATTCCGGTTACAAGCAGTCCTTCGAAATGTATATTTGTTGCAAGTGCAAACAAACGCTGCTCAACCGATTTTTGTACATATGTAAAGTCCTAATACAATTTAGGATTCCGTGTGAAGTTTCAAAAAATTGCTTATTTGATTCGAAACATGAATTTAACTCAAACATTTAACAAATTTTTTTTTTTAAACTTTAACAAAAAGAGGAGTGTCTTAGTTTTAAAAATATATTTTTTGCTATATACTTATGTGTGCATACATAGATACATATACTTATATGTATGTATGTATGTATGAATATGCATATTTTTATTATATTTTAAAAGAAAAGCAAAACCCTTCCTTTATGCAGCACAATCAAGCAAATTAACGTGCACAAACTTACACACTAATAAGGTCAGTGAAGGTCGAGGCTAGTTTGATAACAAAACATCTAAAAACCTCTCATGTACATGACTATTTATGACGTTGAAAATAAATTTTAAATTCATTTCAATATTAAAAATCACAGACTCACTCACTACTTTCTTATCTTTTGTTATATTTTCCGTCTGTTTTTGTTTTATTGAAACAAATGACAATTGTTTCGTTTTTGTTTATTTTTTTGGAATTTTTTCTACAAGTGTAACAAATAAAAATGTGTGTGTACATACTACATTTTCAAGTAAAATGCGATAATATACACTCGAGGCAACGTTCATCGCTGTGCTCTCTAACGCAAGCTTGTTAGTAAAAATAGCAACAAAAAATGCACTATACATGCATACTTACATGCATATGTACTTATATATGTACGTACAAATTATTTATTAGCACAACAACAATGACGACAAAAACAATGAAAAACTGTTAAAATGCCAAATAGTATTTAAAAGAAAGAATTCTCCCACTTTCATGAAAACATTCATTATTTTGTTTCAACTGCAGGTAGAATGATATTTTTTCACTGAGAAGTGGCCCCATGAAAATAACTCTCAAATGCTTTCCCTGATTAGCAACGTTGTTTTATACATTCGATAAGTGCTCGTACGAGCACTCGAAATGGCCGTCTTTCTATTCGTGGGCGACATTCGCACTGTTTTATAAATATGTACCTAAACCTAGACTGTGAATTAATTCGTCACTAAAGGACTTTGAAAATCAAACTGTATACGAATAAGACTGAAAATAAAATATTTACTTTTCACTTTTTGTGTACTTATGGATATGAAGTGGAGTTCGCTTATAACATACATCGATTATAGCGAACAACTCCTCAGGTCCCAACAGTTGAGTTTGGTTATAGTGAACTTGAAAAACACTTGTAAGTTCCTCTGCTTAACGATCAAAAGAAGATCGCTAAATTATACCGCTAAGTTTCTAAGAAAAACACTTGTAAGTTCCTCTGCTTAACGATCAAAAGAAGATCGCTAAATTATACCGCTAAGTTTCTAAGAAAAACACTTGTAAGTTCCTCTGCTTAACGATCAAAAGAAGATCGCTAAATTATACCGCTAAGTTTCTAAGAAAAACACTTGTAAGTTCCTCTGCTTAACGATCAAAAGAAGATCGCTAAATTATACCGCTAAGTTTCTAAGAAAAACACTTGTAAGTTCCTGTGCTTAACGATCAAAAGAAAATCGCTAAATTATACCGCTACGTTTCTAAGAAAAACACTTGTAAGTTCCTCTGCTTAACGATCAAAAGAAGATCGCTAAATTATACCGCTAAGTCTCTAAGCCGTTAAAGTGATTATTGTAAAAAACGATAAAAGAAATAGAAAATAAATAAAATTTATATATAGATGAGTACTCGTATAAGATTCCATTAGATCATTATGCATTATCGTATGACCACTTTTTCCACAAATATTCCCCTTTTTCATTACTTCCAAATTACATACTTATTTGCAAAGAAGTTAAAGGACTTAGAATTGGAAATGTGAAGGTAAATGCAATATTTAAGTCCTGATATACATACACGTAAAGTGAACTGATAACGTTTAGACTTTTCAAAATGAATATATTCTCTATAAAAATATATGTATGTTTCTTGGACTATTCGAATTTGGTGCATTTAAAACATTATAAGTAAAAAAAAAAATTATATTTAGTGGCATATAATTATAATAACTGTTCTACTAAAGAGAAGTCAGAGATTAATTTGTGGCCTTAATATTCAGAATTGGAATCGAATAGTTCGGATAGTAATATTCCGGTTATATTTTGAAAAATTAATGAATCCTTGCATTTACTAAACTGCCTCTGTCAATAATACCATGTTTTTGATATTGTTTTTTTATTTTTATTTGTTGTTATTATTGTTGTTGATAGAGCTGTAAAGAGAGCGGCAAAATGACCGTCGTCGCAAAGCACAAATGCAAAAAATTTCAAAGCAAATCTTATATTTTTCTTCCGACTTTGTGTTTGTTGCACAAACACACACACTGTGCAAACACTTGCGTCTGCTAGAGGTTAAACAAGCTTGATTGATACGTTCATATATATATATATATATATATATATATATATATATATATATATATATATATATATATATATATATATATATATATATATATATATATGTGTGTGTGTATATATATATATATATATATATATATATATATATATGTATATATATTTGTAGCTACAAAATGCGAGTAGAAATAGGGAGCTAGGCGTTTTTTTTATTTCAGCAAAGCTACTAGAGGTTTTTGTGTCCATTTTTCTCTCGTGACCCTGGCCTGCTATTGAAGCTCACTAATGCGCATTGATAGTGGTGCATGTTGTTGTAGTAGTTCGCATACAATCGCTTGTGTGAAAATGCGTATGTGTGTGTTTTGTATTGGCGTTATAAACAATAAACATACAAACAAGTACGAAATTCGAATATGAATGAGTAAAACACATGCACACATCTACATACTTACATACGTACACACAAACGCATACGTACAGATGTGTGCAATATTAAGGTGTCGTAGAAGGTAATAGAAATAATATGTACATATACGATATACATATGTATGTATGTAAGTATGTAAGTAGCAAAATAAAATGCAAGGAGGCGGCTGGTATTTGAAGGGGGATATAAAGCAACAAAAATTTGCAAAGTACTGTTTGCTGATTTTTTTTATTTTTATTTGTTTTTGTCTTTTTAATTTCATTTTAATTTGAGTATTTCAGCACAGAATACGCAAAACGAAACATTGAGAATAACCTCAAAATTTATCGGAAAATCGCATATAATATACATACGCACATGTACATATTTAGATTCTTTTCGAAAACTACTTGTACTTGCTATCAGCTTAAATTTTAAAAACCACATACGATGTATTTTAATGACATACTGATACAAATGTCGAAAGGACTTGATTCTTGAGTCATATACATAATTCTTACTTTGATATTTTGAAAATGAAATAAATAGTTGCGTCTATACTTATTTTTTTAAATATCAAATTTTTCTGCAAATGATGTTTCTCTCTCATTACTGTTGCAATATCAATTTGATTATGAGCGAGTTCGGCTCAGAAATTATAAAATAAACATTAAAATTACAAATTCGAACGATAATGTTAGTCATTACCAGAAAAAACTTATTTCTTCTAACATATTTTTCGATTGCATTTATTACTTGTGAGTATAAGATACGAGTATAATGAAAATGAGTCACGACGTGATAGATTAAGATTTATCTGATATTTTATACATAGATCTAAATTGTTGATCTATTCTTTCGAGATTTTTGCCGTTAAGATCGGTTTTTATTGTTTTTGTATGCCCTTGATGTTTCTCGAAGAATAATTTTCATAAAAGAAATTTAGGAAATATTTGAAATTTGAAAACAAGCCTTTTAAATGCCTTACAAAATCTGCTGAAATCGTTAGAGTTGAGAATTATTTTTAAATTTCTAATACCAAAGCAGACAGCGTGTGTATCTTGTTGAAAAAAAATCAATCTGCCAAAGTGGCGAAAATTATTAAAATGGAAAAATATCTCAGAAATTAGCATTGGACTGAATTGAACTTGATTAAAAATAATGGAAAATGCGGAAGTGTGTGATTCCAAAATAGCTTTTGAAAAATACGCCGAAATCTTGAAAAAGAACCAAACTCAACAAATATCACCGATAGTAGTAGTAGTTGCACTACAACAAAAATCTTGATTAGCAACATTGTGTTAAATAATTATTTTAATTTTTTATTAATATGTGGATTTATTGATTTTTTATATAATCGAATTCTTATGAATAATCATATAAAAAATGTGGATCCATAAAAAATATGTATGCATAACATACATACATAAAAAGTCACAAAAATTTAGAACACAAATCAGTAGTAAAATACACAAAAAATGTTTTAAAGAGTAAAAAAGCGTGTGTATGTAAATTTCAAGTTTCAATCTTTAAATGCAATTGTTATTTTTGCATATCGGCCTTAGCGAGTGACCACGGATGAGCACCAATAAAGTGCAATGCATAATTTCTATCTCGTTGCACACTTTCCTTAGTAGTGTTGATGTGTTTTCTATTCGAGTTACTTTCACAGTGGCAGGTATTTTAGGGGAACTCAGTGCATCTAAATTGTAATTTTTACGCATTGAAAATTATAATTTTTATTTAGTTTTAGAAGTCAATTATTTACCCACATGCCATACAATTTGTTAAATTGTTCGGCTTTTTTGTAAAAATGTTACGGTATGAAAGTTTTCTGCTTTATTTGAATATGTATTAAATTCCTCCGTAAACTTTATAAGAAGTCGAAAAAATGCATCAATCAACTGGTAACTTTTAATCAATGGAAATGTCATTCCTTGAAAATAATTAAAATTTTTTTCACTCAGAGCCATCATGAGTTTGTTTCTTATTTTCACTTTTTGGTAATAGTTTCTTAAAAAGAAATATTTTTTGTTGGTCGATGTAGTATTTTTTTTAAATGTTTGGGCTCCTTATTCTTGGAACTGGGTTAAAGTATTAAAAACTAAACCGCCAAGAACTTGCTTTCCGAATTATTAGAACGATTACTTTACAATAAACAAGTTTCTTATATGGTCTTATAAAAACCAGTTTAACGATTTTTCCATTGAAGAGGAAAATAACCATACAAACAAGTTTAATATTTATGTGAATTAATAAAAATATTTGAATGAATACGGAAACAAATTTTATTGTATAAACTCTTGATTTACAAATCATCAAGAACTAAAATATATTTTCAACAACATAATAGTTTATCCAAAAACGAAATCTTTAATGCGCTTTCAACAATTCGAGTAGATATTTTGCAATTATTAAAATGATTGAAGATATAAAAAATTAGAATATATTCTTCTAAAGCAATTAAATGATTGAGTTGACTTGATTATTTAATTTATGTAAAGCTACGTATACAGTGAAACTTCCCTTAACACAATTAATAGAACTTCGGGCAGTTCTTCCTCTAGATGTCCATCAGTCCTTTTTAAAATAAATTTATTTTAGTACATACAACAACAACAACAACAACAACATAATTAACATAATTAAATGACATTTAAATAAAAAGTTAAAAACTGGGCATAAGTATATCAAAAATTCAAATTCTAATGTAAAATTGTAAATAGAGGTTTGTATCGGTGGCTTGAGTAGAAAAAATATTAAATGTAAGAAACCAGAAATTTTCGACTGTGTTTTATTAAATTGAATGTCTTTTTTATAATGCAACTAGCGGGCCCGTTGCCTGCTTCGCACGGCAAAACAAAATAAGAAAAGAAACACACTTGTTTTTAATAAAGTTGGTTTTGTTCCCAAACACAAACTCACTTCACATACGCACCGCACACATGCGTTATCGGATTTTAACCAAACTTCATATAAACCATATATGGGCCACTGCCTACGTAGTGTATAAGTTTGGTTGAAATCGCTCGACGCGTTTATGATTAGTTCGGCGACGTACATATACGGACTTATTTTTATATATATAGATTTCAATTACTTTTTTTTACCCATTATGTTGTTTAAAAAGTTGATATTCACCCCTCCCCAATGAGGATAATATTAAAGCAAGCTTTAGTATTCTAAAGCTAAACACTATTATAAAAGAAAGACTAATAAAGGCGTCAACAATGTGGACACTTTGAGAGTTTCTATAATCACGAACATGCTTTATTACGGTCTTAAAATAAAATTATAAGTGGTTCATATAAGTTGAATTTTAGGACAGGTAAAATTATATCAAACTTAATGTAACAGAAGGGTATAAGGACGAATTGCCCATTTCGTTTTCTATGCATACATACATATATACATACACACATACATATGTGCATACATTTATATGCAAGAAAGAGCATGGATCATTTCATCGTATACATATTTAAGATTTGGAGTTTGATAATTTTGAATTGGACAATTGCATTTTAGCCTATATTGGATGCTGACTTTTGGGTCTTTAAATTATAGATTAATTAGCCATTGAGAATAAAAAAAATTAACACCTTAAAGCTGAACGCAGCACTAAAATAGCATAAAATATATTAAAGAAAACAAAAACAAACAAAAAGAGAAATATTCCTCTAAAAACAATGTGAAAAAGCATGACCTTCCACAATGCCAGCCAGTTGAAGCAACTAGTAGCAGATTTAACACAACTACACCCAGCCAGGCAGTTAGCCATCCCGTGTAAAAACTGCTACAAGCAAACCAAGCCGTCAATTTTTAACCAGCAGCAGCAGCAGTTGCTTTAGTATCCAACTCTTTCAATTTATTATACATACGTCACGGACAGACAGGCAGACGGATAAGGGTATGCTCAAAAAGTTATCAATTTGCTTTACTCTACTCTGCTACGATATGTACGTACATACGTACATACATATGTAAGGGTGTGTGTGTAAGAGACTGTTTGTATTCATACATATTGTATGTGTGTTCATTTGTATGAATGCACGTAGAAATAAAATACCCGTCCATAGCCGAAAAAAATATAAAACCAACGAAAATAAAAAAATACAAAAAATTGAAAAATAAGGCCAAGGTGACTCACCTTGATTTAGACTCACAAAAACTTTAATGACCTCGCCAAAGCTCGATACATAACAATTAACAAATATACATACATACATACATTTAAAATATGTATATGTATATATAAATATACATACATAAATACAAAACTACAACTAAGAATAACAAGCGAAGAAAACTGTAGACTACAACAATGGAAGCTAATGCCGACGTAATCATCAAGTCTTTTACTTCTAATTCCACAATGTAGACTTGACGTATGTACATACGCCAAAAAATAATTTGTTGTTACTGTGTCTAATACTCTCTCCCTCTCTGTGAGAGAAACTCGATCTAGTTGAATTTCGGTTTACTTTTGCGATTGATTCACTTATTAGCTCAAAGCTGCGGAAATGAAAACGAAATCAGAACTCATAGTAGAAATTTGAGTATTTAAACAGCAAAGGCAAGAGATACTTACGTATAAGATACAGTCGAATTCATATAAACGAACGCCTTTTAAAAGAAAAAAATCGCCACATTGAAATAAAATATGTATTTCCAAATGCTTAATATTAAAAAATTATTATTTTGGGATATTCTCCCAAACGAATTGTTAAAACAATTATAGTTTTTAAAAAGATGTATTGTGTATTGTGGCTTCTTTTTAGTAATCATATACAATATAGAATTCCCATATTGTGTTTGTTTGTTTTGACATAAACATGCAAACTTAAATTTTTTCAAACTGCTTAAAGCTCACTGACGATTTGGTTTAGCGACCAATGAAATGTCGGCAGTGAAGTTTAAGCATATGAAGAGCTAAAGCCACAACAAAAATTTTTTGATTTTTTCTATGCATTTTGCAAAAACTCTAATTGTTACTAACAAATAATAATAAATTTCAATATTAAGTATTTCAATGTACTTTACTTCACTTAAAAAATCCGTTTAAACGAAACACTTTTTGTCTGTAAAGGTGTAAGATTGCATAAAACAAATATGACTTAAAAGAAAAGAACATCTTTTTAAGTCAGTAGCTCGTCTAAGCGACATGGTTTCATCCGACGTCCCTTGAAACCAAAAGCTTGTCTTCCATTTTCATTTATTCGAATTCGACTGTATATAAGTATGTAAATATATGTGGTTGTATGTATGCATATGTAAAAAATTTATCTATTTATGTACACGTATGCGCATGTAAATTCTATATTAAAATTATTTATACAGTTTGTAGTAATTATTATATACTATATATACATGCACATATGTGTATTTTTCTATAAATAATATTTATGTATGTAAATGGTACTAATATGTGTTTTCGAACATAAATTTTTGTCATTAGACATTAATAATACTCGATAGAATTAATAAAAAGTATGTAAATAAAGTTCTTTTTCAACTACATATGATGAAGACGTATGATTTATTCAATTAAAAATTAATATCAGGTGTTTTTGGAGTCGGAACACTTTAAGCTGACAACACAAAGTTGTACAACCAAAATTTTTTTACGAGGATTTTTGAATCTTCAATAAAAATGGAGCTAAAAATAAGTCCTGTTTCACACACATCAAGTTTTCTTGATCAAGTTTCAATTCAGCTGGGAGAGAGATAAAGAAAAGAATACATACTCTCCCTATCGCTCTCCCAGCTGAATTGAAACTTGATCAAGAAAACTTGATGTGTGTGAAAGGGGTCTAAGTAATACAATTTTAGCTTTCAAATTAATAGTCAGCAAATCTAGCAGCTTCTATTGTCTTCAAGTTTCAGTTTCTCGTGTTCGGCTAAAAGCGGAAAAGTCCCTTCATCTCAGCCTAGTGCGGCCTCTATAATTGGGAATGTTCCGTGCTAGTGGGTCCGGGTGGCAATCAAATTTCTTTATGTATTTTATACCGTATTTCGGAACCATAGTTTAAACCAATATTCTATGAATGCGCGAATTCTCCATATACGAAGAAGCGGATGTAATCGTAGTGATTATACTATATTGTCGCCTTTGAATTCTTCCTATGTTAGATGCCCCAGCGGTGCCCAATAGTTGAATACCACAGCATCAAACTTAAATCTGGTTTTATAATACAAGCTTACAGTCTGACCTTAGTGGAGAGTGATTCTTCCGTCTTAGACGACGATCAAAGTGAATACCAAGGTATTTGATCTGGTGCTTCGTTACAATTTTGTTTTTGACATAAACTGGCGGACAATGTGAACGTAATAAGTGCACATTTTTATTCATTGACCGTTATTCCATTAGCGATATGTACCAGAATATTTAATGTGGATATACAAATTGTTTCACTAATTTCTAATTAACTGAAATTATTAAACTAAGAAAATAAGTTGGTGCAATAAAATTGTTATAGTTTTTGAAAGAACTAAACATTTTATTTAATTCTTGCACCGTAGGCCCTGGTAGCTAGTGTGTTTTGTAAATTAGGTTAATATTTTATATTATTCTAATAATAATAATAATAATAATAATAATAATAATAATAATAATAATAATAATAATAATAATAATAATAATAATAATATTTAATCCTTATCAAATAGTTTATTAAATGAAGATCCTCAAGACCAAACAAACTTTTCACCAGTATACCAATACTCTATATAAAAAAGAAATTTTAAAAATTTTATTAACACAATTGTACAGTTCCAGGGGCTAAAAATTTATTGAGAAAAACCGCACATATGATTTTATAAATTTCGTGAGCACATGTCTTCGCAAAGTGAATAGCATATCGTACATTTTTATGTGCGTGAGTAAGAATATGCACAACATCACATCTCTAGTGTTGACTGTCTGACCCACTTCCAGTTGAAAAATCTCCAAGAAACAGTAACAGAATAAAAAGAAAAAATGTTTCGCTTAACCTTGTACTGATAATTAAGACACATCAAGTTGTAAAAAATAACGAAATATTAAAAGGCAGACACACAAACGCCTAAATAAAAATTTTAAATTTATGCCTGAAATCGAAACTTAAAATTTTACGTTAAAAGCGATTGTTCTTTTTGGTTTTTTTTTGGTGTAAAAACTCATTCGCTGAAGGCAAAAATACAAGTTAAATATTAAGAATACAAAACACACATACATAAATACATACATACAAACATACATATGAACATAATCGGAAGCTATTAAATAAACTTTGGCCATGGTTGATGTACAGTGGGACAGAACCAAATCACAACGAAAGACATTGACAAGTTTTTTTTTATTTTAATTTTTTTTTTAAATTCTAATGGGCTATATCATTTACATAAAAGAAACAGCATAAAAATGAAGTAGAATTTTTTAGTATGTAAAATATCAATGATTATGATTGTTTGAAAATTTAATGCATGCCCTTACACATTACGACTACTTACACAACTACCTTGCTACGTGTGAGAGCGATATTTCAATTTCGTCCTCTAAATGTCTTCTTTGCCCTTTGGCAAACAAACTCTTAAGACTATTTGGTAAATAAAAGTGATTGAGAAGGAAAATAAATGCAAATTCCTATACCGAAAAAAACTTGTAATTTATTGATAAAGTTGTACAATAAGTTGCATTCACTATTATGACCAGTGAAAATAGTTGAAAACTTCATTTTCTATTGAATACTAACTTACGAGCTTTTAAGCAGCGATTTGAAATGGTTATCAAATATCAAGAACGAATTCTTATATGTAATTGTTACTAGTTTGTTTGTTTATTATTACTTCAGGATTTATTCAAGTATTGCTAATAACACTTACGTTCCTGCCTTGTAAGCGAAAACCTTATTAAATTAGAACCAGTTATTTCGAATTTCAAACAGAGCCAATTACAAATGTTTATACTATTCGTAGAATTCACAAAAGTTCCTTTATTACAATCTTATGAGCGTGTGTACACTAGAACAGGCGGGCCGAGTCTTATGAAACGTGTTTTTGAAATATATGTAAATATCATCTACTTATCCACCCAGTCATGTACTTATGTGTAAATCTGCAAATACGATTTTGTTACCAATAATAGGATATTACTTCTTGAATCGGATCACTAAGCTTTTCGCGGTAAAAACAAAACATTTGTAAGAAAATGTCAATGTCAGATTGATAACCGCCCGTACACAAAGGCCTGTGGGTATACACAAATACTCGTAATCACGTTCATTGTTAAACCCAAATCAGCGAATCTTAGTTCATATAGTGTGACCATCAAGTAGGTAAAGTTTAAGGTACTCATCACAGCAAGTACGATAAAGTACGAACACGACAAACACACACACACATCAACATTACAATGAGTAGTCAGTCAGATGCTTAAATGGCATATTGATTCTGCAGTTGGTGTCGCTGTCGTTATATCTGTGTGTCTTGCGTGTTTGTGAATTGCGAAATCGCACAATAACAGGGTTTATTAAATTTTTATTTGTTTGATGTTATCGCACAAATTTCGGAGGGGTCATTCTCCTCCAATATCATCATTATGAATAAAATAACCGCAAAACTTTGTTCCCTTCTTAGCGATTGATATTGATTTTTAAAAGAGTAAAAACTTTTTATACTCGTAAAATACAATTTTTTTTCTTGAAAACAACCGTGTTGCTTAAATTTTATGCGTTTAAACGGTTGATGTACGTTTTCAAGTACAACATTTTTTGTTTCTTCCCTCCAAAAAAGGCTCTATATGTATAAGGTGATGTACTCGTATGTATGTATGTATGCATACGTGTGTATGTTGAATATATTTTGTTTTCGAGAACTGCTTATTAATTTGTTATTTTTATAAATATTTCTGTTGGAGCTCATAAAGAATATTTTGTGAGGGTCACTAGAAATAAGTGGTTTTAAAACTTCCATAAAATAATCAAAAATTTGTTTTTTTAAACTTATTTTACTTTTGAATCAGAAGAAGTTGACGTAGATAATGATTAAAAATAGCTCAAAGGTATTGAATACTAACTTATTTTGTTGCTCAATGCCAAAGGAAATCGTTTTCTATATAAATATTTCGTTAGATGTTACGTTTTCTATCAAAATAATACTACTATTAAAGTGAAAACCCCTTCAGATTTTGTCTTATTTAAAATATTGTGGCATGAATCTAATCTAAAGGATATATTCCTCCCACCCAAAGCAAAGAGGGCGAAAATATTTCTTGGGAGTTTATTGCTTTTGCGTCAAATTTCATTTTCATTATGAGGACCCCCAAAAATTTTATTTCAGTTTTCATTTAAAGTAAAACTGCTATAATTATCTGTAAAAATAAAATAAGTATGTATGTATATGTTTCCGAATTTAGAATGTATATTGCGAGTTTATTACATTTCTAAAATTGGGGCCATAAATCCCTAATAGTGTGGCGTTATTTAATTTCTACTGGGGAGTTCTTTCATTTCAATACGGCCTTATGTGATATAATAAAAATTAGGGTGTTATTGCATATGGAATAATTCCTAAATTTTGTGGCTTGATTTACGATTTATTTTGTGAAGTTCTATCCTGATGAGTTATTTCAAGATTTAGGCAACGGTTCCTAGTATAAATAAAGGGGAAATCGACGTTCTTAAAGTTTACGTCTAAGTCTAATTGTAGGAAGTGATAGTTTTGCCCATTTAAATGGAAAATCAGCATGGGAGACCTGGTACCATTTCGTATTAGATTTAAGATTAATGCAAAACAATCCAGTTATTATTTTTATGGAATATGTATCCGTCTAACTCTATAGTGTGTTGATTCTGAATAAGTAGGAAATTAATCTTTAAACGCATTTTAACTCCTACCTTGTTTCTCTTATTCAAATTGTACTTAGAGTTTTGGAATATTTGCAGACTTAGGGTAGTAGAGTAGTAGATGAAAAAGATATTCACATAATGTTCCTCCTAGTGTTTTACATAATGAAAGTGCCGCATGTGCGAAGCCTACCTAAAATTAAACTCAGACAAAATCTTTGAAAACGACGAAACAGGTATACTAATTTTTGTACCCCGCCCCTACCAGAATCTGTTGTAGGAACATGGAACCCTGTGGAAAATATTTTATTTTGTTGCATAATGGTTTTCATACCTGCTGGGTGTCATTTCTTCTTCTGTGATAATATGCAGTGAAAAAAGTTTTTATATAATATTCGATACTCCTTCACATTACGAGACACTGTTTCATATAATGCTACCAAATTTTTATAACTATATATATTTTAAGAAAATTACATCAATATTAAAAAAAAATATGATTAATAATTTTTAATCTATTTTTCTTCGAATTATTTATTACACTATGCGAAATTTCACCTGGATTTTGCTACAAATCATAAACAAAAAATACCAATTCCTTAAAATTTTCTCTCTTATACCATCCACACTATAATGAACAAATTTCAATTCCCTACCAAAAAGAAATTCCATTTTATTATCACCAATTTTGCCTTCTCACCATAAATTCTATTTTCCTTTCAAAATTTGTGTTGATGTTTGAAATAAACAGTACTCGTATAGTGATTTGAAATGAAAGCAGAAAGAGGAGAGATTGTGTGAACCTGCCTCAATCTGTTTTTTATTTGGGAACGAAATCTATTTTTTATTTGGGAACGAAAACCGCCAAAAAGAGCAAAAGCACTAAAAGCAAAATGAAGGCAAGTACACGGTGAAACTACACGTATGTACTAGTGCTCTACGTAAGCTTTTAAAGAGAAAGAGAACAATTGAAATATAAAAAAGAGTTTCCGTATCTCAATGCTTTGATTCTAGCAGAATAGATTTGGAATGAATATTAAATTTCTTTTTTCAATTTACACACAAGCATATGGATAAGTGAATATGTCTGCAGTTAATTTTGTCAGATATGGTATCTTCTTAATTTTTATGAGAATGCCATTATATAATATATGCGGAGATGCATTAAATATTAATCCATACACGCAAATACTATACAATTTACACGTATATGAAAATAAGGTATTTTGTATAAAAACACTTGATTCTATTCTGGGAAACGCAATATCTAGCGTTAAAAATGTTTATATCAAATACATATGTATGTATTTAAGTTAAGTTTCTTGGGCTTTTTTATCAGGTCAAAACAATATTGCAAGAAAAATAAAATAGACTCTTGTTGAGTATAATTGTTTGTTGTGCTGTTTGTATAAAGGCATTCTATTTGTAATGATTATTTATATACAATACTGAATTCTCATATTGTATATTATTCTTTAGGCATAAACATACGAGGTTGAATCTTTTCAAACTGCTTGAACGATTTGGTTTTGCTACCAAAGAAATTTAGTTATTTTAAGGCATGTTCATATACTTTTTTAGAAAATTTGCTATTAGTAGTATTAAACTACACTCTTTAGTATATGTTGACTTACAAAATCATATTGATATTGATATTTTTATTTCTCATACTTCGTGAACTATAAATTTATCTGGTTCTCATTTGTGTTGGCAAATTATAAAATAAATAATTTGCCTTGCCATATTCGGAATGAAAAATTTTGTATTCGAAAGCTACAAAATTATGCTAAAGTGTTTGATTTGTGATATAAATTTTGCCAAACAAGAAAATTAAATAAAAACAAATATTTATCAGCAAAAATCTGCTGCTGCTTTTTAACATATTTTAGTAATTTTATTTGATCCACATATTCTCATAATAACTAACTAGCAGTAGCAATATAGAAATAAGACATTAACAACATTAAATTAACAAAATGCCTATAAAAGTTTTATTTATAGACATGTTAAATATAATTTCGGTTTTGGCGGACTTTTACTTGCCGGCTAACCTTTTGTATTTATACACAATAAGGAGAAAACCTACATATGACATGTCAAATCAAACACAATATCGCGCAATGTCACCAATACATTGCACAGTACCTTTTACTTGTTAATAAAACTGTTTCGTTTATTGCCAACATATTGTGCTACTTACCAGAGAGAAAGAGAGAGAGAGTTTATTATTTATTGCATGCTACGGGAAATGTGACTGAATTGTACAATTTAATCAAACTACACATAAGAGAACCTTAATATTGATATTTATTATTTATGTTGCAGGCCGAGAATAAATTATTTATTGTGCTGCTTGTATAAATGTATGCTAGGCTTACTATTATTATGTATTTTGTAATATTTTCATGCCATAGAGAATTCTCATATTGTATTTAATTTTTTTTTTGAGAATTTTTGAATTTTTTTTAAGCTGCTTAAAGTTCACTGACGATTTGGCTCAGCATATAAACAGCTAAAGTCATAACTAACAATAAATTGTTTAAATTCATGACATTAAAAAAATATGATTATAAACAATCTAAATAAATACATAAATACAAAAAATTGTTTTAGTGAAAAGATCGATATTCAAATACTCTGTTCATTAGAATTAAAAGAATTTCGTTAATGCTGATTGATTATATGTCTGTTGCATTTATTTCACAAAAAAAAAAATTATAAAATTTTTACTATCGTGGTAGAAACTTATAAATTTCAAAAACAGTTCTTTACTTGAAAATACCTTTAACTTAGCAATGAAAAGGTTTTTGCATGAAAACTACTTATTTTTTTTTTTTTAACTGGGATAATGAAACTTTCGATGTTTTTGTTGTGACACCGAGTAATGACTCAATTCAAAAAATTCCAAATGTTGATTTAAGGAAAAAGTAGCTTGGAATATAATTTAATGTTATAATCCAAGTGATGCCTGCGGTATAATTTATTTATTTCAATCCTGAAACAGATTTGATTTAATTTTGAATTTAAATATGTACTAAATTTTTTATATTCCTTCTTTTATTTGCCTATGTTTTATTATTAGACTTTTTATATATATTTTTGTTTGATTTTGATCTCAAGTCCAGGTTTTCCAATTCGTCTCATGTTTATAAGCAAAGGCTCTTGCTATCTCAGCCACAAAAAAAAAACATTAAATACCGTCAGCAAAAAGTCAATAAACATAAAATAACTGAGATTTTTTGTAGCTGATTTAAAAATTTCCGCATAGTTTTAAAGCTATTTGCACTTCAATTTCTGAGATCGAATTTTACTAAAAGTAAGAAATACTTAAATTTAGAAAGGGTGTTTTCTTTCTGTGTACGATATTGTTCTGAATCATGCCATAAAACGAAAAATTTAAAGAAAATTAGATTTTAAAGAATATTAAAAAAGTATTGCATCAAGGCTGTTACAACCCTTCACCCTCAAAAAGGACATATGCAATTGTTAACTAATTAAAGATTAAATATTTTGAATATAGGGTGCTGGAATTAAAAAATAAAAGTGGTTTTTGTTAAAATATCTAACATCTATTGTGTCTTTTTGCTTTTTATGCAGACTCTCGTACAGACTATACATTAACATAACATGGAGAAATGATAACATTTCTGTAAAACTACAGTGAAGGTTGCAAGCGTTCGTAAGCACGTGTACGAATGTGCATGTAAAAGTATGTTGAACTTTACCTTTTTCCGTTATTGTTTTTCTTCTTTGGCTACTCATTTTTTAAGCTAAACAAAACGTACATACATATGTGTGTACATACATTGTAAGTATGCAATGTTTCTACCTACATACATACATATTTACAAGCATACATTGTATGTTGTCTCTTTATATGTTTATAATCAATGAAAAGCAAAAGACCAATAAGCAAAGAAGGCTTTGGAACTTACCAATTTGTTATTGAACTTTAGAAATCAGGTTTATGGCTTAACAACTTATTTTGATTTTTTGTTGTACCTTTGCTGTTGTTGTTTTGCATGTGCATATCAATGTTGTTCTTGGGTGATCGCATTTGACTCATCTCTGCTTAAGGGAAACTCAGTGACAAAAACAACAATGATTAAATTTATAAAAAATAACTATGAAAAGGTTGGCTTGAAACAAATCTGCTTCAAACATTCACCCACCTTTTACGGTTATTAAAACAACGCACGACCGGTATAAACTGAAATGCATTGTAAGAGTTCATTCGCTCAGAGAGTTGTATGAAAAATGAATGAATTTTCAAGCATATTGTTGTTGTTAATTTAGTACATTGTATTTCTTGTAGGGTTGCTTATAGATTAAATTTAAGAGAATTTGTTGTCGAAAGAGTACATACATAAACATGTCTCTTAAGTCCCTTTGTACGTTTATTGTTTTTTATGCATTTGACAAAAAAAAAAAAAAATAATAATAATAAAATAAAATAAAATAAAACAATGGCCTTAAATTGTATTAATACGTATGAGTAATTTTATTCTCAGTACGATGACGTTTACAAATGATGTCAACTGAATGCTTTTTGAACTGATTGTGATGTTTCTTCACGCCTTGAAAAAGTTTTGTACTTTACCGGCTTGTAAACCTCGTACATATTATAATAAAAATAAATATGTAAGTATATGTATGCAGCGTGACCGTTAAGAAATTTGGAAAAGTGGCACAAAAAGGGGATTTAAAATAAAAAAGTGGCACCAAAAGGGGATTTGTTTTGCAAAAAGGGGCAACGACTTAAGAAACGGTAATTTAAGACAAAAACACGGTTTTAAATTTATTTATAAAACAAATAAAATTTTATTTGAAATAATTTAAAAACATAACAAAAACAAAAACATAACAATAATGCAAAATATGTATATTAATACAATAGTACACTAGGTGTTCCTGAGCATATAAACATAAAATATATTTAATACAAGATACATAAAAAAAGATTTTGTAACTCAAGAAAATAGGGTATAGTAAAACTATATTTTTGTTCTTTTAATTCAATATTTTTTTTGTGACCATTGTGTAAAATTTCCTGAAGTTTTAGTTTTTTGGAGTTTTGGAAATATATTTTTTGACAAGATCTTCAGTCGGACACCAATCTTCCAAATCAACTTCTAATAAATTTATTGCCGAAAGCATATCTTCATAAGTATTAACCTTTAATCTATTTGACAATTTATCTTTCATTAGCGCTAATTTTGAAAAATTACGTTCGGCACAACTATGCGGCAAAGTAAATACATATGATGAAAATTTATATAAATTCGAAAATAAATGTTCACCAAATTTTTTAGCTTCCCTATTTCGTACCAAAAACTTTCCGGATTTGAATTTATGAAGATATGCTCATAGCTTTTCTCATTTATTTTACTCTCTAGTAATTTAAATTCATTAATAAACTCTTCTGGGTCAGGTATTATATGTGGGAACTCTGATACTATTTCGAAATAATTTATTACTACGTTTATACGCACGTCTTATTTGCAAATAAAAAAGAAGAATGTTGCCGTATAACTTTTTTATTGTAACTTATTAACTCACTTCACAAGTCGTGAATAACGACACTACTTGCAAATAAAAAGTAAGACGTTGCAACTTCATGAACGTTTTGTGTGTTTTACTTACCAAACAATCATATTTTCGTCACATGGCATCACTAATAATAACATAAGTTCTGTATGCAATTTCAAGTATAAACATTGAATTAGTTATTTGCAAATAGTTCTATTTGCAAATAAGACGTGCGTATAAACGTGGTATATGTCTTCATTTGTCTTAAAAAAAATGGATCTAAATATCTAAATGCATTAAGTTTTTTGTCATATATGTCAATTCTTGATATTTCACTATACAATTTTTGGTAAAATTTTAATAAATTGCATTTAATATCAAGTATACAATCCTTGGAAAGTTTTAAATCACATATATAACTTTCCGCTTCATGGCCAATATAAATGTTTATTATATCCTTAACGTATAAATAATTTTTATAACCAATATTTTCAAATTTTGTTGAATTTAAATAATCTTTTTTCAAAAAATTTTTAATTAATTCTAAAAAAGGGGCAAAAAGGGGCAGAGTATTGCAAAAAGTAGTAGATTTAGTTAATTTTAAAAAAGTGGTATCAAAAGTGGCAGACGGCTAGAAAAGTGGCAAATTGATACTTTAGTGGCAAAAACGGTCACGCTGTATGTATGTATGTACGCGGATTTCATTGAAGTAAATTATTGCAGATTATATTAAACTTATAATGATTTATATCGGTTGTAGGAGATTTTAACCAACATATTGGGACAAATAATTTCAGTATTTCATAAAATAAATGCCACAGTGAAACTCTATCGAGTAGTTTTGGGCTACTCGCATTCCATGTAGTCCTGCCCAGAGAGTCATCGTAGTGCTAAACGTAGCACGTTAATTTCAAATATTTTCGTTATCTTTGTAAGATTGGATTCCATGTTCCTAAGAAATTATGAAATATCTTATCAAGGCTATACTATTGCCATTTAAACACAATTATTCATTTGTTCCAGTATTGATATTGAATACAAGAACAATTTGGAGTTTTTTTTTTTAATTTTTTTAACATATATTTTGTTTTAACAAAAATATTTGAAGGACCAAATGAAATAAATTTGTGGAAACAGGCATTTAGTATTGCTTATTTAATCGTCTAGGTAGTTTTTATAAGAACCATTAAAAAAAATTGAGTGGCTTTCATATAAATATTCTAGACGAATTGACTGACTGCTTGTGTTATGAAAACGGTACATTAGTCATGTATTCGTATGTATTAGAAATTTCTTATGGAACAATATTTAGCGCCTTTTACGAGACTATTGTTGAAAACAATTTCCATCACTGTTTATATATGTATGTATGTAGTCTAGGTTCTTATTGTAAGTATTTTCGAGTGTGTATTTACTAAGAGTCACACAAATGCAGCAGCCTTCATGTGACTAGAAAGCGAATAAATCATTAAGGAATTTGAAGGAGTGTGTTCTTTGAATATTCCTTTTTGAAATTTGTTTTGTAATAATATTGCCATTGACGTATTATAATTATGAATTAATAAATCAGTAAATAAAGTCATCAATGACTTTTATTTGGCTTAGACTCAATGAAATTAAAATATTTATAATTATATTTACAGTTTTCTCAACCTAAATAAATATTTTGAGTATTGTGCAATATTATATATTTCTATTATATTATATATTATATAAAAAAAAATGTTCGTTGTGGTTTTAGCTCTTCATATGCCGACATTTCATTGGTTGGTATCACCAAATCGTCAGTGAAGTTGAAGCAGTTTGAAAACATTCAACCTCGGATGTTTATGCCACATAAATCAAATACAATATGAGAATTTTAATATTGCATATGAATTACAACAAATACATAATCATAGTAGGCTTAGAATGTTTCTATACAAACAAGACAACAAACAATTTACTCAACGTGAGTCTATTTTATTTAGACGATTTGGTTTTAGCAACCAATGAAATGTCGGCACATGAAGAGCTAAAGCCACAACGAACATTTTTTTGATTTTTTCTATGCATTTTGCAAAAACTCTAATTGTTTCTAACGATTAGTTGGGGAGAATGTCCCAAATAATAAATACCAATATTAAGTAATTGAAAAATTTTTGCGAATCAGTATTTAAATGAAATAAGATTTCCAAATCGCGAATTTCAATATCGACACCTTTTTGCTGTCAACATCATGGCTAAAAGCATGTTGCTTTGCAGTGCGACAATCTCACACACTCGTATTTCTAAACACAGCCGCGTAAACTTTGTCATTCCTAAAGTCAACTGTGTCGCAGCTGTTGCGCTAATAACCGCAACTAGCGTAGTATTTAATGAAATAAATAACTTCAATAAAGTAGTGGAAGTTTCATTAAAACGGGTTTCGCCCAACAAATTAAAAAAAAAAATTCGTAAATGTTTTTTTTTTTATTTTTTCACTGCCTTTCCTAAACGTCAATTGTGTTTCACACTTCAAAATGACAATATATTTGCTTTGCAAGGTTGTAAGGTATTACTGACTTATTCAAATATTGCGTTGACGTTGCATGCAGAGGCTCAGGAAGGCCTATTTGAACTTCTGAAGTACTCTAAAAGCTTCTTTTCAAATTAAGCGCACATTTTTTTAATAATTTAGTTTGCAATTCCACACACACATAGAATGTATCATAATCGTATTCATTTATATATCTGCATCGAACAAGTATCGTTGTTTATTTGCTTGTTAAGTTTATGATGATATTTGTGCTGTATGAAATGATTCTGCCTTTAAAGGCTGTTAGCCTGGTTATTGCTGACTTGCTTTTTCTGTTGTCGTTGTTTGGTGGTATCAAAGAATTTGTGTTGAATGTGTTTATTGTTCAAACAAGCACTCACTCGCAAAACTGAGGCATTCGTTCCTTTAAGACTGACTGACTGCATGAAACACATTCTGACTAATAATAATCCAACAACAATCTATTCAAGCAACGAACCAGCCTGCCAGCATTTTTTACTTGCAGCAGCAGGCAACAAACTCAACATCTACCAGGCAAGCAAGGCAGGCGGCATAGTAGGTTCAGTCACACGTCCATCCAATCATTGCTTTAACATATAACGTAAGCGTCATCAACATTTCCATCGTCATCGTCATCAGCAACAACAACAGCTACAGCAACAGCAATCCTAAGTACATGTTTTTTTGCAGAGTTTTTCTTTCATTTCGTTGTTATTTTTATTGTATGCTTTTTGTTTTTTAGAGTATTTAAGAGTCGCAGCAGACAGAGCAGAGTACAAATTGTTGTGTTGGTTCTGTTGCGTTGTGATGTGTTGTGAGTTGTTGCTGTTGCTGCATTTGTATTGCTTTGTTTTTATTGTTGCTGCTGTTGTATTCACACAGTGCAATGACTACCCATGCTTATGATGATAATAATAATGATGATGATGATGGTTATCGAAGGTCTTTCACCCGAACTCGGTCATTGGCGTACATTTGCTTGCGAATCCAGAGCTTTTCAAAGTGTATTGTATACAACTACCACGTACAAACGCACATGTATATAAATACTTCAACATACATGCATGTCGCAATTTCTTAAGAAAGTTCAATTGCCTCAACAATCACATTCACTGTCGGTTTCTGATGCATTCGAGCTGTATTGCAATGAGCATACATACATACAAGTACATACTTACATATGTATGTATGTACATTTGCAAAGATAGAGCAAAACATCACCGGCAATAACAACAACAGCAGCAACTACAACACATAACGAAAAGAAGAAAATAATAACAAAACATGAACTCTCGTTCAACAAACAAACAAATATGTACATAAGTATGTACATAAGTATTTATGTAGTATATAGTTTGTTTAAAGACACTCACTCACTGGCACAAAATATAAGTACATACATACGTACATATGTACATATTTCGTATATGCAGACAAATGAGGCACAGTGGCCATAATTAAACTATTGATTTAAATGACACTAAGCTGTTATAGCGTAATCTTTTCTGCAAAACTATTACATATATTCTGCCCTTCTTGCATGTTTGTGTTCTCTTCTCAAAAATGTGCAATAGTAAAAAATCAGCATACTCCTTTCCAAATAAGTTGTATCAAAATTGGGCAAAATTCAAAATCTTTTGCACCTAATTTTATTTCAGGGTGACACGCTATCCTTCTGGACAACTGCATATATCACACATTCTGTTTTGTATTGGTTTTGTTTACATACATTCATACATACATATTTATCTATGGGCTAGCAGCTTGTGAAACTTAATTAAGTTTAAAATATGGCCATTAAATTAATATTGAAAACATTCCCGTAACAAGGGGGAGATGAGGAGTTTATTTGATTATTATACGTGATCGCTGATGTAACATTTCTTTGTATCCCTTTAAGTAAATGTTGAAAATCGCTTAAGAATTGTAAATATCGTTAAAGAACGAAACTATTTATTATATGTATATTAATGACTCGGAATAAGCATACGTTAATATTTAGTCTAAATCTAGCAACTGTTTAAGTTCCACCGAAAGCAAAAAAAAGGACATCAGCTTGTGAGGGTATGGATAACGTGCGCAGTCATCAATAGTTCGTAGACTTCTGCTCATGTTTCGTTAACGTCTATATCATTTGCTACTAGTTATGAATGATGTCTTACAAAATTTACAATAACGAATCATGATGATCTAACATATCAGGCTTTTTTTTATCAAAATTATTAGATAAAGACTAATTTGTCTTTATTCCGCTGAAGAAGTCCTCAAAACATCTACAACAGAAATCAAAACATTTTTTGTGGTGAAAATACACATTATGCCCGAAAGAAAATCGCCCGAGGATGAGCACATGTACTTATAATTAATATTTTGTACGAGTAATTACAAATTTCAAAGATTAAAACACAACTGCCGGTGTTGATGTCAATTGATTAAGGAGCCTAGTTATTATTTTATTTCAATATACATACATAAATATTTAATTACGCTCTAATACATGACAAATATGCAAGGGCTCTCATAGCAATTCTTGTTTGTCGGAGTCTATAGAATATACTTATAAAGCATAACTTTGTTATCTTTAAAGATATTAATACTATTTTGCTAAATTCAAATTAGTTGTAATATGTGTGTATTTTCATATGTATTTTCTTGAAGGTGGTACTCAGTGTATCAAGATTTCAAAAAATTATAAAAATATTTATAATACAAAGAACTTAAGATTAAATAACCAATACAGTTATAAAAATGTTAAAAGTTTATGTCGCAAAATACTAAATAAAATTTCACTTATAAAAACTTTGTTAAAAATTAATATTTGTAAAATTAATATTCGTATGTAATTATTCAATGCAGAATTTTTTGAACGCGATCAACTACGGGAAGCATGCCATTGCCTGGACTAGCGCCCACTGTGCGATGAAGAGTCAAACAAACTGCATTTTTAACATAACAACAACTAAATATACACATGTGCTTCACTTTTATTTAACAGCTTACATATGTACATATATTGTTTTTGTTGCTTCTGCTTGCTGTTGTTATTTTTTATATTTTTTGTAATGTTTTTTCGGGAATATTTTTTTCTTTACTAAAAAACATTTGTTTGTAAATATTCGCAACAAAAGCAAAAATAATACATGTATGTACATATACGTATTCTTATTAACGTGGTATTCAACTTTAGCATAATTTGGGATGTACATACATACATACGAGTACATAAGTACATTGTTACATACATACATATGTACATACATTATACAGATGCATGTACATACATATACATAAGTATGTATATAGTACAAATTTTTTTTTTGCTTTTGAAAATTGGTTAAAAATGTTCTTTAACAACATCTTCCTTTTAATTTACACAATCAAGGCGGTAGTTCGGTTAATCCATAATTTGAATTTCGAGACTTAATAAATTTACTTTTTTCCAATTTTACTTTTACTCTTTGAAAATAACAAAAGCAACAACAAAATTGTATCGAAGAGAAAGAGAGTTTATTAACGTGAAATTAATTCCAAAATCAAAAATGTTTAATGGTTGAAATTCAAAAAGGTCATTGAACTTTTTTGCATTTGTTGTGCATTTATTATTAAAAAAATTTTCTTTTTTATTTAATATACATACATACATAAGTACATATATTTTGTTTTGTTTTTGCTTTCATTAAATAAAAATTGCGAGAATTTGGCAGCAGTGAATTTTAAACTGTTTGGTGTTATTGAATTTAAAATGAATGTACATATGTACATACTTACATACATACTTATGTACTTACAGACGTAAAATTTCTTAAAAAAGAACAAGTTTAATCTCGTGTGTAATAAAAATAAAATAAATTTAAGGATTTATTGAAAACTTGGAATATTGGTATTTACAACTTCTGGTCTGTGGATGAAAATTAATATACGTTGTACGAACATATGTACATACATACATACATATGTACATACATACATAAGTCCATAAATATTAGTATTTAACGAAAATAAAGCAATATGTAAAAATTTTTGAGTTCAACAGAAATCTTTTTTTTGAAAAACCGATTTTGAATCTCTGTACAAAATTAATATTATTTTCCTGTGATTGACCATAAACAAACTATTATTTTTTTTACATGTTTGTTTGTTACGAAACAAAATTGCTCATTAGAATTTAATAGAAAACATTTGAGTATCTGATAGATTAAAATTTGCTCCCGTAGCAAATGTTTGTAATTAAAAGGGAATTTTTTTTTCGAAATTCTCAACATAGTCGAAAAAACAATAATTTAACGAAAAACTATTTAATCTCACAAATCTAAATTTCATACATTACAACGGAAAGCCGGCCAAAAATTAAAAAAGTGGCCAATCGGTTTTCACCTACAACTTCCTCTTATATCCGATAGAAATTAAATATTTATGTATAACCGGTGCATTTAAAAACTATTTGATATATGTATATAAGTATATATATATATATATATATATATATATATATATATATATATATATATATCTATATATATATATATATATATATATATATATATATATATATATATAAAGTTTATATATATATATATATATATATATATATATATATGTATATATATATATATATATATATATATATATATATAAGTATATACATATATATATATATATATATATATATATATATATATATATATATATATATATATATATATATATATATATATATATATATATATATATATATATATATACATACATATATACACTTGTGGACATACAATTAAGTCACTCATGCAATCTTTTATTTCTCAGTACAAAAATAACAGTGCATAAATTTTTTATTTATTCGAATTTTTTTCAAATATATGTTACCATCATAGCTTTTTAAAAATAGGGAAATATTCAGCAATATATACCTTAATTTTGTTTGAAATAACTAATTTCATTACGCGCCGTAAGGTTCAGTGGACACATAATTAAGTTATCTGAAAAAATAACACAAAATGTGTTCAAATTGCTTTATATTTAATTCAAACTGTTTTGAACCTCTAATATTTCGTTTTGTAGTACTTTGGGCGTATTACTTCGGTACATTTGTCTAGCATTATTTTTACCAAAGCCCAACACTGTTGAGGAGTAATGTCATTCTACTCTGCCTGGATTTGCCGCGAAATTGTATTCTTAATTTAAATTTTCTTGGCTGCGACTGCTTGTTTTACGTCACCCCATTGATTTTCTATGAGTTCTTCAAATCGGGACTTTTGAGCTGGCTAAGCAAGACCCCATTTTTGGCCATCGAACCATGCTTTAACAACCTGTGATTTGTGCTTCGGGTCGTTATCTTGCTGAAGTATTCACGCAGAGGCAAATCGTTATCACAATAGTTACTTAAATTATTCTGTAAGATTTTTTTGTACATTTAGGCAGTCATTTTCCTTTAGATTTTCACTAGTGGACCAACCCCAGATAAAGTAAACTACCCCAACACCATTACTGACGAGCCTCCATGCTTGGTGGATTTTTAGTGTACTTTAGGTCTAAATATTTGCGGACCGGTCGTCATACATAATATCTATCATCGTTTCCGGAAACAATAAACTTTGATTCATCACTCCAAAATAATAATTTCCAAAAATTTTCATCGATATGTTGGTGGATATTGGCAAATCGCAAACGCTACTAAATATGCTCTTTTGAAACGTTAAGTTTTTTTTCTCGCTATGCGACCACAAAGTTTATTTTCAGTCAGACGTCTTCTCACACGCCTTGCAGACATTTTAAGACCGTGTTCCGACTGCATACATGCTCTAATTTGTTTAGATGGTAACAATGGGCCAGCTTTGCTCATCTTGACCATCAGCCCATCTTCAGCAGATGTTGTTTTACGTTGTTTATTTCGTTGCAAATTATTAAAATTCTATATAATTGGTAATGTTCAATAGCGCTGACAGCCTTTTCACGAGATAATGATAAAGCTTTTACCACTTGAGCAAATGAGCCAACATTATGGAGGCAATTCCAAATGATCTCCCTCTCAGCTGCAGAGGAGCTCTTATTTTTACCCCTACCTTGACCACGTCAGATGAAACCACAGGGAAAGGTTATAATATATTTTAATTGACTAATAAACCTTTTTGGCTTCCAAAAAAATTTACTAAACGCAAGTATTAACGTTCTATAAAAAAATGACTTAATTATTTGTCCACTGTACTTCGCGGCGCGTAAAGAAATTAGTGATTTCAAACAAAATTACTTATTATATTGCTGAATATTTTTCCATTTTTAAGGAGCTATGATGGTATTGCATATTTGAAAAAAAAAATCGAATAAATAAAAAATTGATGTACTGTTAATTTTGTACTGAGAAATAAAAGATTGCATGAGTGCCTTAATTGTATGTCCACCAGTGTATATATATATATATATATATATATATATATATATATATATATATATATATATATATATATATACATGTATGTATATATATATATATATATATATATATATATATATATATATATATATATATATATATATATATATATAATATATACATATATAAATATATATTTATATATACAAAAAAAATTTAAATCACTTTTTGTGTTGCTTAAAACTCTAAGTCCCATTGTTCTGAAAAGGTTGCTTAAATTGTAAAAAGGATTCATAATTGGCTTAGAATATTAAAATATACATCTGTACATTCAAAAACACATTGGCACGGGGTAGGAAAATGGTAAAACGAAAATGTTTGGACTTAAAATACTTTCTTAGTTTGGAAAAAAATATATATATACATACATACATATATGTACGTATATTTGGAAATAACTATAAGTTTAGTCAATAGCACTTACATAAATAATTCATAATGTTGGCTACCTCATTGGGCCACGGCCAGATAACGTTTAACTTTATTTACTGAAACGTAGTAAATCTTATTGTCTGCTATTTTGCTTGTAAGTGAATGAATTGATTTCGATTTTGTTTTCAGTATTTCATCTATTTGAGAACAAGAAAGAAACTTTTGTCTAATTTATTAGAAGTTGAACCATTTAAGACAAAGCTAAAGAAATTTCTTAGAAAAAAAATTATTTAGTAAAGATACAATTCTCAATGCTAAAAAATCAATTATTTCTTAGACGAAATAGACTCATATGACTTTCTATATAAAGCAATGAATAAACACTTGATTTTGTGTTCTATATTTAATATTGATATCAAACGATAATGATAATGATACACTTGCCAAAAAGAAATACTCCGTTCCGAAAGTCTTTTTAAAAAGTATCAGAATCATAATATATATTTATTTCCAAAATTATGTTATAAAGATTATAAAAAATATTTTTCTTTTGTATGAAACAATTAAGTTTTTTATAACGTATGTCTTTTATAACCGATAGTGCTGCTTTTAACCACAAGAAATCTATAAAATGTTAAGTAGATACATGCCTGGATTGAAGACTAAGTATTATACAAAACTAAATATGTTAATCAATAATAGCCTGATTGAATCAGAAGCCAAATATCTGGTGACTTATATATGAGCTGTAATTCATAGCATTTTGCTTACTTTCATATAACTGAAGTCTACATTCTGCATTGAAAGCTGTCACACGTTCATGCAACTACTTTTTTATTGGCAGCCATATAGTGGCAACAATAGAAATTGCTTAAAGACCAACATTTATATTTCAATTCAAGTAAAATGATTTATGTAATTAAATAATTTCATTGTCATGCAAGAAAGTTATGCAATTGGCAAAGAGAAACTGGTATGTGTGCTGCCATATATTAACATATTTATTTTATTTTGGTAATAAATACATATATGTTTCTATCCACTGCCAACAAACGATTACTGACATTGGCAGCAAACAGCAGTTAATTATTGAACAACTATGTTTTTAATTTAGTTTAGTGAAAATAATTAGAAGTCAGTTTTCTAAATATCAAAATGCGTTAAACAAAACTGCGTAACACGTATTTTCGGTGGTGAGAAACACAGAAGTAAATGGAATATCGCACTGTTTTCACATGGATGATCTTTATGTGAATACAAAATCACTATGAGGATAATTGAAATGATTTTAGTTGATATAGGGATCCAATTTGGAATCAACAAGTGTCGGACACAGAATATGAAAAATCATAGAGGAAGAACAAATAACATCACTTCGGATAGAAGAAATCAACACAGGAAATCGACAAGCATTTCATGAGTAGGATAAATAGAATATGCAAGAGCTAGTTGTATGCCAAGAATATTATAAAGGTAATATAAAATTCTGCCCTCTATAGGTAACTAATGACTGCTGATGACCATGTCAATTTTAGATATAATATGAATAACAAATTAATCACAATAAATTCTCATCTAGAACTGGAAATATACAAAAGAAAACAAAGAACCCACAAAACCTAGGTCAAGTAGATGAGTTTCCAATTGCGATTAACTCCATAGGCACAACACTCAAAGACATCACAAGTGGAGAAGGCAATGGTTATTAAAGCAGCTTCAATCATGAGGTAAAACTTTAGTTAACAGATATTAAAGGCGGATAATATACCCACAGAGCGTTGCTTTTGTTCACGGACATGAATATGAGTTTCAGCATAAGCTCAAAATATACAATTCATAATATTAATAATAATTTTGAATAGTTAATATTAAAATATGTTGGGATATTCTCCCCAAATAATCGTTTAAAACAACTAGAGTTTGTAAAATTTTATTTTTTGGCGTTAGCTGGCGTATGCCAACATTTCATTGGGCTCCAAACCAAATCGTCAGTGAAATTTAAGCAAGTTGAAAACATTCAACGTCATTTGTTTATGCCAAACAAATCAAATACAATATAAGAACTCTTTACCGCATGTGTTTATTACAAAGTACGTAATCATAGTAAGCTTAGAATGCTTTTATACAAACTGCTTTAAGTTCACTGACGAATTTTTTAGCGGCCAAGGAACAGCTAAACCCACAACAAACAATAAAAATAATAATTTTGATAACAATATTTATCAAATTTGTTATTCTATTGTTTGTTGTTGTGTTGTATTTGTACAAAAGCTTTCCAAAGCTATTATATTATTAGTATTATAAGCTATTATTTTTTATATAAAACGTACGTCTGTTACGGAATATATAAGTCCTTAAATTGGAAAGAAAATAGTCCATACAAACAGTTGCCGGTCATACATAGATTTGTGGCTAGATTTTTGCAACTGCCAAATTTCTATTACATACTTACATATTTGCATTAAAAAAAATTGAACTGTGTAGATATTTTACGCAGAGTTTTTTTTAATATTGAATATGTATGTAATTATTTCAAATAAAGAAAAATTTCGTTCATAAAATTTTTCATAAACAACAAGTTATTTTCCATTCTAGATTATTGCAAATTTGTAAATTGTTTACAATTCATTTGAAATATTTAATACTCTTGTGGGAGAGTAGAGAGTCATTTCATGTTGTGCAGCCAGCCGCTTTATAAAATGCAAAGAAAAACAAAAGTTTTGCAGTTAAATTGAATGCAAGTGCTTTTTTCTCTTGTTATTGATATAAAATACAAATTAGAATTAGAAATACATACACATGTACATATTTGCATACAAATGTATACATTCATAGGTCGTACATGCACACGTACATACATATGTATGTATATATGTATATTTTCCTTCTCTTGTTTTTTGTTTCTTTTCTATTTTTCTATTCTACACTACATACTCGTACTTCGTCTGTGTGTTGTCTACTATTTTTGTTTTTGTTGATCTTGACGGCATTTTTTGTGTTTGTTGTATTTAATTCGTGCATGCGCTTTCAATCGTTGTTTTGTTCAGTATTTATTGTGTTTGTTGTTGTCGTTCTTACCTATTTTATACATATATTGTATTCTTTCTCTGTTTTTTGTCTTGATCGCATTCATTCGCTTTTCAATGAGTCAATCCTTGAAATTTTGACTTCCTGATACGCATCATATTAGTTGATTTATTAAATAGTATTAGTATGATGTGTTTTTGTATCCAGTTGTTTTAGTCGCTGTTTCTCTATTTGAACAAAGCACTACCAACAACAATAAAAGTAATTGCAGCTCAATATAAATATGACGAGCAGTGTAGCCAGACTAATGATTTGTATCACATCTCGAGCACAAATCTATGGTGTAGGAAAAGCTTAAAGGTTATTAAGGGTTTTATTGAGACTTACGTTTCCGAAATGCTTAAGCCAATTAAACCGTGTTTTTCTCTCACATAGTTCTGCCTCTTCTGACCACATATACACATTTTAAGGTACTTTGGCTTGTATTAAACTATTTGATTTAAAGGACGCATATTTTAGGGATTTTCAAAAGACGAAAAGAATACTATTAGAAAAATAAAAATCTTAGAATACGAATTTAGAGAACATGGATCACGAGTTCAGAGAACTCGCAGTTTATTTATAAATCTATATTTATATAGTATTTTTTATATATTTATGTGTACATACTTTTGTATTTGTGTTACATACGTACATATGTATATTAGCAAAATGGATTGCAGATATTAACATTAAAAGAGAAACACAAGTGCTTAATATTATTTGTCGTTGTAAAATATTGTAAGCATTGTAAGAAACCAAAATGTAAACATTTTGAGAACTTCATTTTCTTTCTTATAAAATTTGTTCACCTGCAGGCGTTGGCTTGTGAGTCAAAATTTTTTTCGGGCTTCTGTGAAAAACAAATGATTTCAATGAATTTTATAAAATTTCAAATGATTTCGATGAATTTTTAATAAAATGATTATTATTCCTAAAAATGTAATTTGCATTCCAAAGCTTCTGGTAACGCTGAACAACTGTAAAAGACTACAATTCGTCGTTTACGAGTATAAAACAACAAAAATTCAAAGCCACTCATACTGAGATATAAGTAAACTTAGGTAATACGTACTGACTTTTGTTACTAGTAGATGCTTTTTTTGAAGGTTGCGCTTTTTTGCATTTCGGTTTGAAATTGAAAAAAGTAAATTTACAGTTTTATTTATAAATAGAAAATATTTGCTAACAAAAAGTAATTAAACTACTGAATTTTCATACATACACACATACATATACACACGTATACATTTTGAAGAAATGAGCAGAAATTAATAAAAATTGTAAGAATATTATTCCCCCCTCTTCTCGTTTTCTGGTCAATATTTTCAGTTTTTAAATTTATTTTCATACATAAGAATGTACATATGTATGTACATACATAAGTATGTATATCAAAGCTGAATGAATCAGGAGTATAAGAACTTAAAATTGGTTATACTTATTTTCAAACTCTTACACGTTATTAAAATTGGACGGAATTTGATTTTCGACAAAAGTCTTATTCCGTTGCAAATGTTCATCTTTTCAAGTCAAAGTATAATATTTTTCATTTCACAACCATAGAACTTTGTTCATTGTCTTTGATATTTTTAAAGAAATGTTGAAAGGACAAATCTTTTTAACACACGAGATTCTGTTCAGAATAGGGAGGTGTAATCTGGTTATTAAATTTTTGCAAAAATTTCCAACAGTACTTCGCTAATAACTTGTCGAATGTTGTGCTCCAAGTGCTCAATCTTCCCCCCGGGGTACGGCTTGGTGCTGTGCTTCCTGGTCGATATGGTTATCAAGTTTCCGCACCTGGCCCTTTCCGCTGAGAACCCCTAAAACTTGTATGTTGCTACTCAATCCCTGAAATAATAGGGTAACGGGCGCGCATGCAAGTAAATTAAAGGTAAAAGTTCGCTCGCTCGTCCGAATGGCTAGTATGGTCTTTCCAGACCTTGACCATTGGCCAGTTACCCATAGAACTTAATATGTTACTATCCAATCCCTGAAATAACAGGGTGACGGGCGTGCATATATGTAAGTATTTAAGGAAGTAGCCTTGCCTATGCTTGTCTCGGTAAAAGTGCTATCTATACCACAGGTTTGCGTGGGACTTAAAATCGGAGGTGTTTTTTCAACAAAAAGCCGAACAGAGATTCTATCTGGTGTCATGGGAACCGGTAGCCCCCAAGAATTATACTAGACTGGTTATTGGTGATCCCCTTTGGGGATCATGTGATGGCTGTGGTTAGAGCCCAAAGATATGCGGGAGGATCTATGGGTCGGACGAGTGTGTCTGCAATATTGTGCTAGTGATCATGTTGTAGATGCTCTCTTCAGGCCATATATCTCTATGTGCTGTTGCTATTCGACAGAGCTGCCCTGCCGGTTGCGGTTGGTGAGTTGTACATGATAAGGGGTCCACGATCTTGGGGTCCAATTAACAGAGACACTATGTGACATTTGGCGTTAGTATATATGAACTAAACTAACCACACAATAACTGCCAAATCGGTTGTCCAACAAAACAGTGCTCTCAACTCAAAGATATTTACGTCTAAAAACATTTATTTATAATATATTTTTATTTCAATTTTATTTTTATCTTTTACCATTCCAAGTTTATTTCTATCCAATACTAACAACATTAGTGCACTGTATTAGTTAAACTATACTAATACAGCTTGTTGTCGTCATAATTAACAACCAATTAATAACTTTTATTTGGCACTGATGGAGCCACATATTGAAGCTTTCACTTAAAATGTTACTGCCGCGTTTACATTTTTATAATGGGTTTGTTAAATTCATTTTCATATACGATTTGTTTTATAAGCCTTCTTTAAATTAAACTCAAAAACTGTGTTTGTAGAAATGAAATTAACTATTGAAAACAATCTATATTTTTGAAAAAATTCGATTGTACTTTTTTATTATTTCAACCAAATCTGGCCAAAAAATACAAAGAAGAATAGCATTCTAATGCGTTCGAGCTTGATTACAGGGAAAAACTTGGTATTAATACATTTTCTCTAGACTTTACCTACTACATACAATTTGTCAAATCGACTAACCATCTTGAAATTTTCAGTTTATCCCATTCTATGGATATTCCCCACTATTTTGCGTTTCTGGAATTTGAAATTACATTATTTTTGCCAGACACTAATCCTTAATAAGGTTGTCACGCCAAAGTTATATTTTAAAATAATCACTTGCTCAGTGATACTCGTAGGGCTTTGAGTAGATCTGATGGCTTTCTTTCAATGATTAGAAATATATATATATATTTTAAAAGTACCCAGTACAAAAATGCATGTATACTTCTACGCTTATAATGAAAAAAAGTCGCAACAATTTTTTCTAAGCCTATAAAACAATTATTTACCATTAATTGACAAATAAGTGAGATCTGTAAACAGATAAATAATACTTGTATGTTGCATTAACATATCGAAAAATAAGAAATAATGTAATCTATTTGAATGCTGCAGATATTTATTGGAACAAATGAACTTCCTCCATAACGAAGAAATAATGTCCGTTCCCCCGGAGTTCATTACAACCGAACTATCACATATATGTACAAAGTCGCAGTTCGAAGCAGGAAACAGAGTTCATCCAAGAAAACTAATGCAATTCTTACTACTTCATAATGATACTTATCCATACAACCCAAATATATAAAAATTCATGTATGAAAGGAATGTCTGGGAAAAAGGATTTCACTATTCGTGGATATATTAATGGTATGCTATCTACCCTATCGGGACACCGGACCAAGATAATAAATACATATTATATTATACATACGATCATGCCGAATACATTTTATAAAAATAGTTAAATAATTTTCAAAAACAATGTAACAAAATATGTATGTATGTGTTTCTTTATCAATCATCGCCATTCAAAATAAGGAACTTGAAATTCAATTTTTGTTTTATTAAAAAAACTGAACATTGCCCACGAACACGTTTGCAGGCACAACAGTACATACAGTGTATGTACTGTAGATGTGTGTATGTATGTATATGTATATAAACAATTGTATAAATATATTGCCGCATATCCCAAGAGCGAACTTGAGTGAACGTGAATATTTTTTGCTTCTATTTTATTTTATTCAATGAAATCAAAAACATTTTTTTGCATGAAATATTCATTAGAGGTAGTTTCAAAAATAAACAGATACACACATATGCATGAACTTATTTGTCTATATGAAATTCGCAAGCATGTGTGTACATGTGTGTAGGTGAATTTCTTTGATATTATGGATATAATATTGATGAAGTTGAGTGTTCGGCACAAAGCGGTCTCGCGAAGGTCCAAATGCAAAATACAACATTTTGCATTTGCTTTAACTTAATTATTCAGCAAAAAAAGTAACGAAACTTCCTCTTGGCCCACTTTATTAAATTCTATTTTGAGTTTGGCAAAATCACATACTCGTATAAAGACGATACAGGTTAAAAATTTAAGATTGTTTTACTGTTTGCAGCAGCAACTGAACTCCTAAAGAACCAACTTGTGAATTTAGACAAAAACTTACGTATTTAGATTTTGGAATGGTTGTGGGAACAGCTTTTTTCACACACATACATGCATACATTTGTACTTACATACATTAATTAATACACATACATACATATGGGAGCGTGTGCGTGCTGTTTTTTTCTGTTTTGTTGCAAAAGTTTTTGCAGCCATGACAGTGTGAGAAGGTCGTCATAAATACATGCATACGAATGAATGAGTAAGTAGATGATTGTGGTGTGCAACTTTCAAGCACTCATTTGGTTAGACAGACTCGCCACATATTATTTGAAAGAGTAAAACAAAATCTGCTCACATAAACTAAAAATTACAATATTGCCATTTCGATGTTTTTCGTATATATTTTTGTACGCACTCGCGGATTTTATAAATGCCCATTTCTGAGTGATGGTTTTTACAAATTCTTTACATGCTATTTGATTTTCAAATTTATTTAGGGCACTTCAAAGGACATATATATACATATACTGAACACCAAACTTTGATTTGCTGACTTCGGTCAGAAACTCTGTGCAAGTCGTCAAATTCGACTAAAAAGTCGGTCAGAAAATGCACCAAAAATCATATGGTTGACAAGAAAGCGGACCTCTTTGTCTCAGGAAATTCTGAAAAATTTTGCGGTATGTTCGAAAGAATCCTTAACGAGTTCTGATGACATTTCCCGGGGGACTCCGAAGAAATGTTTAACATGTCTGACCAATGTCGGAAAAATGGCTAAGAAAATACCAAAAAGTGTTCCGACTTTTCCGAAATTATTTACGACCTATCGTATTACTGTCAAAAAAAACTTGACATGAAATTAGAAATTCTTCTTGTGTCATGAATTTTCTTGCTATTTACTGTAGCTCATTGGAAAATATTTAGTTTTCTTCTATAAGCTTAGAACCATACACATTTATGCAAAAACGTTTAGGAAATAAATGAGAATTATTATGAACACTAAATTCAGATTATAGACAGACGTGCCAGACAAAAGTCGTAAGACTGCTATTCTGTTAAAGGAAACTAATATATAATGTGCAGTAACGTTCGAAAACATAATTGCCGACTATTCTGCTAAATATCTTGAGGGTTTCTGGACAAATCGGTTGGTTGTCTAGTAAAGTTGCAGATATTTTTTACATGAGACATGTCGGCAAGAACTGTTCAGTAGGTGTAAACATATGTTTCTAAATACATATATGTAGTTTTTTATACAGATTTTCTGTCATAAAATTGTTGTCGGGGCACTCTAACATAGACTAAGGAGACAACCCCCATTTTAAGCTTTAAAGAAACGCATTTAGTCAGTGTGTAACGTCGTACTTGTATATTTATGTGTATGCACACATATAAATGACAATACAAAATAATTAACAATAATATAGAGTATTTTTTCAAGTCATTTTCTTTATTCTGTATTATTATTATTATTTCATAGTATTGCTCGTTGATTTATTATTTCAAAATATTTTCTGGAACGAGTATTTAGTTTGTGCGTTTCAAATATGTACATATGTACGAGAACATGCATACATATGCACATAAATTCATTTAGAAAGAGCTTTTCTCTTCTTTTTTGTCATTTCTTGGCAAAAGCTCTCGCTTCTTTGTTATCTTTTTTCATATGCACGTACATATGTATGTAAATAGATATAGTATATAAACATGCATTAGTGCGTCTTGCAAATGTTGTATTAATTACAAATGGATAGAAAAACAATTATTTTGAAATGATTGAATTTGTTCGCTAAAATATGTGAAAGTAAAAAAAACAGAATACATAAATGAAGGAATAATTAAAAATAAGATTGATAAAAATAGAAACTTCTCGTATTCTTATTCGATCGAATGTTAGTTTTAATAGTAATAATGTTTGAATCAAATCTGCGCAAGCGGTTAATCCCAGCTGATGGTGAAGTGTGTGACGATACCGAAAATATGTACATGTGTGTTGTTCCAGCTGGTAGTGCAATTTATTTTTCCTTCATGAATGCGTATGTATTTGGTTAAAAATGTACTTTAACTAAAATATACTTAATAATCGATTTTATTAATTTAATATTGATATGGAAATGTTCGGAGAGCTTTGGACAAGTCGTATTCATTTGCAGCAGAAACATTGCTGTATATATATATATATATATATATATATATATATATATATATATATATATATATATATATATATATATATATTTATTTTTTTTCGGACAATTTTCAGTGTTAACGTAGCATATATGTTTTTCGGAAACATTTTAATATATTTTATACACATATGATGTACTTTTTGCGTTATGTATACATATATATATATATATATATATATATATATATATATATATATATATATATATATATATATATATATATATATATATATATATATATATATATATATATAAGAATCACATGTGTCGTTACACAAAATTTTATCTGGAGAGGAAAACTATCATATCTAGTTCCCACTTTCAATTTGGCTGTGATGAGGAAAGCGCGCTTAAGCGGTACTACAATGAAATAGGCTATTCAAAAGCCGAAAAGATTTTATTCTGTAAATAATTATTCGTTCATGTAATTCAAAACAAATCGAACCGAAAGCGATATTTCCAAAGTGTTTATATTATATTTGTAATTATCTACAATAAGATCAATGCTACGTCAATGATATGATTAATTTTGAACTAAAATGCTACGAGATACTACAACAATATTTTAAACAGTCCCGCTAGAATAAAATTATGAAACTAGTACAAAGACTCAACATGGGCGCTACGATATTACGGAACTAGAAAAGCCCTTTAAGGGAACCATTAAGGAGCTTTTAATTAAAGGGTGCCGTTAGCAAAAATATACGGCAAAAGGTAGCATCCTAATTGATCGCACTAAAATACATACATACTGCAGTCAATCGAGTTGATTAAACCAATACGGAGTGATAATGGCGTTTTCGTTTCGGAAAAAACCGCAACATCTTTATGATCAATTTAAGAGAAAAATCTATTTATCTTTCTAATATAAAAATAATCCATATCTTCTCTTTGAAATGGCAAAATTTGTAAACGAAAATTCCATTAGTGTTTCCCCACTATTCTCTGCATTTCTTCATGGACTCTGTGTTATTGACATTATTGAAGTATATAAAAAGCCAAAATATTAGGCGCTGCTCTAATTACGAAAAGCGCGTTTGTTTGAAATGGAAAAAAGCCTTGTGGAATGGGGAAATTCTCACTGAACATGTTTTTCGGTAGTAGATTTACTTTTGTTGGTTAAATTTTTCTTTTTCTTCTTTGAAAATGCATTTATGGTTACATCGTAAATTTTTATTCCTGAAATTTTCTTCTTCCTCTTAGAGCTTGCAATATATTTTTTATTGGTGTATGAATATGCGTGAACATATATGAATGACAGAACAAAACGGAATGAACGTACATGCATACATTTACTACTTTCTCATCGTCTTGCTCCCCTTGCCAACAAACTAAGAATTGATTCAACACAAGAGGACAAGTGATTCAGCTGTGAAATTATATTAGAGTAGAGCTTTTTGTTTGTTGCTGTGTAAGCATGTTTGCGTGCATGTGTTGCGATTAAGCTTCTTTACTAAAGTGTTGTTGATTTTGAAAATAAACGCATTTTTTTAAGGAAATAAGACACGATGTCTAAATGCTATTGGAGTTGTGATGAAAAGAAAAACAATGATTTAATAGGATTTTTTCAAATGGATTTTATATATGTAAAATAAGACCGGTTTTAATAATTTTTCCTTTTATTTTGCAATTGACTATTAGTTATTAGAGTTTATGGATGTGTGTGTGTAAAAAATATTTTCTTTATATTGAGTTAAATTGGGTAAGAAATATTATTAGTCATGTATTTTGCCACTGACCTTCAGAGCATAACTGAAAAAAGCATGTCAGAGATTTTTAATTTAATTTTCATTCTTTGGTTTCCTGTTTTACCCTGTTAATTTACACGACATTGTTGCATAGAAAAAATATTAAAATGTAATTTTTGTGCCAATAAGTAAGAAGTTTTTAAATACTTAACGCAGAGTGTTATATACGTTTTTTAGCCTCTTATATTACGAATAAATTATTCTACATCTCGTAAACTGTCATACGCAGTTTCATGAGTTATTATTCCAAAAACTCATCACACTGTGACTTTCTGAAAAGTTGGACAAAATGATTTTAATTTCGTCGAGGAGTACCTTTGACGCGTCAAATCACAATTGTGCTTTTAACTCATTTTGAGCTTAAGTCAACTTATTGCAACAGATTTATCCATAAACTAAATTAAGAATACTTTAAAAACGATTTTCGAAAATTGAAAAACTATCATCACTTTTATATTAAATATTTTCAATTAAATAAGTCAATCAGCCAGCTTGATTGATGGTGGTGGATCAGACATTTTAAGTTTTTAAGAAATTGTCATAAAAATGGTCCCTATAAGATCCTGCATAAAATTATTCGCTGTACATATTCGCATGCGACTTTTCTTAGAAAAATTAGGTTTGATATATAATAAAAGCTTTTAAGCTTCAATGCTATTCTACCTCTTGTTTGTATGTATACGAATGAGTAATTCATATGATTGTATTGCTTATGGCTAATATTGCTTAAGCTTACATTTGATTTAATTGTTAGTTTTTTTTTGTTGCCTCAATACAAACAGTTCATAAGTATGTATCTGGTTTAATTTTAAATATATAGACAATAATTAAGTAGCTTTTTTACGCACTGTTATTGAAAGAATATTAGTACATGCTTTAAGATAATGATTCGTCTATTTGAAAATCGCGGAAGTTGTTGCATTGAGTATTTGAAAACATTTAGGAATTCATATGACTTAGGAGCTAACAAATTTAAGGAAGATATTTCCGAGAAATATTTCAACTTGAATTATTTGAAACAATTCGAAAGTGTAATTTCAAAAAGCCTTAATCTGCGAGGATATAAGTATGCGATGCTCCAATGTAGATAAGAGTAAAAATGGAAAAGTGCATGGACGTAAACTGTATAGTTGTTGTTGTTGTTATTGTTGTTGTGTTTTAATTTCATTTCTAAGGTTCCCCACATAAATCAATTTAATTAATATTTCTTAAATTTAAAATTGGTAATATAAAACATCATCTCTAACGAGATGCAATAAATTATTCTTCCGTTTTTTATTTTCATGTTTAAATGTGTTTTAATGAAATTTTCTAAATTAATGATTTCACGAATTGAGGAAAGCGCTATTGTACCTTTGAAATAAAACTATTTAATTAAAGCATCTGTTATAACGAATTTCATTCATAATTTCATCCTTTTTGGCAGTTAACGATCCGAATAGCGTTTTTGTTATAAATATTTTTTGTAACCATATCGCTATTATAGTATTTCACGAAGATTAAATAACTTTTTCATTTATTGATTGTACTATTGCAATTAATATTCTTAATATTTTTTATTTTTTGTATTGAACTGTTTTTAGGTAAGCATACGCTCAAAGTATGTGTAGCAAATACAAATTAATATCTTTTATTTTGACTCTGAACGCAAATTAAATTAATTTACTTAAACACTTTCTCAATATTATATTCAGGAAGTATGAATAATAAACAACAAATAAATATAAATCATACGTAAGGACTCATGCAAGGCTAGGTATTACGAAAGGCGAATTCAGCTACAACAAAGCAAATTTTTGTTTGTTTTTGTAGTATTGCTTAGCGTTCAGAACAGCTGACTGAAATGAATTTGATTCTATATGATAATACATATAAATAATTTGTTTAAATGTTTTTATGAAATCATAAAAAACAACTTAAAAAGCTGATATTTAGAAGAGAGGAGGCGGAAGTTGTGTGCATGTTTATATGTAATTTCTAGAACCATTTAGAAATAAAAGTCATAGTCAGAGAGTGACATGTTCCAGCATTAGATAATGCAGAACACTAACGTGCTATTACTTTTACAACTTTTATATACAATCAAGTAGCAGTCTGGTGCGCGGAAAGGTGTTCTATACCATTGGTTACCAATGCTTAAGTTATTTGTCTTTGTAACAGCTGACTTGTCCTCAAAGTTGTAGATTAATTTGATGAAATCCCGATCCCTAAGACCGTAGATAAGCTTTGACGAAAACCCGATGTGGAAATAGTTCCTTTATTACAAACAATTTTCATCCCAATTAAAAATTCGTTTACTGGATTTTATTTATGCTTGTAAATAAGAAAGCAAACAAAATGTTGACAGCACCCTATAAAATACGCTGTCACATGGGCGTATAAGGTTAATGTGCAAATGTGACTCGGCCCGAATGATAGAATACTTTCTAAATATTGTGTTTATAAATTTCTAATTTATTACTTTATTTTGATTTAATTTCAGAACACATGACTTATTTCAATGCACGATCATCCAAATAGATATAAATGCGTCCCCAAAGACAACGTGTGGGATTTGTTGATATTGCGGCCAATAAAACTCCATTTATCAAGCGAATACGTTGCAAAATTAAATCCTTACGCCAATGTCCTACTCTAAAAATAAAATGACAAAAACCTAAAATTCGCGTGTCCACAACGCGAGTGCAATGCAGAACGAAATTAAAAATTAAAACAAAAATTAAAAAATAAATAATATTAAAGAAAGTGATAATAACAATAAAAACAAAAAAATGTTCGAAATTGTAAGAGATTTCACAAACTTCACAGTAGCCAAAGGAAACATAAAGACTATTTTCCCCATTAAATTAACCATATCAATATTATCGTAAAGTGTCAACAGTAGTGAAGGAAACGTGTTATAAAACAAATAAAATTCAAAATTAAACGTTTTACTCGTTTTGAAATCCAAAATTTTAAAATTTTACAAGCAACTGAAAACTTAAACATTTTAGCACATACGTACTAACTATATATCTTTATACATATATACAAAGTATATCTTCATATCGGTTAAAAATTATTTAAATATTGACAATATACGTATATTTTAAAATACAATAATAAAAGGTAAGTGCGAAAATATTTATAACTTTTTCATTTTCTTTGAACATTTTTACACAACATTTTATATAATGAAACATGATTACAAACTGGCGCTTGGAAACTAATTATTTTTTTCGAGATCCAAGTTCACCTCTATTAATTAATTAATTAACCCAAAATACAGATGTATGTAAGTGTGTAAAACGGATTAAGCCGGCCAACGTTTCCATTTTTGCATAACCCATACATATTTCCCTCCTCTGTTCTGCTTAAATTACATACGATTACATGTCCTCATTGTTTGAATAATACACCTGCGACAGTGGAAAACTGGCCACTGCTCTATTAATAATTCTGGCAGATCGCAATAATTCGAACAGATCGCAAAACCGAAGTAACAATGGGTTATCTTAAGATCCTACATAATCCATTTTTAGTTTGCATTTTACTCCCAAGATAGAATGAAATACCTTCTTAAATAAGAAATGTTGAAAAGAGATCCATAAGTGGTGGAGCTATGTAATGCCATTATATCGGGCGGCCACTTTGTTTTTTCGTCCACTGAAATTTCTGTGAAACCAAGCTGCAAGCTGCACTTTCAAACAAACAAAACATTTTTTTGAAAATCATCCAAAGTACAAAGAAACCCTTTCACACAAATATAATCTTGAAAATCGGTTCATGAATGATAAAGTTATGCGTGTGTAAACATTAAAAAAACTTAAACACTCAATTGATAACGTCCTCCTTTTTTGAAGTCGGTTAAAAATTGAAACATGCGCGCTCGAGCATTAGAAAAATAAATTTATCTATATTTGTATTTTTCAATATTTTATAGTTTATCTCTAGTTCACTGTTGTGCATAATTTCTATTGAATTGCGACTGCTTCCAATTACAATGTATATACATCTGTTGGCGTAATGTAAACTGTACCAAATCATATTTTTCCAAAATGAGTTTTTTGTAATTGTTATGATAAAAAAGTTAAAAACGGCACCAACTCCAAAGTATTTAGAGGTAAAGAACACTAGGTTCGGTCAGGTTAGGTTGATTGGAGGGGTGTGATAGCCCATGTCATACGACATACACTTAAGCCAGTGAAGGCTTGATGTGCGCTCCCTTTAATTATCAAAACACAAACTGTCAGAGTTCTGCGGCAGGATCCGAACCTGGGACCTTCGCACTACGAGTCTAGTACACTACCTACTAGTCTACGAAGGCCACTAAATATTATTCAAAACAAAACTAAAAGACTTCGATGAATGTGTTTTAAGGACATGTACGTTTAATTTTGGGATACCGTTTCGGTACGTGTTAACGTTCCACGACTTGGTTTCACGTTGGAAACGTTCGCTTCTCAGCTAGTCATAAAGTGAGCAAAAAGAAGGCCTACTTTTGAATTTTGTAAGAGTCAAAAGCCGAGTGCGAACAGGTCTGCCAATGTTGATACTGTTGAATGAAAACTTATACATTATTTTCAATGCTAAAGAAAGCCTCGCATATAACTTAAAATATAGAAAGCTCTCTTATGTCAGGTATCGCCTTTATGCCTCTTTCCTTTCACGCTTTCTCCACTCTCCTTTCACTATATTTTATAATTATACGAAAATAAATATTAGAAATATATAATATACTAGCGGGCCCGTTGCCTGCTTCGCACGGCAAAACAAAATAAGAAAAGAAACACACTTGTTTTTAATAAAGTTGGTTTACTCATCAAAAAATGCGAAGAAATTAATAAAATCGATTATGATAAGATCAATCACCAATGACGTCCAAAGAGAAAAGAGAAATGATAACAAATTGCTATTTGCATCACTCCGTGCAATGCTCTCCAATACACAAACGACCAAAATGTATTCAATACTAATGAATACTGTATGCGGTACAAAAAATGCCTGCGGCAAAAACACACTCACTTCACATACGCACCGTACACACATGCGTTATCTGATTTTAACCAAACTTCATATAAACCATATATGGGCCACTGCCTACGTAGTGGTTGAAATCGCTCGACGCGTTTATGATTAGTTCGGCGACGTACATATACGGACTTGTTTTTATATATATAGATTAAGTGTAAGCCAAATTATATATACACAGCTAGAAACGTACATGTATTTTGTGGTCTGTAAAATTTCCAAATTAGACATATAGTTTAGTTCCCACCAATAGATATACACATTTTTAATAATTCAATTAGTTGAATTACTTGTGAAATCGAATATTAGTTTTTGCAATACACATCTAATAATAAATATTTTCCAACTTGAGAGAATATCTCAATAAATACAAACTAAATTTTATTTGAAACTTGAACAGATTAAAGGATGATTTCTAGTACCGATGTCTATTTATGAAAAAAAATTAATGAAAAAATTTTAAATTCATTTGGAAATGGTGTGCCATTTTACTTGTACAAAAGTGCTTGATAATTTTATTGTTTTTGTATTTATTAGAATCGTCGAGTGTTTTGAATTTAATTTGAAACAAAGAAAAATAATTTATTTCAACAATTAACGTTTATTATTTTAATTAACATTGTGACGAATTTTTGTTTCATTTGTTTCAAAAACTACTTTCGAACATCTGGTGAATATTAAAAGCGAACAGAACTGAAAATGCGAGTATATTCTGAATGTTTGAAAAAGCCCGAAATTATATGTATTTAAATGCCAAATTTTCTTTTTCGATATCTTCGAACTTCGAATTTTTGATATACGTACGTATGTACATATACATATAAATACATACATTCCAAACATCGTTATAATGTCTTTCAAATGAAATGTTTTTACGTTCTTGGATGATGGTTATTATAGACGTTGAGTCATATCATTAAATTTTTTTAAATTCTGGTTTATATTCCACATGACGCTAGTTGATTTAGAACTCTCAGTATTATAAGCGGTTACAACAATGGCATGGAGATTTCGAGAGAACTAATTTCACGTGGAATACCGAACGGCCCCAAATATCTTTAGAACCCAAATTTTTTTATGGTCTACTCGTATGTTGATGTAAAGAAAAAAATCTCATATCCTAAATTTGTATAGAAAAACACTGGTAGTAAAATTCAATAGTTTATTAAATAGACAATGAATTAAACCGGAAGAAGAAAGAATAAAGACGAAGCAAAACCTTGTAAGAAAAGTCATATGATCTCAATATGACAACTTGAATTTTTGTTTTCACTACTAATACTTCATAAAACTTTCAACAACTTGATTGTAAGAAGTGTTCGGATTAAAACAAATAAACTCTATTTAACCCATTTTCGAGTGCGGACAATATTATTGCACGGCTCTTCAAATGAAAACATTTTTCTTGCTTTTTTTTAATTTTCACTTTCAGTTTGTGATTTCTTTTAAAGATGTTTGAAATGTTGCCGGTTAAAGTATTTTAAGATTTATTTTTTTTTTTTTGGCTCGACGAATTAGTTTTTCCGACTTAGTATACTTGGACAAATTTCTGATATTTTGAACCTCTTTCAAAACTGATTTTCGAATTTCGCCTTTGTTTTTCATACAATTTCAGGAACTGCGTTTCATTTTACAAAAGACGTTCTATAAATTTATTTCGAAATTTTTATAAACTAAGCATAATTTTTTCCTTCCAGAATAAATTTGGAAATTAGATTTTACTTTTGTTGGTATCCCAATACGCGTTCGAAAAAAATATTAGAACTCATATGATATTTTATATTATTTTTAAGATTCATTTTAGTTGCAGAACATGCATATTGCACGTTTTTTTGCATATACAGTAATGCACAATATACATACCCGTACATATCCACTATAATGAAGTTAATATACTTAACACACACACATACATGTTAACTATACAGAGCAAAAATAAGGTATATACTACTCTTCTAATGCATATCCAACTCAAAGTATAGCATGTTGTCGTTTTAGTCGTTTTTTTCTTGTCCATGTTGCATATGTAGTTGTCTAACAACAAATAAATATACATAAAATCACTTTGTACGTGTGTGCACCACATCATCATCATCATCATCATCATCATCATCTATTGAATAACGAAACCAAAACTTGTTTCCAGTCAGTCATTGAAGGAATTGCAATTTTCTGCAATATATTTGTTATTGTTGTCGTTTTTTATTTAATATTGCATATATAAGTGTGTGTATGTGTGTGAGTTGGTGTGCCTCTTTTGGAGGAAAAACCACTCACTACACATGTCTGATAGTGATGGCATTGTAGTACTTTAGCAGCAACAGCCTCTTATTGTCAATGTTGCATTTACTGCTTGCCGTTTGCAACTTCAAATGCTATTAGCATTTCGCTCTAATGCTACTGAAAATTTGTTTGCATATCCTACTTTATTGACTAGCGGGTAAGATGGCCTTTAAGCATTCATTTGAAATTCGTATTCAATGACGCATGCGCATATTTTTATGCGTTCAATATTTCTTTCCGAGAAGTTATTTCAACGACTATAAAAATAAATAAGAAAGAATAAACACCATTCAAAAAATCAATATTTTCAAATAGGTATCAGTTTTCTTGAATAATGGTCTCATCCAAAAGAAGAAGTTGCATTTCAATAATTTTAAAAATATAATCATGTACCCAAAGTCCTAAATTATTGGCTTTCAAATCGAAAATTTTAAGTAAAATGGTGTCAAATCCCAGACATCAAATGATTTTAAAAGAAAACGGTCTCTGCCATATTGAAATCTAACAACATATTTAAACGAACTTTGATCCTTAGTCCAAACACACCGGAGACCAGTGCGGCTTTGGATTAAATTATTCGTATACCAAATAAAACACATCAAAAGAATTATTGCAGTAAAAAGCATTGGAGCTCGAATTCAACAGCTCTTCGATGACTATTTTTATAAAACTTTATAAATCCAGAGCTTGAATTTTGATCCTCCCGAATTTCATTTCATGTTGCTTTATTATCATTTGTCCAAGAAAAGAGTTCTTATCCACCAGGACAATGGACAGGTGCACACGAATTGCTCTCTTATATACAATATTCTCCGGATTTAGCAACGCGTGATTATTTCTTTTTTCAGGCTCGTCAGATAGAGATTTGACTCCGACGATGAAATTATGTCACAAACAAATACCTATTTTGATCTAAATCTAATTTTTTGGGGTAAAGTTAGACAAAGTGTATAGAGCTCGTAGGAAACTATGATCACACATAAAATTATCTTTCTTTATCTCCGGAACTTTCAAAATTTTATTTTTTCTAAATTTCAAATCAACAAATATCTCTTTTAATTTTAGGCTGTTTCTATCTTCTATTCAAGGAGCAATTTTAGAAATGTAGACGTCCATATAATTGATAATATTACACAACCGAAAAATTATCCATAATTTGAACTGGTTTTCAAAATGGTGACACGCTTACAATTATTTATTTTTATACCGTTTTTCATTTCATGAGTGGCACTTTAAAGTCGTTGCTGTTGCACAGGAAAAAGTAGCAAATAAACTTGAATGCACATATATATATATATATATATATATATATATATATATATATATATATATATATATATATATATATATATATATATATATATATATACATATTCTATGTACATATTATGTCCATAGCACATATTAACATCAATATGTGTTTAATTTATTGCTGTTTGATATTTACTTGGGTACTACGGCTCATTCGTTGTGATGATACATTGAAACATATTGTTGCTCGTAGAAAACTAATCCATTATTATCAAACATTGTGACAATGATCATTGTGAGGAACACAATCATCATGTTTCGTAGTCAACTCTGGCGAGTGCATTTATTTAATACAATTCGGCCGTTGAAATTTATTTTATTTAACATTGCAAATATTTGGGTGTGTGTGTGTGTGTGTGTGTGTATTGCTTGTATATTTGGGTGTGTTTGTGTGTGTACGTATATGTGCGTGTTGATGCATGCTTGTGCATGAGTATTTGCAAATATTGCTTCTAATGCCATAGTTATTGTTTTATTTGCTGCTGCTACTTCTATCGTTGTTGTTGTCGTTGCTATGTGGTAATCTATTGGCGCACTCACGTAGTTCAATGTTAACGAACTGTAGTCGCGCTTCGACTTTCACTTGTAATGAATTTGGCTGTGGTTCGCTGCTAAAGTGAAGTTACTTTTTAGAAAGCAAAAAAAATCACAACAAACAACTACAACAGCCATTGCAATTGTTGCACTTACTTGCTGGCTGGCTGGCTGGCAGCAATAAAAGCAAAAACAACGAGTAATAGAAAAATATGCACATTAGAAAAATAATGCTTTAACGTATAATGAAGGAAAAACCAACAATAACAAAAACAACGGCAATAATAATATAAAATGAAATAAATTACAAAAATGCATTTTTATATGAGTACGAGTGAGTATGAAGTCAGAAAGCAGAAAAATTTGTACTCATGTTGCATTTTCCATTTGGAAGCGGCAGCAACTGTGTCTAAAATAGAAAAACAAAAAAAGTGGTGGCAAAGTAGTTGTTGTTTTTATTTTTCATAGTTCAATAACATGTTATGTAAAGCGTTTATTTGTGGTTTTTATGTTTTTCAGTTTTTTTTGGCTTTTCCTTTTGGTAGCGTATCTGGTTCGCAAACATTACATCTTTTCATTTTCTATTTTTGTTTAGTTTTAGGATTAAAAGTTTGTGTTCGCATCTTTCCCATTTAAAAAATACATTTTATAATACACTGTTTCCATTAGAATAACTTTGATATTTTAGGCGTTAGTAAAGGGTATGAAGGGTTTCAAACTAAAATTTGATCTCAATAGTTCCAATTGACCACTTGTTTTAGCATATGAATATGCATCTACTTTAAGCGATGTAAGCCCCTTTCACATACATCAGGTTTTCTTGATCAAGTTTCAATTCAGCTGTGAGAAAGATAAAGAAGGTAGTACATACGTTCTCTATCATTCTCACAGCTCAATAAAAACTTGATCAAGAAAACCTGATGTGTGTGAAAGGGGACTAATTAAGCAGTTCAATAGATTCTTCGTTTTCTGATCCATTCTGATGTCCGTCTGTGTAGTAATCTACAGTTCTTGATGCAAGCAATTTGTTAAATGCGTGCCTCTCGGTCCTTTCTGTCCCTCTTGGTATTACTATCAATTCTTTCCTGGAAGAAAAGGAGATAAACTATCTGGATATAGACTATCATAAACTGTGGTACCGTGGGCCATTTATTGGAAAAAAAATTTGGATGAATTTAATTACCAGTTTATAATTGGCCAGGGAGAATTTTATGGAAACAAGTACAACAGCAGAAATAATGTTGATGTTAAAATATCAAAAATATGTATATAAAAATACTTTGTATGTACACACACCCCCCACAAAAATATAGTAAAAGGGATTCGGATGTTAAAGGCTTATCGATTTTAATACCGGTCGTTTTTGCTGTTGTAATTATTCGGTTATTTGGTAATCTTAAAAATGGCTCTAGTGGCGAATCAATGAATCAATACCAGGTCAATTAAAAATCTATAAAAGAAATTGGCCTTGCAGCACAATGTAATGCTGAAGTTTTGTTTTTAATAGGAGACCGTGCTTAAAATATTTGCTTTTTATATTTGGATTGTGCTGAATCTTACATTTTTACATCTTGTTGTACTCATTAATTAGTTCATTAGTGCATATATTACGTAAACTCCGTTCATCGATAATTTCGTCCACTCAATTATTTTACAGTTGTAAAATACTTCTTATTTTTTTATTTGTATGAAAATGTTCACTAAAAATCCTCATAATTGTCCCTTCTATCATTGGAGCCATGAAAGGTAAATAAAATGAAACTAAAAATATATTATATATATTATATATATATATATATATATATATATATATATATATATATATATATATATATATATATATATATATATATATATATATATATATATATATATATATATACTCGTATATATAAATATATGCGGAGAAAGAGGGAGAGAGCGTAGACCCAGAATAGTGTAAACCTAGGATTGAGAGAACTATTGGATCGAGGGGACATCAAACAATTTTTTAACTTATGCGTATGAGTACCAGGTGTAAATGCATTAGTAACAGTTTTAAACGCTTATACCTTCAAAAATACCGAGCCGATTTTAATAGTTTTAATAGTTTATGCACATCTGCAGAAAATAAGCTTTAAAATGGAATATTTTTTCTCAAAACCGGCTGTATAATGTCAGCGTAAGAGGGAGAACAAAAAATAACCTTTCCTATTAATTATATTGATATTGGAACAGAATAAAATTATATATTACAATTGTTTTCTGCATTGTTCTATTTTGGACATAATGAGCAGCCATTTCATGGAATACCGCACGCAAGTTGCTGACAACTGGACATTACAAATGTACTCCTTCATAATTGTAAATTTCAAAATTCCAAACGCCCCGAAGGATTCCATGTTGAATGCAGGGCTCTCATAAAGATTTTTCCCAAAAATTGCAATTGACCCGATTTGAGGCGTAAACGTTAGATTGGCACTTGGTCGATTTGTGCGATTTAGTTTTTCTTTTCTAATCCAGTAATGCTATGTACACAACAACAATGCAACAATACAACAGATGTTTCTTATATGATGTTATTGAACTCCATTCCATTGTTGTTGCTGGTGATGCCCATAATATTTCATTTGTTGTCATTGTTTGTAACAATTACGACAATATTGTTGATGATAATGACGTTGTTGCCAATGTTGTTCGTAATGATGATTAGGCGGAAGAAAGGAATCACTGAAATTTCCTTTTCATTTATTCGTTGCTGCTTTTCTGCTGTTTTTAATATTTTAATTTAATCTTGTATGATGTGATCTATTCGTTTCATTTAATTTGCACATGTATTTGAATATGATGGGTAACGATGTTTTTTTCACTTTATTTAATCAAATTGGATTTACTTTCCATTAATTACAATTTCCTATAACATTGAAATAACATGTTATTATTAGCAGTACCTTAAAACTAAATTTCGTATTTTCTTTTTTGCAAAAAAAAAAAAATTAAATAAATAATTTCGAGGGATCTATTCATATCGGTGTGGTATTTGAGTCACGCGAGCTCATGATTAAAACACAAACTAATCACACATGAGCATCCATTTTTAATAATAAAATTGCTTTGTTTAAAACCACCACATTAATTTGTATCCAATGAGACCAGCCAAAGAGGACACAAACAGCGTTTGCAGATTGTGTGCCTCTTCCACTTTTCTGCCAGATTTTAAGTTGTAATAAGTAGCGATGTTCCTTGAGACTTGCGTTTCGATAAAGGCAATTATTAAACATATTTAATTATTAAACATATTTTACACTCTACAATACAAATAGAAAAGATTATAAATATGAATAGAGTTAAATACATACAATCTCCCGCCAACAGCAGATCCGTTAGGTTTTTGGAGGAAGAAACTTGTAATTAAACAACAAACATTAGCAACGCCATGAATGCACTAATCACTTTGGGAATATTCCTTTCCCGCCATATGTCGTTACGCGATTTTGAAATGTTTTTATGAAGATCACAATTTCCTTACCCAGAAATATTTAGTAACCAGCGACATCATTTTCGAAATTGCTCAGATATGGCGAAAAACGATATTGTCTGTACTTCCCCCAAAATTCCTATTTCTCGGCAACAAAAAAAACTTTTTAAAAAGAAGGACTTTCAATAAAGTTAATAAAAAAAAACAATATTTACGAGTACATTTCATATTAAATTTAAACTAATTCTATTGTTTTTCTGTTTCCCTTTCTCTTATTCCAGACTTATCATCACCTTTTTTATACACCAACTGGTTGCCTTAATCCAAACTTTATTCTAATAAAACTCAAATTACATTTCGCCGGATTTCTAATAAAATTTAAAAAAATAATAACAGAAAGAAGTAGTTAAGTTAAATTATAAATAAATAATTAAAATTTTTATGAATATAAAGTATAACAACTAAATACGTCCATTTTTTAATATGAATTTATGATAAAAAAACAACATATTGGCTTTAATTTTTCTAAATTTATTTTTTGTGTATAATGTGAAATAATATTATTTTTAACAAAGAAGTGCCTAAAACATTTTAAAATCTGTAACCAGAAAGCAATCACCGCGTTTTTTTTAACAAAAAAGACTTTATTCAACGGCGCACACCGTTTCCAGCTTAAAAATTTTTTCCTTCTCCATCGCCAGTGACAAAAACACGCTGGCACTGGTGAACGAAGTTCTTAGTGGCTTTGCCTTGTCAGCGATGCCATTTATTGATGACGCTCTACTTTGGTGTCCGGATAACGATGGTCGCATAGTGGGTGGCTTAGACATTGCAACATGCATGCAGGTGAGTATTATATCAATCATGTTGGACACAGCAATAGATTTATTTTATTTATTATTTTATTAACGAATGAAATTCTCAACAGCAGCAACTTTTATTTTTATTTAATGGCAAACTATTAATTTGCTTCATTCCACTGATAAACGTGTCATAATTTTCGAAACTCGGCTGAGCACATAGATCATACATACATTTGCGGCAAGAACATCACGGTGGAAATAACTGTCACATTGTTCTATATATTTCATACAATTATCTGCTGCACTCACCTTTAGAGCGGAAAATATATTATTTTTACATTAATTGACAGCTTTGAACTTGTTTTTCCAAGATGTTCAATCCTTCCAGCAGATGTGCAATATATAAAGGACAACAATCCTTCGGAAGTGTTACACAAACTGCATACAAAACTATGGTTATTAAACAAAAACAATAGACAAATCTCCTCTCAACGTCTTTTTCATAATCAGGGCGAGTTCAATTTATATGGCGGCATCACTAATACAAGTGATCATAATGTATTAAAATTTTTTGTTGTACGAAAACTTTTAAGCTGGCATACTCGTAAGACTACTGTCAACCTGCTATTAATAATTTCAAAATATCTTTTTATACTTAAAATATTTCTATGAATGCAGCAAATAGGGATTCACGTTCTACCTTAAATAAAAGCCTGATATCTTAGATCTTTCAACAAATGTTTTTAAATACATCATTACTCAACAATAATTTATAAAGCGGTTTTAAGTTTTTTTTTCCATGCAGCCATCAGACTATAACACCAGAATTTGGAATTATTTTCCGTCATCGCACGTCAAAATGCCTACAAACAACGCCCTGTGTATATTTGTAGTAGTAGGTGAGGAACCTTGCTAGTCTTTGATTCCTGCCTTTTTTCCCAGGGGCGGGAATGATGGCTGCCAGACCTTTCTCATGATATTATCCTCTTTCCAGGGAGAGGGCTGGTCAGGAGGCTTCTTGGATGGATATTTTAGAGGGGGTTGAAGCCACTTAATTTTAAAACTCGAATAACCATGGTGAAAATTTGTGTCCTCTGCCAGGGAACGAAATTGGGGTACTTGGTTTTGTAAGAAAGCACTTTAACCACTACACCACGCCACCATATTTTTCCGTGTTTTCAAATAGGTTCAGTCGTCGTCCCTTACGTGCATGTTATAAACGCAGCATCTTAACCGTTTTTCTTATATAAGTACATAAATTTATTTTGTTAATATAATTGAAATTTACGTTTTTCAACAAACTGAATCATTTAATATTAAGCCCGAGGTCCATTTCATAAAAATATTATATTTATTTGCACAAAATTCCATATTTCTACACCCTGTGGATATATTCGTTAAGCAAATCAAATTTTTGTTCAATAATTCAGTAATATCATCACTTATGTTTCCTTGCTATAGATTCGGTATATTAAATTTAAAAACCCAAGAATCAATTTATCTACCAAAAATACTTACTCTCTTATGATATTTTTGTATTGTCGTAGGAACTCATTATATGTGCAATGCATCATTAGAATCAATTTAGGTTAGGTTAGGTTAGGTTAGGTTGATTGTGAAGTTCGTCGTTTATTTTTCGCTAAATTAAGTCACAATTTTATTTGACGAACTTATTCGTAACACTTTTAAAATGAATTTTGTGCGCCATAGACCGCCTTATTAACAAAAAATCTGCTTATTTGTTTAAAACTGATGCTAAGTCTACGTTCAGACGAATCATGTCTTATTGACATTATTGCTATTTTATAGGCGAGATCGACGAGGGGAAAAGAAACGAGTACGAGTACGAGTTCATGTACTGTCAGTATGTTTTGCTTTCTCATTCGTAATGTAAAAAATGCCCAAACAACGTTTTTTATGTACACATACATAAAAAACAAGTCGTCAACAAGACATGACTTGTGTGAACGCCAATGAAAGTTCAAAGAAGAAAAAGTAAGAATCATGTCAATAAGACATGATTCGTCTGAACGTAGACTAACTAATTTTTTTTATGAATACACACAATTGGGGGATTCAAACAATAGTCATAAAGTCATATGTCATAAAATAATATTACGAAAATATATGACTGCTATGAACAACCCGTCATAACTTAGAATGCTAATTCAGAATTCGGTCAGCTGATACGAACATAAAACATTTATAAATATTTGACATCAAAGATAAGAAATTAAAACATTTATACAAATTTTGTTTGAAAATGCCAAAAACAAGCAACAAAACTAAAATAATACACAGTTTGTGTGAAAATTACTTGTTGGACATCATATCGGGTGGACTAAGTATGAAAAAATGTATCCATTTCAATTTTAATTCATCTCCATGTAGGTGATGAAGACGAGGAAGAACAAACTGAGGAAGGGTCTTTAATAAATGTTGCTAGTTTGCTCACTAGCCGCAGGAGCGTCCACCTTGGGGTCCCAAAATCTCAATTAGCGACTTTTCTTCCAGCAGATTCTATTTTTTAGTTAGATTTGTGCGCACACGTTTAACTTTTGGCTCAGATATTTTCCATTATTTTATGACAAAACAATAAACATACCTCAAGAAGTCTTATTATTTTATGACTTTTTTGTTTGCAGCACAAAAACATTATCACAATATGACTTAATAGCACACCGTTTGAATCCCCCAAATATAATTTTTTATAATTATACACAATTCTAACATTCTTACTCATACATAATTTTTTTTTAACAATACAAAAAAAAATCCAAAAAGAGTCTGCTTTGCTAATGCATATTTTTCATTTCTTCCGTCAAGCAGGATGAAGTTAACGAATCTAATGAGAACGTCAGTGAAAGTACGCAACTTGCCGAAAGCACAACAGCAGAACTAAACGCCTTGGAGCCTTCTTTGTGTAACAATGATTCCTCCGATGACTTGTTTCGCCAACTAACAGAGAGTAATTTTGAAATTGACAGCCTTCTATCCGATTTAGCTACAGTTGAAGTGAAAGTAAAGTATTGTCCTTTTTGGTTATGCACACCGACAAGCGGCAGTTGTCTTATTGACTAAAGTGCCATTTCTTTTCTTTACTTTCCATTTGCAGGAGGAAAACAACAATGTCAGTGATGTTTCCAGTGACGTTGTAGTGCGAAATCAACATGATGCGTTTGCTGCATTAGTCAATGCAAGCGGTGGAGTTGCTGGCGTTGTGAGTGGCATGGTAAATGGCGGTGGCAACGTCACCAATTGTGCCAGTAACTTAGTCTCGGGAAATGCAATACAACTGCCGGGTGAAAACTCTGCTCTGGGATCAGTTGGTACAAATTCTTTGACACTGGAACCCACTGCAGCCTCTTCAACTCAGGAGCAGGCCAACTGCAGTTCATTTCTTAACCAAAACAGTAACACCGGCAACAGTAGCAGCACCAACTCAAATAGTACCAACAACAACGAAAGCACCACAATATTTGATGACAGCACGTCGCGCTACCTGATTGCAGCGAATCCGCTACTGGCAGAAAAACTGTTGTCGAAAAGTTCAATACTCAATAAGAATGCGAAAACAATAGGTGAATTCAAAGGTAAGTTTCGAGTAAAAGTAGACACAATAATTAAAAATAGAATATGTTCATGTCCCATTTAGTCCATCTCTTATTTTGTAAAATATGACTTTTACAGCATCTAAAATTTGTGTGAAAAACAAGTTTAAAAGTGAAATCTAAAATTTGACACGAAAGACTCATTTGTTTTTCACAAAATAAGGCAATTCGTAAAAAAATTAATTGCACAATTCTCTGTTTGTGAGCAAAGACTCGAAGGCTATAAATTATTTTAATGTCACGATAAACATATGGCGGTAATAATAATTATTATTAAAGGATCTTAATAATGTTGCATTTTTCAACAGCATCATTAATCTTTTTACGATCTATTGATTTGACGATTGAATTGGAATTTAAATATTTCCATAAAACTGGCCAATAATATAAGAACTAGTTTCAGAACCATTCAAAAGGAAAGGTAGACATTGGCCACAATACCATGGAAGGAATAAGTTCGACGTTGACAAAATAAGAGCAACAATTTCATCTTAATATAGTAAAATTTTGAAGAACTTATTTTAAAACACAGATGCTAAACATCATAACATAAATGTTTCTGATTTCTAAAAAGATAAATGTTTTTTTTCATAGATGAGAGAAATATTAACTATGAAGCCTGTGGAAAATTAAAGGCGTTCCCATTTTGTAAAAGAAATGTTTTAAAAGCTTAAATTTTGTATAGATTTGATATGTTTTAATACAAAATAGCATGTTGCATTTTCAATCAGAGATAGAGCGAAATCCCTCGAGCGAACAATTTAAGCTGTGGAATTGCCGAAATGATGATTAATCATGAATTCTTGAAATAACGCGTGTGCCACACGTTTATTAGATAGTTTCATGTCCTGTAATTTTGATGTATGTCCTAATTTTGTAAAATTTACCTTGTGGCATTTTTGATACAAATTCGAGACAAGTCTAAACAGAGTGAACACTATTAATTGAATATTTTTGGTTCATCATTATTAGCTCTATTTCAATTCGCTTACAATACGTCGTCACGGACCATCGACTGGGACCAGAAGTGAAGATAATGCCGGCAGAGCGACGGTATTCATTTTTTCATGATTTTGTAGCTGGTGAATACGTGTTGGTGTTGATGTTGATTTTCAGACAAATTATAAATTTTTCGGGTGTGGTTGTGTGTCGCATTCTACCATGATTTGCGCAGTTTGTTTGTTCATTCCAGGAAACCGCTATTTACATCTTTATAATAATGGGAAGAAAAATAGTTTCCATTGTCTATATAAAATATGCATTTTCTTTTTGTATGAAAAATAATGGGGTATTCGTTTTTCCTTTCAACCTTTAAACTTTCGTAGAAGCAACCTAATATTTATCAAAGTTTATAAAGGTATTTTCAAATTCAAATTTGAAAAGCTTTTTGACATTTCATATTTGTGTGCAAAAATCCCAATATTTTTATATAAATTGCAAACGTTTTATAATATTTATTTTTTTACAAACTGATAATTTATATAATTGCAATAGAATTCAAATAATACAACACAAATACGAATTTTGCTTGAAAAATCCAAAGTCTTGAATAAATTAGTGGGAAGTTCAATACGACATTTAAATACTGGTTTATGTATGAGATTAAAAATCAACGCCTTCTTAAAGCTCTCGTATTTGTACAGCGCATTGAGGTTTGCGTCCATGCTTGATATAGTCGCTAGGCAACAATGAAGCATAAGCTAAGGCATAATGTTTACAAAAGCTGGTTATATGCACTCGTTTTGTAATATTTATAGTCTTATATGTTTGCAGTGATGCCACAAGGCGGCCAAAAATTACATCTGACGACAGTAAAATTTTCCAATTTAAATCACAAAACATCTACCCCCACCCAATTCCACAATCAATTGTAACGTTAATGTGAATTGAAATGAGAGTTTTAAAGAGTCATCCGCATCAAAAAAAAAAAAAAAAAAAAACGGGTTTAGTTTCATCAATTTAATAGACATTTTGTAATTTTAAATACCAAATCTTTGAGAGAACAAGTTGTAATGTTCATGATTAAAAAATACATTACGCTTTTTTAATTTAACATAGTGATTTGGGAAAAAAACTTTTGTGTGCCTGAGGAATATATTCTTTCAAAGTCGAAATTAATCAGATCTATGTCTGTAGCTGAACCGAATTCTGCCTAAGAGCGATTTTATAAATAAAAGATTCTCTTGTTTAAATTAAACGTTTTAACTTACGTTTAACATAAGTACGTTTAAATATTTTGAATGCGTTTCTTTCACGTCAAAAGCAAACAAAACCTTACTCATAAGCCATTTATTGATAAAACTTTTATAAAAGCTTCATAAGCTTTCAAACCCGTTTCTAAATGGTAGCGGAACTCGCCATTTGATGTGTTTTAAAGTGCGACTGCTTGGAGTTGCGAAATTGTCATTAACTGTGAGCGCTAATGATATAAATCTGTAAGATTGTCAGTGCTGGGAGCAACGTTTTCAATTCGGTGGTTTTCAGTGATTTTACTCCGAAAACTTTAAAGTGTTCCGCAGAGTATTCCGTGTCTTTTCCTGCTCGTACTCGTACTCGTATTGTCTATCTAGTGTAAGGAATTGAATAAAAATATTGGCATTGAAATATTTATAAGATAAAGTATCAAAAATTGGTCCAGAAACATTTGCCACAGTGTTTTCACCCATAGAAAATTCAAGCGAAACAAAACATGTATTAGGCATGCCAACATTTTTGTAAAAGTTTGGCGCTTTCATATTTAAATGTAGAGGCTGAGAGAGTTTTTATCACAGTGAATTAGTTCAAATCAGAAACTCGTGATATTAAGAAAACTTGCTTTGAGATATCAAAATTATTTTTTGGTTGTGAACATAAAGTCGAATATAAAGAAGAAATATAGGTTTTTTTTTTCTTAGTTACTGTTTGTGCTTGAATTATTATTGATTTTGGATTTTCTATGTTTGTCCATTCTAATGTTTTCCAAAAACGTTGGCACAGAAAGTGATTTTGATGTGTTTAATATAAATGTTATTAGAAGTACAAAAAAAGTTTATAAAAAAAAAAATTATATAAAAACATTTTAAGATTTTATTTTATTTTTACGAAAACAAGTGGTTTTTCTCGATTTAAGTGCTTTTAAAATTTAATAATTGGTATCGCTTGCTCCAAGAACAAAAAATATGTGCAAATATATGTACGATATGTTGCATTCGCGATTTTGAAATGCATTTGCACCCAACACCGAGTTCTGCTTATTTGAAAATATTTTTTTAAACACATTTGAAGCAATGAAACATGTACACATAAGTATATGTTTTGAAAGTCGGTTTATTTTGTGAACTCAGCGAAATTTTTGAATTTTCATTGATCGCAAGCACTAACTTGTTACGAAAATAGATATTTTTTTTTTTAAATAACAAACACAAAGTGCGAAGGTACTTGGCTCATCTTCAAAAACAGCCAGAGTATTTGGCAGGAATCGTGCCTGCAATCCTCCCAAATACTCCGAAAACGAATCTAGTACACTGGTTACTAGTCTACGTAGGCACTATAACTATAACTTTTAAGGGATTGAGTTGTGATTAATGTCTACATTATTTTTCAAAATCATTTTGAATGGAAAAATTTTATTAAAAATATCATTCGAAATTTTTTCGTTCGAAAAGAACACAATTATGAGCCAGAAGCTGTCAATTCCTGCAACGAATTATACTGCATCATTGTTGCTTTTGTGCCTTAAACATTAGAGATTTATTTATTTGAACTAAGTCAAATACGAATTAAGTGTCTTTTTAAACCCAAATGAAATCACTACATTTTTTTATATAATTATGTATAGAAGTTTGCTTATTGCAGAAAAATAAATGAGTAAGAAATTAATTTGAGCTTTTATTTATAAAATAATATTAACTATGTTGAGCCTTTTAAAAAATGTTCTTCCTAAATTTTTTGTAATGAAATTTGTTTCTTCTAATCAAGCAGAACGAGGAACAAACTGCGATATGCAAGAAACTCTGTTAATTCATTCCCAATTTGCCGATGTACACATCTTGCTAATGCAATTTGATTTGGATCAAAGTTTTAATGGGTTTTTATCCGAAATTTTTTATTTATGTCTTAAAAAATTACTCTAATTTTTCTTTTAACATTTTTTCATTCATTTCCCAAAAAGCCAATTCAGCTTCTGTTTTGTCTAGCAGCCGCATAAATATAAATATATTTTTAAATATGTACATATTTATTGAAAACGTCTTAAAAAGGATTTGATTTGTATTTCTTTTTCATATTTGCAATTCAGTTATTGGGTTCATTCAAATTCGGTAATAACACAAATCGTATGTTAAATGTCTGTCGTAGTTAGAAACCACCAAAAGAAAATTAAACAAAACTTTTCCAAACATCAAGAATAAACTTTCGATGGCCACAAAAAGGGTACAATGGTCTGTGTGTCTGTCTGTCTTTATCTGCAACTGCAGATGAAATCTCTCCTCTTCTACGTTTGTAAACACCATTTCAGTAGTTTCATTTGTATGTGTGCATTTCAAATGTTTTAGAGCAAGTAAAGATGGCGGCATGTATATGTCATAGGGACTGCCATATTTTTGCACATGAAATTTCCACTCGTTGCACGAATGCTTTTATATATTGTTTGCGTTTTCGCCAACACAACATACACGTATGACATTTTTACATGCAGCAACAGAAGATATAATAAAAAATATTTGAAACGATTTGGCTTACAGAATAGTATCGAGGCAAAGTTACAACTGATGATATTTTCAAATTCTTGCTAAAGCTATGTACAGACGGTTGTAAGATCTGACAATGTTGTTTGATTTACCAACGTGCTGGTAATGCTCTGACAATTCAATATGGCTACAAAAAGGTACATTGTTAGTTCAGACGATTGTAAGAAAAGCTTACAATTTCATTGTCAGACAACTATCTGGCAATAAATTTACCTACCAATAAAAATTGTCAGTTCACACGGTTGTTAGATTATTGTACAACAAATTTGTTTTTCAGCATTGCCAGAAAATTTAAAACATTAAATTTACGTTTATGCGCGCGCAGTGTTGCCAGTAGAAATATTTTTCTGACAATGGTGTTATTGTCAGGTGCATAAATTTTCGACATCTGCCAATAAAAAATTACCTTACAATGTCTGCCAATTATCTGACAATGCCTGCGATAGGTGTTCTCACGGTTGTCAGATGCCTGACAATATTGTCGTCTTACAATGGACTGACAATGGTTTTTCTGACAACGTTGTAAGTAAAAAATTGGCAGTTCACACGATTGTAATACATTTTCAGACAATTTTACTGGCAATATTGTAAGATCTGCCAACCGTGTGTACGTAGCTTTAGAAAGAAAATTAAAATTTTTATACCTCATGTTTATATCATTACTAGCGGGCCCGTTGCCTGCTTCGCACGGCAAAACAAAATAAGAAAAGAAACACACTTGTTTTTAATAAAGTTGGTTTACTCATCAAAAAATGCGAAGAAATTAATATTTTCAAAAATCGATTATGATAAGATCAATCACCAATGACGTCCAAAGAGAAAAGAGAAATGATAACAAATTGCTATTTGCATCACTCCGTGCAATGCTCTCCAATACACAAACGACCAAAATGTATTCAATACTAATGAATGCTGTATGCGGTACAAAAAATGCCTGCGGCAAAAACACACTCACTTCACATACGCACCGCACACACATGCGTTGGGCCACTGCCTACGTAGTGTATAAGTTTGGTTGAAATCGCTCGACGCGTTTATGATTAGTTCGGCGACGTACATATACGGACATATTTATATATATATAGATGGTAATACTAATGCAAGCTCATCAGTCGAATCCAAGCCGCATTTTGAAAACTTTAGCAAGTTTGAAAAATGTTTTGCTATAAATCAAATACATAAATAAAAGTAAAAAATCAAATGAATTGTTGAATTCGAAGAATATCAGAAATAATTTTCAAAAATTTATTTATTTCAAAAATAAATTTATTGCATGATGTTTGAACTGTTTTATTTCAAATAGCAATTTTTTAATATTTGAACTGAAAATACAGAAAGTTTTTATCGAAAGTATTTATATAACATTTGCGTTTGTACGAGCGAGTGTTAACAGTGAGTCAAATATTGAAAATATTAAATAGATTTTTGTGTTTGGAAAGCAAAACAACCCCTGGGTAATAAGTTAAAATTGTATTTGGGACAGTAAAATTTATGTATCAATTGAAAAAATCTATTTCTATATTTTGTTGGCACACCGTATTCGTATATGACTGATTGCAGTTGACGTAGAACGGATAGTAACAAATTAAATTAAGTTGTCAGCAATTTTCTGCCGTTAAATGCTGAACTTTTTAAAATTTTTATAAAAATATTTTCTCAGGTTTAACAAGAGAATCAGTTCATGATGGAACATTCAGAGTGGTTCAGAACAAAGGGTAGTTAATATTGTACCAAAGTTCAAAGTATCCAGACGACTTGATCCTACTGATCACATTACTAATAATAAAGATAAGCCCACAGCGCCACGAGCGATTGGAGAGCAATAAGAGCTGCTGATATTAAAGAAATTAAGTACATACTACCAACTGTCGCTCTATAACACTTATTTACGTCATACAACTCTCATACATGGTGGTCTAAATACAAGTATATCTTTAAAAATTAAATGAACTGTTGTGTGACGTTCTGTTGAAAGCAAACAGTATCCAAGTACATATTTTTCATTTCAGGCCATAAAACGTACGTAATCATTGCACCGCAGCACTCGGCGTTGACTCAGACTGTATTTCTAGCATTTTCGAAAAAACTGGTCATTGAGGAAAAGAAGATTTTTCCGCCGAATTTGATGCACGTCTTTTATTCAATATTTCTGAATATTTCTCAAGCATAAGGAAATTCATTTTGATCCACGGAGGTATGATACTGACTGATAGTCAATATTTTGGTCTAACTAGTCCATCAGTGTCAAAATAACATGTGATTTAAAGATGAACTACATATGTTCGATTTTGTTAATTGCCACTTTAATGAAATACTGCGATAAACTGCTATAAAATAGTTCTTAAAATAATTTAGTTAATAACTATAAATACGTCTTCCTACTAAAAGCACAGACATTCATCTGCACATTCGAAAAGAATGTCTTTAATATCATGAGCCATCAACTGAAATCAAACTAACAAAAATTATAAAAACGGCAACAACCACAAAAAATCCTTCTAACGATAAAAATAAAAGAAAAGAAAAACACAAAAATACCAGCAATCTCCACTGTCGCAGACAAATCACACGCCCCCAGTCACAGTGGTGCGTCTGTGTTTGTGCAGACTTAGTAGTCGGGTCAATAAATTCTATAGTATGGAAATATACTTTCAAGGTCAAAAGGATATTGGCTTTGTTGGTGAGACATTTGCAAAATGGAAATGGTAAAAAAACATTTTTATTCCCATGCCGAATATTCTCGACCTCTAATGGCAATTTGGTGCCACTCACTGTTGTGACATTGTACTATCTCAATGATAAAATTGTACCAACATTTTCCAATACGAGTAAACTAAGAAATGCATTAATGTTATCGGTACCAAATGAGCTTTCAAATACACTTTAAAAAAATCTGTCCAGAAACGGCTTAATTTAAGTCTTTTGCGTCTGAAAAAGTCCACAAAAACGTTTTTTTTATCGATTAATTTCGATGATTAAAAAATATCACCTTGTAACAGCGTGTCATAAGTTGAATTAAGTGAAAGAAAAAGTTTGACATTTCATTCAATTTTTTTTTTTTAATTGTAAACTAGCTGACCCGGGCAAACGTTGTTTTGCCTTCAAATTTTATTTTCACTGCAAGTCTGGTTTCGTTGCAAAGTCATGGCGGATCGATATTTCGAAGAAGAATGAAAGGTGCACTCAATCGACATAGCAATTAATGTTCAAATACCAGTATCGGGCTAATTAACGTCACTACACGCTAATAAGGACCCAACGCCTTCAGCGAAACACAGCATAGGCTTATCGCGCTAATCCCTATCGGACAAAACACCAAAAAAATAAATATTGCGCCATCTGTCGGACCAACTTCAAACTACACAGAAACACTCCTCACGCCCCATAGAGCATGTATATAAAGTTTGGTCAAAATCGATGCGGTAGTTTTTGAGTTTAGCGATCACGAACATACACGCAATTTTTATATATGTAGAGATTACATTTTCAATACAAAAAAAAAAAAAATAATAAAGAAAATCAGGCTTAACGTTCTGAAACAATTTCAACTCTTTATAAAATTCGCCACCCAGTACATGTACCAAGACAAATTATGAAAAGCAAATTACGGAAATACTAGTAAAAGTACGTGTGTATTTTTTCGTTATGAAATATTATTTTTTGGGAATTATTTTCGAATCGATAAAAAATTCATACGCTGCTCCTCCATAATTTTTTTTTCAGGAAAATTTCTGCATAATTATTTGTGTATGTATAGAATTTTGAGCCAAGTGGGGTAAAGGAATAAAATATATATATATATATATATATATATATATATATATATATATATATATATATATATATAATAGAAATAAAAATATATAAACCCCACTAAGGTGTTTCCATTGTTCTAGTTTTCTGCCGATTCCAGCTTGACGAGGTATCCATCTAGTACACAAATTCAAATATCTAAAGAAGATTAATAAGTAGGGGAATATCAATAAGTTTTTATATGAAAATTAAAAAAAATTATCAAAAAAGTGCCAGTTTACTAACGTACCACACAATTTTCAATTGAACCAAAATTGGTACAATTGTAGCACAAATGCCAACAGTGTTTGGTGCGTGTACAGAAAAGTAGGGAAGGAAGACCATAGAGAGGAATGAAAATAAAAAAGGAAGATGGCATCGTTATAAACTTTGTTTGTCGTTACGGTTTTCCGTATGCAGACGATGTCTTTGTGTATGTGTATGACTGAGAACGAGCAATAGAAGGTGACTGCAGCCTACTAGCCGGTCGCTTATGTTTTGGCAAAATGTCTTTAGTTAATAAATACTTTCGTCCTTGAAAACGTACATTTATATTAATGGCCTTATTTTTTCCTTTTTCTGGCTGCTGGTGCCGTTTACTCAGCTGCCTCTGCTTCTATTACAGACTGGGAGGTAAACAGGATACTAGGCTGTTTAAGGCTGCGTGTGTAAGAGTGTGTGATCGGAGTTTGAGTTTGTCTGGCATCCTGAGACCTCGAAACAAAATTGAATGTCATTTATGTAAAACTCATGTATATACAAGAGTGTATACACACACCTACCAAAATATTTTTGCACCAAGTCATGCCAAACACACATGCACACACACATATACACACATTTTTCAAATATATATACGTGTGTATAAGAAAAACCAAATAATAGGGATTTTAACGGAAAAACGTCCCCGTTGTTGTTGTTATTATTATGCGTTGTGTGTATCATTTTAATAAAAAGTGGAGCGAGCTTTTAGGGTGCGTAATACATTTGAATGTGCTGAAGTGTGTAAGTTTGGGGGTTTTCTTCAAGCTCTTTTATGTCTACAAGTATAAAGTAAATGAAAATGAAAAAAAAAATACTTCTAACCTTGAACTTGAAAATGTAGTCGACAACAGTGGAAAAAGTAATAATAAAACTAGACAGGCAACCAAATTGATGGTGAAAAATTCAAACACATACGAGTACACACTTATACTCTATACCATTTACATACATATATAAAATGATACAAAATGGAAAATGTCTTACCGCCAATCTTGGAAATGGTTTCTTTCTCACGTATTAAACAACAAGAAATTTTAGCAACTTTTTCTATTTTTAATGGCAGCAGGTTCGCAAGTGAAATTTAATTTAGTAAGAGTTTTCAACTCAATGGCTGGCAGTCTAACTTTAATAAAATGAAATATTAGACATATTGTTTCGGTATTAAAATTTGTTTTTGTTTTATGTGTGACTGGGTTGGCCAACAGGTGGTATGAGTGATGTTTGCAACACAACATGTTATTTGTTGTGGTGTAATTAGTTACGTAAAATAGTTTCGTTGACTTTTTTAATTAAAAATTAGTTTTAAATTATGACTAAGATATGACGACAATTTATTGTTTCATGGATAAAATAATGTTTGTTATTTTTGGTCTATCAAAAAGCTCAGCTCATATTGAGGATAAATGTCAAACTTTATACAAATTTCGAATAGAATATTTGTCTATTTTTATGAATTGGTTGATCATTGGATTTTATACGAATTCGTTGTTGCATGTATTTTGTTAATAGTTACATTTTAATTTTTCAAGACCTGTTGAAATAAAAAAATTAGCAGGATAAAATATTACGTAACAAGCTTTTGACAGCGTGGCAATCAAATTTTTTAAGAAAATAAAATAGAGCTAAATTTTGGTGCGGGCTATTTTTTTTATTGGTTTTTGAAAGTTTAATAAATTATCTTGGTTTACAATTTTTTAGGAAAACGAACATGTTCTAATGTAGAAGCTCTTTCATATCAAATTATTTTCAATGTCGTGGTACATGTTTCGTCGTTTTAAGTCCTTGAAATTCTGGAAAGCTGAATTTACCTCAAACATTTACAATGATGTCCCATATACAATATTGATTATCGGTAAGGCCAGCACATATATGCGTGCTACCGGTGGCATTAAAATACTTGCAGCGGCTACGAGTCATGGATTGTCCTTAATAAAAATGAAATTTTCAGTTCTAAAAATATATTTCACAGAAATATTTGAGAAAGATGCGATCCAAAACTGCAGCATTTAAGGAGACAATGAACTTTTGAAATCGTGGGACTCATTTAGCTATTGCACTAAGTCTTTCAATTGCATAATATTTCCTTGGAATTAGAAAGTTATGAAGAACATCTCAATAAGTTTGTTTGAATATTTTTTTTTTTTTTGTTTTTGATGAAAAACGTTTTCAAATTTATTTAAGCGAATTTCTCAGATTTTTTTTATTTTTCTATTATCTTTCCAATACTAAAAGGCGAACGAAAAATACTTTTGTCATTTAGTTAAGAAAAGTGTCTCTCTGAGAAAACAATTAAAAGATTATTTGCAAGAAATTATCAGATTCTATTATTCTCTACCGCACGATATTTTGCTATTTTAAATTAAATGCACATAAAATTCAAGGTAAAGTTTTTTCTAATTAATCAAAGCAAAAACTAAACAAATCGAAAAATATGATAATTCTTTGTTCATTGAAATACACACGAGTGCGTATGATTAACATTTGATAGTTGGCGCACACATACGGGTGCCAACAAACAAAACAAGGCCTTCCACATACACATATTAACCGGATATACAAATTAGAACAAACAACACTGGCAAAAACAACTATTACTCGTACTAAGAATTGTAATAAAAATGTTCGCGAATGGTCAGAACTAAAGATTATTTGGCAAGAAACTGCATGCGTTTACCGTCTCAAACCATTAAAGTTTAGTTTCTTTTACTTTTTTCCAACAAGCAACAGCAAACAAACATCGCCACCGACAACAGCAACAACAGCAGATTAATTGTATTTAAATACAAGCGATTTTAATCATAAATATTAATGAAAAAACTTGCTTGATTGACACACTCATGGAACGGCAACATGTTGTTTTTGTTGCTTGTGGCAGTAAGTCACTTGCTATTGTTGTATGAAAATAATTCAACAAACATTTCAAACCTATGTTGTTGTTCTCAACAATATGCGTACATACACTTGCAATAGATGGTGAATTACACGAATACGTGGGTAAATAAACAAGTGTGTTGCTTATTTGTATGAAGTCAGTTACATATTCCCGATTGCAATTGTTTTAATTTCGCACTTGCAGTTTCGATAAATTTTTCTATTGAGTTTCTCCTTAACGTACAGAAAGTGCACAGGTACTTTAACATCTCCTCTTAAAGTTTTGAGAAACTAAGAATGTTCCAAGGTCACTTCAATAACGAAGAAAAACCAGCTTTTAAAGAAAAGCAAGTTACCAATTTAGGGTCCAATTTTTTAAATCACATCACCAAATGAAATTTATATATTTAGAAACAGAAACAAATTTTGTTTCTCACACAAACCAATGCACGTTAATACCCTTAAGGTAAGGGCGGCTCTACCACAAGTAGGAAGATAATGGCAATATGCATGTTTTATCTCATCAAAAATTAAAAATTAAAACAAAAAAATATAAAATTCATAAATTAACAAATTAACAAATTAAAATAAATTAACATAAATTAACAATAACCAATGAAATTAAATATTGAATAAAACATAAAAAAAAAACTTAAAAACAACAGCAGTTTTAAGATGCTTTGCGTTGCTTAATATTTGAAAATTAGGTGGAAGTTCATTCCAGAGGCGAATGGCATTTACATAGAAATGTCTTTCAGATATTTGTCTATGATATCTGATTGAGTTAATTCTAAAGCCTCTATTCGATTTAGAAAATTGTATCCTGTTATAAACATAACCGGCTTGTCTGTATATAATTGTATATAATTTTGTGTAGAAATATTAGTGTACGGCACTTCAACAGGTTCTCAAAGGATATGCCAAAGATCTGATGAGAAAACAGACAATACAAAAACAATATGGTTTTTCATTGTCGTTTCTCACACCGAAATGTCAAAATAACTATTGGGTTATATAAAAATAAGTTTGATTCCTCTGTTAAAAAACAAACTATTTTCTTTGTTTTATTTCACATTTGTTTTCTCACTTATAATTTGGACGGTACAAATTTAGAAAATTCGATAGCGCTACTACCTGATACATAAACGTGGCTAATGAGAAATAAAAGTAAATCTAAAAAAATTCTTAAACTTTGTTTTTGTATTCCATATAAATTCCTGGTGGCGTAATTTACAAAATTGAACCCTTAATTCTTTTCATAAAGATTTTAGTCAATATCATGTGATGTTGCAACAATATACTCAGTTTGGAATTCAAAAAGCTGGGATAAAACGCATATTTTTAAAAGAAATGACGAAAACTTTCGACATCTTCTGGATAAAATAACATTCAATATTCCTCCAAATTGCACTTCTGCGCACAAAGCAAAACGTTACTTCCTCAAATATTTGACTATATAATTAAGTCCTAATAAAACTTATACAGAGATCTTGAAATTTTTTTAGCAAAACCTGTAAATTGTCAATGCACCCACGTTATCGTAGTTTGAGAAATCTATTATAAAAATAAATAAATGAATAGAATTGTAATTTTATAAGTTCATGAACAGTCAAATGTGCGTTGAGTGACTATACGAGAATTTGAAGGTAAACAAAAAGTCATTACCATGATATTTTATATTTAAATGCATCTAACTGGTGCACACACGCACATGCACACACAGTGGCATGTAATACAGTATACACAGAAGCACATGACCATACACGCACCGATTTTCACCCATGTCAGTGACATTTGCGCGAGTCGAGTCCGTAGCTACCAACTGACATACCGGATCACAAAGGGAGATCTATACAACATACGAATGTTGTACAAATCAAATCAAATACATGCATTAGGAATTTTTTTGAAAGTTTACATCACCAGCTACAAAGCTTCGAGTCTCCAATTCCCACCGTTGGAGGAAAAACAATTAATCGAATAAAAGAATATTTACTCGCAACTATTATTAGATTGTTTAAATCCAGAGTAACCACGTAACACTCACGTAATTGGCGTGAGTCACATACAATTACCAGCAAATTTTTTCTTGACTCATTTACATGAGAACACAAGTTCCTGATTATTTCAAATATAATTTATTTTTAATTATTTGCTTATTTTTTGATACATTTTAATTAGAGTGGGAACTATTAATACAAAGTGATTTCTTAGAAGCGATCTTCACTTCACTCTAACATGAAATAACAGAGAGAAAAGTTCATAATATTTATGAAGAAAAACTTCTATCGTAGGCGCGTGTGATCTCCAATCACGATCCCATCACTAATTCCAATCATTTGTCTAATAATCAGCAAATTAAATCATTAATGGCTGAACTTATTCGCATTTTAGACAAAAGCCACGCAGATGTTATTCAAGATAGTGGGGCTGTTGGTTGGTGATTGTTGGAGCTGCCTGCCAAATGCTTATGAGGGCTAGTGTTCGTGTGTGTGCGAGATTCGATTTTGTGCATTCATTTTCATTATTGTTGTTGTCGTCGCTATTTTCTATGCACACCCTTCTTCCCGCCCATCCGTCTGGTCATGTGTCTATCCATCTTGTCAATGCGCTGTGTTCATGTTTTGTTGTTGTTATTGTTATTGGTTATGTTGTCGTTTTATGTGTATGTATATTTTCAATCTGTTGCACCGATACCATTCGCGCTGCCATAAGTTTGTATTTAATAATCAAAACGCACTTTAAATTATGCGGTACACCTTGACATCAATTGAATGTTGTTAAAAATACAAAATTTTGTATGAACGTTTGGCTTGTTGTTCTTGTTGTTGTCGTTTTTGTGTTTCTCTTGTATGGCGGTACCAAGTTTGTCGTATACCAAACCAACCAGCACCTTAAGTTTATTTCTCGAACTATTGTAAATGGAAAAATTCAAAAAAGTATTCCGCACATTCTGAGACGAAAGCAAATAAATTTTCTCCTCTGCACCACGTTGATTGTTCTTATTGAAACTTACTGCAAAAGCACTAGCAGCATTGGTATTGGAACGAAAATTAAAAAAAAATATCTGCTTAAACATAAACGCGTGTAAATACTTTGAAAATGCATTTGTCGTACAATCAAAAACTATTACCTCATGCTCAGGTAAATTGGTCCCCAAATCGTTAAAAAAAATTTTACCAACACAAAATCAGACCGATCCACTATACCCACTTGAGAATTACTCTTCGATTGAATTTGATTTCTCCCGATCTGAAGCAATCGCTAATTACATGAACCCTATTAATTATTTAGTTTATGCTGCATGAAAATTTCAAAAATATGCTTTTTAAGTTTCAATAAATCTGTGGCAATCTGTGGCAATAAGGAGTAAGCGCTTAAGTCACCTTAAGCTTAAAACACCGTTGCGATCATGTAAAATAATTTATTCTAAATATAAGAGCCTACAGCACTTACATATATATAATAAAATTCGGACTTATTCACTTTTTCCTAATTGGCACAGAAATATCAGACTATAAAAGGTACACAAACACATGCAAATTCAAATATTACATGAGTTTCAACTGAATTTTTGCAAAAAATAATTCTTGAAAACACACATTCAATTACATAAGCATATCATATCCTTAGGTATAATTTATTAGAAATTTTGCATGTTATCCTTAGGAAAAGAATTTATTCATAGATTTCATTATAGAGAAGTTAATTGACTATTTTTAGATAATTTCAGTCCATATTTTCAGACGAAAAGTTCAGTAAAGTGACGCAAAGAATCTTGCGCATAATCGATATCTCTAATGATAGTCTTAATTATAATTTCATGTTAAACAGTCTCAGCTAAACTGGCCATGCGTCTATGGGATCTGTAAAGTCGCAATTTCCATAAGAAATCGGGCCGTCCGTCCTGCACTTACACATTTAACACCAAGTATACATGTATGAATATTTGTACACAAATCTAAGTGTTTAGGTGTAAATATAAATATTTTCTTTAAATTCAATTGTTTTTATTCAAATGAGGGAAAGAAAATACTCAGACATACTACGAGAAAACGACCACAATGCGCTGAATTAATTCGAGTTTAGTTTCAATGTACTCGTATGTGTTGGTGTGAAAAGCACTGTTCGCTACACTGTTCAATGTTCACTGCATCAATGGCGACACCAACATTAGACTTTGTTGATTTAATTTAAACAATGAAAATATTTTTTGATGTGTTTTCTTAAAACTGATCGACATCTGTTTTGTGTGTAGTATAATTTTTCGAGGTTGCAAACTTAGACATTTCCCGGCTAGACCCAGGAAATAATAAAAATTGAGGACATTTTTATTGCTTCCAAAAATCCAATAGTGTGTCTCAAGAAGTTTTTAGGAAGTCAAATAGGAATTTTTTTTAATTAAATTACTTCTACTACAAGTCGGCGAATGTCGATTTTACATTTATTCAGTGAATAATAGATAAAATTATTTCAAATAAGGAAAAATAATTCGAAAAAAACATTAAAATTTTACGTTTCTCAACACAATGAAGACAGCATCCGAATCGGTGAATAGGTGTCAAATAAGAGAACAATCTGCAATAACAACCTAATGTTAAAATCACTATAAGTGGTCCGAATTGGCGCTACTTCCGATTTCTAATCTCAGAATTTTCAATTTTACCGGTGGGTCCTTTATTTGGAAGAATTTAATATATCCACTAAATGCACAAAAATGTGATTCTTATTAGAGTCCATGCGACCCTTTCAACTCTTTTGGCAACCGTAGATTGAAAATAAAAATATGGTTGTCTTTGTAGCCCATTCCTAAGGCATAATTCTTCAAAATGCTGCAAATTTTTTTCCGATCGATGCAACCGTTATGATACATACATCCATACGGACATTCTCACAAAAATAGTCAGAATAACTTCTTAGGACCACAAAACGCCGAGATCTGATGAAAACTCGATTTTCGCAAATGGGAGCAAAATCAGGAACTTTTAATTTTTTATATGGGATATTAAAAAATAAACAATTACAACCAATTTCGTCTGTCTGCTGCAAAAACTTTATATTAAAAGAAGGACCAACAATTTAAAAACCAAGCAGTTTCACTTATAATTTTCTGCAGCAAACATCAGCGCGGAAAACCCCTTCACCAAAAAATTGCCCACACATCGGTGTTGTTCCAATGTTTGGATTCTATCGTCATTGTACAACTTAAAATATAGTCAAGAAACAAAATCGAAATATATTCACACATTTGCATGCAACGATCGGTATAAATAAAATAAACCATATTGAATACACTGCCAAGGTCGAATTATATGGGTCATCGAAAATGCTCAGGTGATTGTCTTTATTTATATTTAAGTTGTGTAAAATTTTTATTTACATTTTCATATGTATTTGTTTCATAGACAAAAATCAATGAAATAAATTTCATCAGATGTTTTCATAATAATAAAGCGAAATCTCTATTTTATTTTAATTTAATTTTAATTTTCTTAGGCAAGATATAATGTCATTAAAGATTTGTATCGAAGGTACCATATTCATTAAAATTAGTCAACTCCCTCTAAAATAAAAAAAAAAATAAAAATCGGCTCACAAATGACGAAAAAATTCCCGAGGCTACAAAACAAAAACATATTGACGGGCATACGATTTTCTTTTTTAATTTTTAAATATTTTGCTATTCAGAATCGGATGTATATACAGGTCGTTAGAACGTCAAATGGGTTAGTCCAGATTGATTTATTTATAAGATAGTGTTCGTAAAATTCTTAATTATTAAAGAATTAAACATGAGGCAATGCTTCAACGTAAACAAGTTAGAATTGACTTCAATTCCAAAATACACAGCAACACAGAAAATAACAACGTTTTTTGTCGGTGGCCACTACACTCCCGAATACTGTTCACGTGTACGTGTTACGTATACCACCACCTTTTAAAAGGCGAAGCTTGTATGTAAATTAGAGATGTTTACACAAATCGGATAGAGAAAAAGGAAACGAGAATTTATGTATCTCCCATGACTCGAAAACTCGGATCTTACGTTTTTATATTTTACCCCGACAGGGTATACGGTGATGGTTGAATATACAAATTAAAGCAAAATTTACTCGTTAACATACTCGTTATATACACAAGCTACCAAATTACGATTGAAGTAAAGGAAAATGTTTCGTTAGAGAACCCGATTTTTTAATTCTCCTCCATATTTCATACATAGCAGTCACGTATTATAAGATCCGCTGGTAATACTCCTCTAAAAAACTCATACTGATAATTACAGAATTTTTTGAGAAGTGATTAGTCTACGTTCAGACGAATCATGTCTTATTGACATGATTGCTATTTTATAGGCGAGATCGACGAGGGGAAAAGAAACAAGTACGCAAGTTTATGTACTGTCAGTACGTTTTGCTTTCTCATTCTTAATGTCAAAAATGCTCAAACAACGTTTTTTATGTACACATACATAAAAACAAGTCGTCAACAAGGCATGACTTGTGTGAACGCCAAAGAAAGTTCAAAGAAGAAAAAGTAAGAATCATGTCAATAAGACATGATTCGTCTGAACGTAGACTTAGCAAAATAGATAATGGTGAATGAGTGAAAATTTAGTCACATAATTTTCACATTGTACAAGGAGTCACGCCTTTCTCTGCGAACCAGCAGTAACTGGTCTCTCCATGTTCGCCTGTAAATTATGCTCATGAAACAAAATTTAAATTTCATGACGAAAAATTTGACAGCATCTTTAAAGTATTTATCAAACGATTTGCGGCCACCTCTAGAGAGAAGAGATAATACGTTTGGTTGGAAAACAAAATCCTTTTTTGGTTTTATATACAATTAATTTAGTTATGGCGACTGGGATCATTCCCTAAACAAATACGTTGCGAGAGGTTTTGCAACCAGAAAGAACAACACAAAATTTAGTGATGATTAAGTGATGAAGTGAGGAGGGAACGGAAATACTGTTTGTCCGTAATGAAAAGTTTCTCATATCTAATGCAAATAAGGCAATGAAACATTTACCAACTGAATCATAATGTGTATGTATGTACATATATAATCCAAAATATTAATAATGGTCTGCGACTAACAATTGTCCATAAGCTAATTCATTCGCTAAGGTAATCGCGAATTCACGGGATTCGCCGTTTCTATCACATGATCACCAAAATGATATGCCATGGATTTGAAATTCTAAGAAGAGCTAAATTGTAATAAGCCAATGGTTTTAGTTTGAAATGCTTGTCTGCATCTGCGGACGATGCAAGAAAGAAGATTTTATATGCTTCAAGTATTAATGAATCTGACATTTTTGGGGGATAAAATCTACGTACTGCAAATAAATTTGCACTTCTGGCAACAGTGGCTAAATCATTTTTGACATTAACCAAATCACCCCGCAATTTAAGGCGACATCAAAAAAGACGTTCCAACGTACAACATCTCTACTAAACAGTTGTTGCTTTGAGACTAGATTGAGTGCAAGCAAATACTTAGAAAATAAACAACAAAACTGAAAGAGCTCGAATAACTGGGCGAACAAAAGAGCATCTCGCTCCCATCAACTTTTGGAGTAAAAGTAAAAATAAAAACACGAACACTCCAATACAAAATGCAACCGCAAATTCATATGCGAAAGGCAGCAAATATAAAACATTTATATACACACAACATGCGGATGCTACGTACAACCGCGCATTTGAAAAAAATGGAAATTGCACACTCTCAAATGCATCTAGATAAATTGAAACGAAATCAAAAGTTGAGTGTGTGAGTGAGTGAACTGTAGTGAGAGTGAGAGTGCACAAAAAGATAAAGAAATAATTGTGAAACTTGCAAAGCAAAATAAAACACAAAAACAAAACACACCAGTACACTTAATTCACTCACTAATACCAACGGAGTCAGAAGGCCTACACATAGATACTATGTTCGTGTGGTATGCAGCCTTGAATTAGTTCGGTGCACTCGCGTGACGATACCCTCACACACATACATAACACGATTGCTAAATGAACATACAAACATACTACATTTGTACATACATGCATACATACGTATTATTTATTTACGTATACTTGTGCTTTAATAACGCAACCAGCGAACAAACATTCAAATCTTTACCTCCGTTGAATGTGAAATTGAAATTTTATTTCCCGGCTTCCCCTCCGAGTCCTGCTGACAAGTCATTTCTCCTCGATCTTCATTCCCCAATTCCATACGAGTACATTTGTCCGCTTGCAAATCGAATTTTTCTGTCGTAATACTTCTTACTGATAGCGCGCTTAACTTAACGACAATGGCAGCAACCAGACGCCAGTGGCTGCAACATCATTTCGCCAATTCAACATAATGTCAAAGTGACAAAAAGCCAGTCACATGAATTATGAAAAAAATAACAATTTGTTTGTTCTCCTTTTTGTGAGGTTTCGGAAATTCTCTCTCTTTTACTAAGAATTTCCTTATTGTTGCAGAAGAGACAAAAATGAGTTTGTCGTTGTTGCTGTCTGTGTTGCTTTTTCATATTATGTATGAATAGATGTATGCGATTATGTATCTTCTACAATTGAACTGTCTTCCCCGAAATGCATTTTCTTTTCAAAAATCATCGCCTTCATAAATATGCAATAGGAAATGTTTCGTTTAAACGTAGACTAAAATCTTAAACATCCCTACGGACATTCTATTAAAAACTCTTAGTTCTAAACATTGCTGAAAGAGATTAATGTTCCGGGAGTTTTAATTCTTCTATGCTACACTGAGTGACAATTTTCGAACGCAAACAAGTTGGTTTCTTCCATAGTAATAAATTTTTAATAAATGAAAAATGCGGGAAAATCCCGTCGAATAGTTAAATGTGAACTATAGGGCCAAAAGGTTTCAATCTTAATGAACGTTCTTCCAATTAGCAAAGATAATACATAAATAGATGAAAATAGGATAAATAGCCTACAGAGTGAACACTTGCTTCATTTAGTTTTAACAGAGATACACTTTAAATTGTATCATCTTTGTTGCTGAAAGTTTGCGATAAGTTTTCATCAAGTTTTAATCAATCTTAAGTGCTTAAATAATTGTAATACAAAAAAATGGACTGATCACAACGATTTAAATTATATAATCAAGTCATGCCTTTGCAAGTTTCAAGCAGAACTGACTGATATCAAGTAAAGGAAAGTTTACCTCTGTTTGTTTTTGATATTCAGAATTGAAATTCAGATTTCAATATCTCCATCAGAACGTCCTGTCTGCATCTACGTCTATTAGAAATTCTTTATTCAAAGATAGATTCAAAATTTAAAAAAACTCAAATTAGAGAATTGTGCTCCTAGAGCAAACAAAATAGACGCTATTCTATTTTCTATTTAATCTAAGAACAGCTTTGAAAACAAATGTTGGAAAGTGTTCAACTGACTATATTTTATTTCTGTTAAAAGGTTTAAATTTTTATGTGTATGAGTTCAATATTTCAGTGATAGGATCTTCCATCGTGATGGGGTGATATTACTTCATTCACCTTGAATGAGAAACACTCTGCTCTTCTAAACGACTAACTGGCGGCCGCAGCACATTATCTGATACCGCTCATTGGCAATTTGTGTTTTATTTGTTTCATATGCATGTAAATATATATGCCGATGCATCTGTATATTCGATTCTAAAATAAATACAACATTTGATAATGCCATTAAATGTACCTGCGATCAATTGAATAATTTCTTATATTAAGAGCGACAATTCCACTCTCAAAAGTAAACATTTCATTGTCTTACATACATACGTATTTATTTATGCACATACACATAAATTCAAATGTTCATTGCTTTTAACATTTTCCAAACTCGCAGTGTTTGATTAGAGATGCATCTGTTTTTAATTGTTTGCGAAATTTGCCATATAATCGAATGCCAACTTACTCGTAGTATGAAAAAAACGCTTGATTATTAGAATTTTTATATAGTATATTTCACTTAAGCAACTATTAAATAATTATGTATAATAAGTCTAAAATAAACGAATATGATTTTTGATAACACTAAATCATTTTTGCGTGCAGGTTGGAAGAAAAGTGAAATAGATTCAAATCAAATCTTGAAATATCGTTACTCCAATCAAATATCGTTACTCCTATATGAACAGCTAGGCCCACAATAAAAAGGGATGACCTTCACGGGTGCAGTGTATTATGCTAGAGCTATTGAAGTAGGTTATGGGAATGGTATGCTGAAAATGACAGCAAAGACATCTACAGGTAGATTTTTCCATATACGAGTTACTGGCACATCGAGCACTAATGTATGGACTCTCAATGGAGAATGTGTAGTTCGCATAAAGAGGCTGGCTAGAGCACGCTCCATTGTATTCACTATAAAACAACGAGAGACACCCCACACTATGTCGATGCGCCAGTCAGTCAATAGAGTTGATTACACTAGTGTCACTGATGAGCTCCTTCGCGGTCGAGTAACTTTAAAACAGACTTCGAAGCACAAAAATTATTGGACTAAATAGTCCAACATGATCCCATCTAATGGTCATGGCCAAACGAGAATTTATTTCCACACGGCATGCGTTCGTATTTTACGGATTGCAATCGTTGTTCCTCGTGTAGTCCTTTTACTGACATTAGTCCGCTGTAGCCCAAAGTAGGATTAAGTGATCCTGTCCTAAGACACCGTAGTATTCATGATGTTTCATTCATTAGCATAGTTGATACATTCTTTTTTATGTGTATATTTCAAACTAGCAAAATATTTATTTGTTTGGCGAACTGAATGTAGGAGAAAACTGTAATACGGTACCATTTTTATTATTTGTTGAGGTTTCGTTTAATTTCTTGTAGTCTATCGTTACAGCCGATTTGCTTTATTTGCTCCTCAAATCTTGCCACAAAGTGCATTTTGTAAACTATGCTGAGATATGCACCTTAATTGGGGGAAATTTACCCAATTAAGGCCTTAATTGAACTCAGTTTGAATACAAGAAAACAATCAATAAATTGATGCAACCTTTGTGAAGTATTTTCAGCCAGAAGGAAAAATTCTGACGAAAAATTCGAGCCGTATAAGCATTAATTAGTAGGACTTGCTTGCAGCAGCCTTTATAAATATTAGGTTAGGTTGATTGGAGGGGTGTGTGTGATAGCCCATGTCATACGACATACGCTTAAGACAGTGAAGGCTTGTTGTGCGCTCCCTTTAATTCGCAGACACAAACTGCCAGAGTTCTGCGGCAGGATTCGAACCCGGGACCTTTGCACTACGAGTCTAGTACACTACCTACTAGTCTACGAAGGTCAGTTTATAAATATTTACTTACGTCCTTTAATTGACAATGTACTCTCAAGCATTCAAAACAATTGTGATCAAAAAATTACTTCACTGCGCAATGGACGAAAAGGTTGTTATATCTTTGCAAATTTATTATTTATGCAATCAAACACCTGACCAAAAAAAAAAATTGAAAATTTCATTTGCCTAATTTTGTGTTGGTCATTCCTTTTTAATCTTTTTTGGTAATATTTGATAATCTCCTAAAGTAATTGGTTAATTCCCTACATGTCGTTTACTAAGAAAATGTGAATCTGAGTAATTCATATGTTAACTTTTACAAGCTCTAAGAAATAATAATTATTTAAAAGATTAATTTCCAAATGAAAATATGATAATCATTAAACTAAGAGTACCTTGAATTTTTTAAATCGATAGATTTTGTAAGAAAAGTGGAAAAACCATTTATTGAAAACTTAAAAACGATATACAAAAACAATCTTAATTGAAAGTAATCGTAATCTTGACCCTCTACATTTTGATACATTATCCATTTTAAAACACACACACATATATATTCATGTGTGAATATGCGTGTGTGTGTCAAATAAATGTTTATTAATGCACACATGTACACATGATTACTTTATTAAATGCTAGTGCACTTTAATAGAGACACACCAATTTAGAAAGAAAAAAACTCAACTTGCGATGGCGGCAGGAAGAGGAAGGTTTGAGGGGCTTCAAACATCAAGTACAAAAAATATTTCATACTCATACATAGTCGTACTTACATAGTTTATTTATCATAAGTGTAACGAGTACTTTTCGTATTATTCGACTTTAACTACTAGTTCTGCTGCTGATGATGAAAAAAGTTTATCCAATTGTATGCCAGTTCAACTTGAAATGTTGTTGAACCAAACCGAACGAAACGTACAAACACAACAATTCGCATGCAACATATAGAATATTATTATAATAGTTGCTGTTTTTGTTGTTCTTGTCGCTTATTTATTTGATAAAAATTGAAGGAAAAAGAAACATTTAAAAAGGAAACTTGTTGTCGCTAATTGAATGCAACTGCAACAACAACAATAACAATAACAACAACACCAACCGCAACAAGCTGCGCTGCTATGATAGAATTATAGTAAATATATACAAATGTGTACATGTGTGTGTAGGTGCGAATGTACGGCCGCTAAAAGCGTTCTATAACATTCTATATACACGCACCAAAAACAAACACTCGATCATACATTCATAGACAAACAGTGCAAAACTGTTCAGATACATAGATTGATATAGTGACTAGAACTCAGAGGCGAGTAAAACGGGAAACGTGAGGCAAAATGAAGGCGGCTAGAACACTCAACTTTTAGCATTGCATTTGTTTATTATTATGTTCATACACACAGTCACACAAACTTACAAATGAATTTTGTGGTTGTTAATGCGTTCTATGCAGAACTGAAAAGGAATAAATTCATTCCAGCCTCAACCCGGAACCCGAGTTACGTATTCGTAAAAAAATGGGAATTATGTATCCATATCTTACTATGTATGTACATATATATTATTATGTGTGTATATTATGTTACCACTTGTAAAAAAAACCAAAACTTAAAACCGACATAAATTTCGATTTTAACTCCCATTAAAATTAATACAACTCAAGAATTAACTCAAGAAAGTCGTCTTTAAATTTATCTTTTATAGAGAATGTTTTCCATTCGGAAATATTATTTAATATTTAGAGCTCTCCCAATAATATTTAATATTGTGACAGGTCTTGCATCGGGAACAAAGACGCAGAAAAATCATCTACGTTCATGTACTTAATTGGACTACAGTCGAATATAATTGAAGCCTTGGCAACACTTGGTTTCATGACACTTTATTCAAAGAGCATTGCCTTCTGATCGTTTTTGGCAGCAAAAACAGAAAAACAAATACATCTGATAGAGTTAATATCGGCTTAAGCAACGTACAACTTCCTTCCAAACAGACTATATTTTGGATGGAAAAAATAGATTAGAGGAGAAATGCTAATTTTGGAATGATTTTTCCATCATCCCACGTAAAATTTCGTTTGTAAACAGAGCCCGGTTCCGGGTAGTTGCCATCTTCAGTGTTCGTCTTCTTACTTACACAACTCTCAAGAAATGCTTATCGTCCTCTTTTCAAAAGATCAACAAGATAAAAGGGGAAATTAGGATAAAAACTAATCTCTGCCGCCACGGATCGTATGATGAGGAGTGGAGAATTTCATCTATGCTAAAAAACAAATCGATTAAACGTAAATTACAGGATCCTTCTTTTTGTTTGTGAAAAGTTTTTGATAATTAAAACTGTTTCGGTTAAACGAATTGAATGAACGCTCTTAATATTTTTCTATGAAATAAAGATAAAAAATATGTCATTACATATAAAATAGATATTTCTAAATTCTGATTATTTTTATAAAATGAAATACAAATATGTACATAAATATTTCTAATTTTTATTCTACTTTTTTTTATTAAATAGTGTTGTTCATTATATAATCTGAAGACGTTACTTCCCATATCTACGTGCTTTTCGAGTAGCATCTTCAGAATATTTGCTTATAAATTTTTAAATAATTAAATATAATTTTTAAGAATGAAAAAGAGTTGATATCCCTCTTCACTAAGTGAAAGGGATATAATAACAAGAAGAATTCATTTACGTACAACCATCGCCACCCTAAAACTGGTGACAAACATAACACACACAGGAGCACTGTGAAGCGGGCGTAGCGGTTGCATCTTCTGCTGCGTAGGTTGGAATTACAAGTTGCATTTTTCCTTGACTTCAGAATATTGTCTATGATTATTGTTTTTTTCTTTCTAAACTAAAATACGTTACAAATATTAGTCTGCAAATTGCGATTAAGAAAGATTAAAATTTTGTTTGTCATATTTGAAACAATAAACACATACACATGCACAAATAATTATAACAATATATACATATATATATATATATATATATATATATATATATATATATATATATATATATATATATATATATATATATATACATAATAAAATTAAGGGTGAGGCGCGCAGGACATGATCAGAGGAATAGGGATAATAGCATACAGGGGGCAGCTTTTTTGTGACATTGTAACGAGTTTAAAAAATTTAAAAGCTTTGAAAATGTTTCAGTATTAAATAGAGAAACAAATTACACTTAATCTTATTAAAACTCCACGATCAAACAGAATTAACTTTTAGGCAGACACAGATAATGTTGCATAAACTCGTAATTAATAAGAAATCACGGATTTATTCAAATTTAAATTTCAAAATTTAAATGAACATCATAAAATACAATTTGATTTTAAGTGAACATATATGATATACATATATAGGATATATGAATATCGTGTGTATGGGTATATATACATACTTATATGTATGTGTGTGTATATTTATTGGTCTATTTGCAAATTGTTTGTCACTTATTGTGATATTCATATCTTTACTATTAAGTATGTTTGTATGTGTGTTTGTGTACTATTATTTCAAATATGACAGGACAATATTTGAAACATATTATTATTTATACAATAATCAAGTATCCTGATGATGGAACTCGATGGGTACCCAAATATTGATATAAAAATAAAGAGGAAGGCCCTTTTAATATATATATATATATATATATATATATATATATATATATATATATATATATATATATATATATATATATATATATATATAACAATAATATGTTTCTATCTGCAATTTTGTATCCTAACGATTGAAAATATTTATAAAATAATATTAATTTTGAAGATTTGGTTTAAATTAAGCCGGCAGAAAACATCTTAAAATTTAAATTAGAATTGTAAATGGTGCCAAATGATTAAAAGGGAGCCGAAAACTAATATTAGAAAACTTTAAACGCCCTTTTCTTCCACTGGGAATAAGTGCAATTAACGTCATGAAATTTTTTTTAGCTTCGCAGTAAGACAATTGAAGTTATTCTGAAGAAACGATATTTTCATGGCTTCGTTAGTGCATTTTTTGACTAGAAGTGTTAATTACTCCTACAGAGCTGTGAAACTCCAATTTCGTTGTTGCAATTGCATTTTTATACAAAAATACAATTTCCATAAATCTTTACGAAAATGATATTGACACAATAACTATTACATATGAACAAAAAAGAGTTTGCATGCTTTCCAATGTAAAATAATTTTTTTTGCAACAAAAAAGACAAAAATTTACTATTGTCAACATATTGAAGACTACTTCTAAATCGGTGAATTAGCATCAAAAGAGAGAACATCTTCCAACGACAAGCCTAAGCTGAAATCATTTGAAATGATCCGAGATTTTATGACTTTTTCGAAAACTCTTTTTACTGCTTGTGAATGTAAAAAAGAATAAAACGTTTTAAATTCTGTCAACAATTGATGCGAATGTGTGAAAAAAAATAATAAAAATTACATGGCGAACGTTGTAAAACTTAACGATTGAACGAACATAAGAACGTTGTACACTTTTTTCATTTTGTTCGTTTAAAGTTTATTTTTCTATATTTATTTTTTTCGACTTTTGCTTTTTATATGTACATACATATGTATTTTAGAATGTAATTGTGCGCCTGGCCTAGACCTAGAAAAGGAAATTTTTCGTGGTAATATTGTTGTTGCTGCTACAATCGTTGCATTCGTTGTAATTGTTGTTGCTGCTTGTCTATTTTGCCATTTTTATAATAAGCGACTCGTTTCATTTATTTGTTCTCCTTCCTCACTTGCAAAACACACACACTCGTACACGTATTAATAAACGTTTGTTCTATGTATGGGTGTGTATGTATGTATGTAGTGAGCGGATTTATTGAAGCAGACGGTGTTGTTTTTTTAGTGTGAATATAATATTGAATATCTCTGTTTTTTGGTGTCTATGCTGTTGTTGTTATTGGCTTATGAATGTGTATGTGTGTATATTTAAAATTTTATAAAAAGTAAAGTGGAAGTGGATGTTGTACATGCAACAACTATGAAAAATATCAACAATTTATAGTCTAGAACACTGTTTGCATTTTTTTTCCTTTTTGTAAAGAATTTATGCCAAATCGTTCTATGCTCAATTTGTTGCATACTGGGTATTGAGAAATAGGAAATACTAGAGTGTTGAGAAAATAAATTTTGTATCATTTAGTATCACATATTATGGTTATAATATATAATATAATTCAGTAAAGAATTTACTTTTATCCAAAGATCAAGAGATCAAAAACGTGCGTATATATAAATAAATAATATATAAATAAATAAATGAATATATATATATATATATATATATATATATATATATATATATATATATATATATATATATATATATATATATATATATATCAATTCCTGTAGTTCTTATAAGGAGCAAAGTTACTGTACACACTTGAAAGCTCAGGTTGTTGGAAAAATAAAAGTCATTTGTTCCATATTTATTGCAATTCTACCTCTCGCCTTGCAGGCTCTTTGATCAGGACTCGTTATTGATGAGACCCCCTTTTTTTGAAGAATGTCTTGGCAGCGTTCGCTATCCAAATCGCAAAAGGACGGGTTTTAGTTGATTGGTTAAATGCTTATTTAAGCGAATCTCGAAGCTGACCAGTGACAGTAGTGCAGCCAACTCTATTGACTCAATGGAGGATCGTTGCTCTACTGTTACTACAATGGAAAGTGCTGTAATAAAATCAGGAAACTTATTCCCGAAACTCCGTTCTTTTTTACAAATTACTCTTTCTTTATTATAAGCATATCCATTTGTGGTCGATGTGCCATTCGTATGTGGAGTAACTACCGTGAAGAAGTCTTTCCTGTCACTTGCAGCGTGGACAAGCTCAAATTAAATATCACTATATCTGCCTAGGAGTCATCCACTGAGTGCTTATCCAGTGTTAATGGTGACCACTATGTGGTATCGTTTTCCACAGTGGTTTTATATGACTACCAAGAATATTTATCTGAATATTATAAGTTGGGCAATGGCCCTGGTAGACATACATATTGTGTTAAACGAACCAGAAACGCGTATGTTCTCACAAGATATAAAGGAATTGTAATTGACTCCGTTTCTACAGAAGCAGGATTAATTAATTCACTCAAATGTCGAGAAAATTTAAAAGAGAGAAACAATCTTTTGAGTGTGTGATATTCGAAGTGAATAAGTTTTATTTTAAAATTTATTTGAAAATGTGAAAGCGTTCGTCCCATTTTTATATACTTATCTTTTCTATCTGAAATATTAAGTTTAGTAAGTTTCCCTTTTGGGAATTTTCCCTTTATTTAAAATGCCCTTAACCACAGAAAGCTCAACGTAATGCCCTGTATTTTCCAAAAGGAAAATTACAAAATATTTTCTGTACATACGGCCTACAATGACAAACGAGAAGCGAAATTTTTTTGTTTTAATTTTAAAGTTTAGTATAAATCCACCAAACAACAACACAAAAACAATATTATTTCAAATTGAATATTAGTGTGTTTATCACAACATTCGTTTAGCTGAGCTGATGTTGTTATTTTTGTAAAAAATTAAAAAAAAAAATCTACAAAGAAATAAATAAAAATTGCATCAGTGTCGAGTGCAATTATAAAGAAGCAATGGCAGGGGCAGAAGTGCATTTACACTGACTGACTGGCATTAGAATTTTTTTTCGATATTTTGATTCTTCTCTAGTAAACATACACACACACACACAGAACACAAACACGCACTCATAAAAAAATAGCACAGCGAAAAATCAACAACTGCAACCACAACGCCAGCAACAATAAAAACAACAGTAGCATTAGAATAATAATAACAAACGAACAAACAAACATCAAATGCTTAGAGCGATGATGTAAACAATTGCATGGTGTGGTGTTCGGTGCTGGGGCTAGCAGGCGGGGAATCACATAAAGCTTGATGTCCATGTCCCCATTTAAGTCAAGTGACGTGCTATCTGTCGCCTTCTCACAGAACTTTGACTCCGTTTTGTGTTTGAATGCCAACCGCGCGAATATTTTTGCATTTAACGCATAAAAACGACAATCAACGATTAGTTAGTTGCACTACAATTTTTCTATTACTGTTTTTCTTGTTGCTATTGTTGCTGTTGTTATTGCTGTGTTTATATATTCTTTGTGGTGTTTTTATTTCTAATAACTATGGTATATACGTATTTGTGTGCATATGCATGTGTGTATGTATGGGACAATTTTTTACATATAGAAGTATGTACGAAGATTAGTGGGGTAACCAAAATCGCTGATTAACTAACACAAGTCAAGCAATAAAATTAAACATAAATTATAAACCTTTTTTTTTAATTGAATAGGATTACAAAAAATTTTTGTGGGTTTTCCAATGAAATTTTTTTAGTATTCGATTTCTTAGAAAGTTAAGATGGGGGTATGTAGATCAAAAAATTAAGCCTCTTCTACAAACCTACACGATTCCATTCTGGTTTTCAAAAATATTTCTTTTCATCAAAGCATGAAATTTCTTATTTTCTAAAACTTTTAGGAAAACATGTTAGTTCAATTTATAATTGAGACTGTTGCATTCGCATAAAAAATATACGTATACCGTGAGTATAAATTCTATCCAAAACTTATCATATTATTTCAATCATATAGAAAACAGTTCCCAAACAGTCGTGTAGTACACAGAAAAAATTATTGCCAAAAAAATTTCAGACCAACGTTTTGTCTACAGTAAATTTTAATTTCAGTCAAAATGTTTGAGTCTTTAGAATAGAAGAAAAAATATTAGACACTTAAAACACTTTTTACTCAGTAACTTTTATATATGAGATGATTTTTTTGCATTTAAGGAGCAACATTATAACTTAACTTTGGGGAACTTCCCTAATAAAGATTAATAACAACAAAACCAAAGATAGCAAAAGTATATTCACATAAGTATGTATGTATGTACGAGCATATATATGTATAGGATCCAATACATATTCGATGCGTTTCTGTATCTAGAACAGTGGTAATATGCGATCAGATTGCTTAGACAATTCAAAATAAGTTGGATTGAAAAAATATTATTTTATCATTATTATTTTATTAAGCAGAATTTTGATTATTTTTAAACGCCCTTCTAGAGGGTGCATTTCCTGTCATAGAATGGCTGTTCCCTCCTTGAATTCTTAGAAATCTTGTGTTTGTATTTCTATAACTAAAACAAAACAAAAAATTACGTTCTCGTCCTGTTCTTCTCAACTTCCATCTGATGAATGTTTTTGGCATATATTTTGTTTGGTTGGAAAATTACAAATAAAAAAATATGAAGAATCTTTGCAAAAAATTATGCTCAATTGTTTTGCTTTTATCGCTAATTAATAGTAACATTTCTTAATTAGGAAACAGATATTTGAAATAAAGACCTTCTAATTGTCGATAGAGGTGAATAATACTCGTACTTGTTCCATGCAAACCACAGTGGCAATTATATTCGATACGTTTTGTTTCTGCTAAGTTTGCTTATCGGTAGTTTGGTGCACTGCAATGTAGTGTTATTGAGAAAAATTGCTATTTACATTGCATTTTCAAACTGATTGACAGTATGACTGAATGACTGTCTTAATGACAATTGTGGCGGTGAGTTGTTTAGCTTTTGCGCCAATGTGTTCAATATTAAATACTATTTTCAATACGTCTTGATATGTTAACATATTGATATTGTCATACTATTCTAAGTCTGTACGGCCGGATGGTTGGCAGGCAGTCTGTCAGAAAGACAGGCCAAAAGGCGGCCATTCGTTCGGTAGTGTTATCAGACAACTATCTGACGTTGTTGTCGAGCGAACCAGTTGAGAGGCAGCAACAACCTCATTCAACCTTATACTAAACAGCTTTGTATGTTCAGTGTCACCATGTCTATTTGTAGATGTTGTTAATGCTTTTTTTCTATTTCTATTTTCCAACTAAATACATATATATTTATATTTAGTTTTAAGTTGATGGCTGAACAATTGTTATTTGAATTTGTTTGAAATGCATATTAGAGTATGTATTTCTGTGTAAGGCTTACCAAACTCACATATGTGGCCACTATTTCGTGATTACTAAGAAGGATTTCTGGCAAAACCTGTATAATCTATGACAAATGTCTAACTGTGGATCTCTTAGTTAAACATCTTTTTGATGTCTTTCGGTTTTCGCAACTCCAACTTGTTCAGTCATTCACATACTCAGTCATTTACCACTTAATGACTGAATGACTCACCGCATCGTTGGCTGCATTTACTACCATGTCCATTGTCTAGTCGTCTTTATTATTAATATTACAGTTTTGTGCTGCTACGACTAGTTTTCTTTTGATTTGCTTTATACTATTTGTGGAAATGGAAATGAAAATGAAATCTTTAGCAAAAAATCATGCATGAATAACTGTTGTTAGAGCTGTTGCAGTTGCTATTGCTGTTGCTGTCGCTATTGCAATTTTCATCTTACCGTCATCACCATTCGAGTGCAAAAACCAGCCATACAACCGAAAACACTTTCCCTCTCGTTGCTTTCCATTTTTGTAATAATACTGAAGAGTTTCAAATTCCTTTTTATTATTTGCTTAAGACGACAGCGTCTGACTACTGACGTTTTAATGGTCGCTGTTGCCATTTCTAAGCCTATGTACACTTACGAACAACAACTACAACAAATAACGGATAATGCTGTCCCTGATGTTTTTTCCCATTGGCTTGTGCTTGTTGTTTGTTGTCAGTCTTTCGAAGGAATAACAACTTTTCTTCTCACTGAAGTTGATGCTACCCAAAATTTATAATTCAAGGTCTATTAAATTTAGTGCATCTTACTTACAACGAGTAATTATTGGCCAATTTGTGGAAAAACATACAAACCGTTATTGAAAATAACAGGAAGGAATCGCAACACATGTGTAACTACTAACCAAAAAAAATTTAAGTTTAAGAAAGTTAACTCATCGTATGATACACAAGAAATCTCATTGCCAATCTAACATTATTAAAAGTTGTTCATTTTGATTTCAGCGAAAAGAAATTTTACTGAACACACGACCATTTTTTGAACTTTTTCACAACTTTTTTTACTAAAAGTTGTAGCCAAATCAGTAATTTTTTTTAATTCTAGTTCTCCACTTAGTTGTCAGCTGCCAGCCGTAATATCACTTTTAGCTACTGGCAACTCCACTGAGCTTTTGGTTTCATCCACAATCGACTCACTATATTTAACAACGTCCATTCAACAGTCCAAACATTCAACCAATTGCTTGCCCCTCGTAACGTTTTATACAATAGCTGAAGTTATTTATTACAACCAAAAAAGCGAAGTCGTACAGGACTTAGGTTCAAATACTATTTGCGTTTCGTCTTCTGTTTCTTCAGCTTTTTCTGTATTAAGTGTTTTGAAACTTTTCTTAAATTCCAATGAGACATAAAATAAGAAACTAGAACAAACTACAATTATTTTCTTAATTCTAGGAAACATGCACCTTAGCTGTACAGTTTGGAAATTTGCACAATTAAGGCCTTAATTGAGCTCATACAAGAACACAATTAATAAATTGAGCACTTAGTAATTAACTGCAACATAAATTGAGTCAAATTCGCCATGCAACGCTTATGAAGTATGTCCAGACAGAAACAAACTTCTATACAATCAATTGTACAAAATGGACAGATTGGGGCGATGTTCAAACACGCATAAATCAGCTGAATAAAAATATTTATCAAATTCGTTATTCGAGATATTCTCCAAAATAACCATTTTAATATTATATTGTTTGTTGTTGGCTTAGCTAGGTATATGCCTGCATTTCATTGGCGCTAACTAATCATGATTTGGCTAAACGGTACTGATGATTTGGTAAGCGCCAATGAAATGCAGGCATATACCTAGCTAAGCCAACAACAAACAATATAATATTAAAACAGCTGAACAAAATTCGTATAAATGTTTGGTTTGTTATGGATTTAGCTGTTCATATCCCGATATTTCATCTTTCGCTAAACCAAATTATCAGTGAACTTCAAGCAGTATGAATATATTTGTATATAAAAATTTTATTTTTATAATAGCCAATATATGTATATTTTATATAGCCAATATACTCAGATGAAATTTGTTTTTTTTTTAATATTGAAACAAAGATGTTTAGCTAAATATGATATGTGTGAACAGCAAAGTCGATAAATCAATTTAAAATTTAATTGCGTCAATTAAAGTGCATGTCTGAACATAGTGTAAAAGAATTGTACAACATTTTTGTAAATCATTCCTCAAAAATATTTTTTTTACCAAAGTATTTTTTTCTGGGGCGCAAATTCTTCAATTCATCAATAAGAAGTTCTTTGTTGAAGATCGTAAATTTTATTCGATAATGTATAATTTTCCTTAGGTATTTTTTTAATTATTATAAAAAAAATCTTTTATTTAATTATTTAGTATAATTGCTTTAATGTTATTACTGACCCATTAATATATGTATATGATACAGTCGACTAGGTAGAGGAGGGGACTAATTCTTATTAATATTTTGGTATATACAAATAATAAATCATTTATGGCTCTCATTTTTACAGCAGAAAATATCACTCTTCTTCATAAGCTCTCGTTTCTTACCTCTCTCTTTTTGGGTTCCCTCTACTCCAAGTGTGGTGTATATGTAATTACAATCACCATTATCATGAATGAAATGTCATGCAACATGTTTTCTCCTTTTTCCAAAATTTTGATTGCCAATTTTAAATTTTTGCCATGCTTATGCACCATTTAATCAGTTCGATTTGTTCGAAGTAACACGCAGGCAATTAATGCCTACTACTTAAAGTGTTACTTCTTTGGGAGAGGTTTACTGTAAAGAGGACAAGATAAGAGTGAGAGAGATAAATTATTTCTTTTTACAACTCTACTATTGTGTGTTTTATGAATTTTTATAGCAATGTTGTAGGCCCTCTGGTGTTAAGTAGACGCTCTGCTAACTTTCTTAAGCTGTATTGTGATTATTGTTTTACATATATATTTCTTCGACGATTCTGATAATATTACCAACGAAGGACGGCGCTGTAATATACATTAATATAGAAGATTATCAATCGCTGGCGATAATGTTCACTGATCAGTAAACATCACTTAAACTGTCTTTAAACAACTAAGACAATACCACACTAATGCAAATCAGGAAAATTTATGATGTTGATGACTTGTCCCGAACTCAGATTCTCAGTCATAATTTGCTTTATAGTCAACGCGTTTACTACTTCTGCCAAGAGCACTGCAAAGTTGATGTTATTCTAAATTTGTGTGCTACTTTTAACAGTTTTAAAAGATTCATCAATTTTTTCATTACTCGCATATTATCGATTGCGATGAAAAAGTGAAAATCTAAAATTATATCGGTTACGTTATTTTGGAAATAGGCGCACGATGTATATGCAATTAAAAACGTATTTTATTTCACCATAAAGCTATAATGCAACTCCATACAGTTTTATGAAGACATTCAATCCAGAATCTCTAAGAAATATGTGAGTTCTTAACGATTTCTATAATTTGGTCAAGGGAAACAAATGCAGCACTTTCCATTTTAAAACATGTCAAGAGTGTGACTTTCAATTGCAGTGTGATTATGACTGAAACTTATTTCAATATAAATCTAATAGATTTTGAAAGCTTTTCAATAGAAACTGCATTCCAAGCACTTATACCAATGAAAATTAATCAAAAAATATGCATTCCTTGCTTATGGGTAGTATTTAAAAGAGCGCGCGTTCTATGATCAGCTCGGCCTGATCTAAATCAAGATCAGTGTTTGCATTAGATCTGCAAAACACGCACTAGTGCCGGTATGCTCTCCAAAAATATATGGCTTTTGTTTATTATGTTCATCGGGCAATAAGAGGGTAGTTCGTCTCTTTATATGATGAGAAAAGTGACATGGCCTGAGTGCACCATTTTCAGTATCAGAATAATCGTGTTAGAGTGCAACAGATTCGTTTGATATTGTTATTGTTCTTTTAATTGATATTTTTTTTTAATTAGAAAGCTTAATATTAGTTTAATATTTGTCGTATCAGTTTAATTAATTCTTTCTAGCATCTGCTTGCTGCTGGATGCAGTAATGGTGCTATTGCTGCAATTGCTCTTTTGATTTCTAGTTGCTTGTTGCAATAACAACTGCTTCAGCGTAATAGAGCCAATAGCTGTAATTATTGCATGATGGTGTTGCATATTTGCTTTATAATCGGTGAAACTTTCTTGGAAATGTTGCCTGTAATAAATAGAAAATGAAAACGAAACTCTTTATTATTTATTTTATTTTTTATTCCTTCATACTTTTTGCGTTGCTCTCTATCTATCTTTTGTGAAATAATTTCATTTTCTATATGAATATTTATGAAGCCAGTAACATGTTCACATACACATATGTATGTATGTGTGTTAAAAGATTTTTACAACAACCGGCTTGCAGCACACTCTTCTCCATTCACACGTACATACATTCATTTCAATCAAATCGAAAGAAGGCACATTTTCACGATACAACTTAATACAGTGATACATGGAGGCATGTTGCATATCAAAACATGTGTGCACGTATGTAAATATGTTTACAAACATGTATGTATGCATGTATGCACATCCACAGCAAAGTCCGTTGATGTTTTACAAGTATTTGTTTGTTTGTTTGGTTGCATGGACTTATAAACACACATTTTATAGGAGAATGATTGTGTGTATGCAACCAACTTAATTGGGCTCATGGCCAAGAGCTTCCCATTGAAAATGAAAACTATGTTGGATTTTCTGCCTGTGTGACTGTGTTTGTAGTGCTCATTTGTGTTAGTTTGCATCCCATGCATGAGATGCTATTTTTTTAATTTCCACATTTTGTTTCACTTTTACTTCAATATTATTAAAGAAGTTTCACTTTTAATTATCCTTTAATAATTAAATTTTCAATAAAACTGGCTTTAAAATTTGTATTTTTTCAAGTTTTTTCATAAGGCGAAATGGAGCAAAAAAGGTGAATTTTTATTAACTTTGCGCCTAGTATTATGAATGGCTACATCTACTCATAAAACTATTTGCAACACTTAATTTGAAACATATGGTTGTGGCATAGTTACGGTAACTATATTATGTTTTCTGCTTTATTGTGCAAACAATTTATGACTAAATGTTTTTAAATATTTCACTGATTGATTAATAAATCCGAAAAGGAAACTTTCGTACTTCGACTTCTTAGTATTGGCATCATCGATAACCATAGATGAAACAAAATACTCGATGGTTGTTCTTAATATTTATATGTATATAATTGGCCACTAAATTCGACCCTGCTCACATGATTCCATTCAGAGATTGTTCCAAAATAGTGTTTAGGAGTGTAACTTTGGCTCATTAATATATACGATTTTTTAGAAATTCCAAATTTATTCAACTTTAAAAGAAATTTTATATTTATTTGCTTAATTCTGTTGATATTCACAACTCATAAAAAATATTCTTCAAATTCTTTCCTTTCACCTTTTAATGATATTAAATAGTTTTATTATTTTCTTTTTCCTTGCAGGTAAATATTTCTTAATAAATATTTTGAGTTCATAGCAATCGTAGGAAAAGTGGTAAGTAAATATTGCGTAAAGTGCCACTTAAACACACGTTAGTCGTCGTCATATTAAAGTGCGGGATTGTTTCAATGTAAAGTCCTAGAACTCGTATATGTCGCTTCAAATTAGGAACTAATTGTATGACTCCTTTCATAGAAACTGAACTTGATTCACGATATCATTCAACTTGGTTCCGAGTCATTAGACGAAAAATATAAGGAACCTTTTCAAACATACACGTATGATCTTGCATCTGACGAACTATCCGACTACCAAAAAATTAATTTACGTCATTGAATGCAATATTTTTGTGTTTTCGGAAAGATCAAGTCGGATTTTTTTAAACAAAGTGTCTGCATTATCCATTAGTGATTATATCTGAGCTCATTTGTCTTGGCACTTTAGAAATGAATTTGGCTAATATTCTATATGGGAAAGTTAAACAACAAAAATGCATTCGATCTATTGTATTTTGCAGCATTTTGCCACAAGTTAAACTCCAATTTAATTCACTTTCATTATGAAGCCATGCGTGCTTAAAACAAACAGAAAGAAAATCCCATAAATAAGAAGAGAAAAATGACAAATATGCACACACATACTCACACACACACACACACACAGATACCACAGTCATGCAAGTATTTATTTATGTAAAAAATGTGTGAATGCTTCGTGTGGTATGCCTAATGTATTATTGCGAATGCAACATCGATGTTAAAAATAATGAAAAAACATGTTATAACCATTTAGAGCTGGAAAATATTGTTGGCCAAGTAGTTAGTCGTAAGTGTTTTTTGTTTAAGACTCCCAGTCGCATGTGTAAATCAAACAAGAAAAACTGCAAGAAATTTTTTATAGCTGCATGAAAATCAGAATCGAAGAAAATTTAACAGCACAACAAAATTATTTTCCATTGGATAAATTTTTCTATCATTCTCTTGTTTCTGTTTGGGTGAATTTGATAAATTTATCGCCAATGCTCATACAAACGTGATCATGTGGTTTTAGGAAACCAGAGATAAGGAGATATAGTTCTCACTCCATAATATTTTGAAAGGACTAAAGGAAACATTTGGTGTCCACTAGGCCTATACATGAAAAATATGTACGGTTGAATCAACTGTGTCAAATATTTGGCGAAATAAACCTCTGAAATAAAACTTTTTATCTAAAATGCAATATAAAATAAAGTTGAATATTTAATAATTTGTGAAAATGGGATAATTTCTAATAAATAGATCTATTTGATATACTCGTACTATAGCGATGTATATATATCGAATATGTATTTGCTTACAACTTAAGAGGAAAATTGTTACGAATTTTCATCAAATATTTGCTTTATTGTAACGCGTATTTAACACAATTGGCAAGATAAGGCATTTATCTCAAGCAATCTAAACTTTCGGGAGCAAAACTGCTGTTCTATCGAAAGATATGCAAGAGTAAAGTTTTTTACAAAATTCTAGTAAGCCGATTATAACTTGATAAGAATTAATGGAGAGACTTATTAGTTTGTTAGTTAGATGAAAAATGGGGCTTACAATTATTTTTGTAAGAACTTATATAAATCCGTTTCATATGCTCTGATATTAATAAGTTATCGTTTAGGCTATTCTGGTTCTTATTTGATTTAAATCTTAATTTTTGTTATTCATTTACATAATAACTTTCAAATTTTTTTGTTGTGGTTTTAGCTGTTCATGTGTCGACATTTCATTGGGTACAATACCCATAAATTTCCATTGACGATTATTGTTACCAACACGATCTTTATTTGGTTTCCGTTTCAGACTCCCAAGAAACTTTTCTTGAGTTCATAATTTATTCCTCTTATTATATTCAATAGGAACAGGTCATTAAAAAGAGTGTAATATATATTTATATATATATTAGGTACGCTTACAAAATAACTGGTACAAAAGAAAAGCCATTGAGGGTCAAAAATTTACTGAAACAAGTGAAAGCATAACTTTTTTCTTTTAAGAATCATTTAAGCTTCAAAGCTTTATCACAAAAATAACTTGTAATCAAAACTTCTTCCCGTCTGGACGTCTGATTTCGACAGTGTTTTTAAATCTATCATAATCACGAATTCATCTACTCAAAATAATAATTTATTCAATTTCGTTGTTGATGCATAATGTTTTTAAAAGGGAAATTGGAAAACCTTTATAGAATCTGTTTTTGGTGATATGTATTTTTAAATAGCGTCTAAATATTTAAATGAAACGCAATTCAAGAGAAACCGAAAGGACCAATACATGGATCCAATTAAGCAAAAGCTGCCAGTTAAAACTTCAAATGTACTTGCATTGTCTGCTCCTGCTAAAATATCGTGTGTCTACAATGCAATGAAAATACCTCTTTATATACCTTTGATATTTCACGTGATGTTGAATTATTCTCAAAAATATTTCTTAGGTACAACAATGTTTTTTCTTCATTTCACATGTGGCTGCTTTCATTTTCATTTGAAAACTGAAAAGTCTTATAAAACTAAGCAGAAGTGACGAAGTGGTACGTAGTGTGTGTATGAGAAACACAAAGTATTCAATTTTGAACACCATTTCAATATTATCACTTTTAAAAATAAAATTAACAACATTAATTTTGTATAATTATTAAATAGTAGTACATGCACATACACACATACTAAACATTTGCAACAATAAACTATTAAGGACAATTAATTTCAAAGTTGAAAATAGTTTTCGGATCTTACACAGAACAAATCGGTATTAATGAATTATTAAAAGTTTTTTGTTTATTGGTGGACAAAATCGCTACAAGTGCAACGATACAAAAAATTTATAATTTTATTTATTAAATTTTGGCAATGGAATGCAAATTACATTCTAACTTAAATAATGAGTAAAACAATAAAGCCCTTCGATCAGTGCGCATCATTAGTTGGAGGGAATCAAACCCACAATAGGGTGCACGCTACGAACCTGGGAACCGTCATAAATTTAAATAATAATCACTATTACGAGAAACCTTAAGAATTAATATTGGTATAGATCAGAAGATGAAAACAACTCTATCTCTATTATTGTTTTAATAAAATAATAATTTCAGTGAAAATTATGGTGGGTCAAGAATGTGGAATTTACTGACATTTATCTCAAAATTAAAAATTTTCCTAAAAATGTTTCCTCATAATTTGTTAGTTTAAAGTTCGACTGTACATTCAACTAAAATAACTAACCGCATTTGCAGCAATACTTTCAACTTATAAAGTTTTTTATATAACATCCAGTATAATTGTCATACATAGTTTTGCTTGTATAAAACAAGACAAAGTGAATACACATAGAATTAAGTGTAAATCAAATGTTTTGGGAAAGTTCCTTGAAGAGATGTTCGGTTAGGCACACAAGTGCTGAAGGTGATCTTCGGAAGCATTCCAACTGAAAAGAAATTAGAACACCTTGACTTATAAAAACTAAGAATATGCAAATACCAAGTAGTCGTAGAGTGTGAATCTGCTAAATAAATTCTGCACTTATTGTTTTAACCATTAGATTTTTACGACAACCCCGATTATCGCAACAGGTTATTTTTAACGTTATACTCTTTATAAGTGCAACCCCAAAAAATTGTTTCGATAGGTGCAACTTTTTGTGTTTTATTATATTTAAAACAATTTCCTCTCGAAATTTATTTGTTCAAAAGTAAAAGAAAGTCTTGTTTTTCACAATAAGAAAAATTAAGAGAAAAACTTGAAACTTTTAAATGTAGCATTGAATTGGTAGAGGCTAAAGATATGCTGAGAAAAGCTATCAAATTAGGTGGAAAATGTGGATCCCTTCATAGAGGAGTTCAGAATAGTTCCTGTGCAGATTTACAACTGCGATAAATCCGGGCTATTTTTCAGACTACCAAATACAACTGTAACAAGGGATAACGTTTTTGTCAAGTACGAACGTAAGCAGATCTCATAAATCGAAATTGCTTGCGATTAGAAAGAACCCACGCGATATTAAGAGCTTTAACAATAGGTAAGTCAATTACAGATGACACCAAAGTGCATGGATGACTTCCGTAATTTTCGAGGATTGTCTTGTGCCTGAAGTTCGTATTTTAATCGGTTATATTCGAAAAAGGATTTTATTTTTAGGTTAGGTTAGGTTAGGTTAGGTTGATTGGAGGGGTATGACAGCCCATGTCATTACGACATACACCTAAGCCAGTGAAGGCTTGTTGTGCGCTCCCTTGAGTTCACCTTGAGTTAACCATAAGATATTGAACCAAAGTTCTAGAGAAACTCCGTGTCACTCACAAAGTTCCTTAATTTCCTCCAGCATATTCCCCGTAATCGGCTTATGTCCGGTAAGATGTCACTCCCAAGATATCGGGACCTTATTTGTGAGAAGGCGGGGCATTGGCACAAATAGTGTTCCAATGTTTCGCTCTCCTCCCCACATGCTCTACATTCATCTCCTCCCGCTATTCCCAAGCGTTTAAGATGTGCCAGTAGTTGAGAGTGCCCTGTGACCACTCCCATTATTCTACTTAGTTCGAGCTTGCTGAGTCTTAGCAGCTCCCTCGTTCTTCTCTCGTCTGGATCTCCCCATAGAATTTTTGTATTGATTCCCATGGTTCCGTTATTCCAGAGAGTTGAATGGGCCCTTTGTGCCCAAGTCTTTAGCTCTGATTTAACTGCATCGAAAGGTTTCGCGCATTCCAAGCTTATATTACCTAACTCTATTGCCCTAGAAGCAAGTGAGTTTGCCCTCTCATTTCCAGTTATCCCCGCGTGCCCCGGCACCCATATGATGCGTAGTTCACCATGTGTCGAGTAACTGTTAATGGCGTTTTTGCAATCCCAAACTGTACGTGATTTAGTGCGTTCCTCTGAGATTGCTCTGATGGCCATCTGACTATCTGTGAATATATTCACAAGTCCTGACCTCCTCATTACATTGAGTTCCCTGATACACTCCGTTATCGCCCGAACTTCCGCCTGCAAAACTGTGCAATAGTCCGGCAGGCGGAAAAACAGTTCCGTGGTGTTTTCTATATAAACACCAAGTCCCGTTTTCCCTCTCGACCTTGATCCATCCGTGTAGCAATGAAGCCCCATGGGGATCTGGTTCCAAGGGTCGGTCAACCAGGAATGGATGTCGGGAATCAATGTTCCGCAGTTGGCCTCTAGTCTAGTCTCCGGTATGCGGTCATTTGCGACACTTTCCGGTATGGACTCTCCTATGGCCGTAAAGATTCGTTGATGATACGCTTCGTGTTCCTGATCGATCCACTCACCCATCACCTTTAGTCGTTTTGCTGCTAGAGCCGCTTCGTATTTTATACGAATATCGATTGGCTGGATAGATAATATTGTTTCCATCGCACCTGTTGATGTCGTTCGGAAGGCCCCACTTATACCAAGACAGCAGGTTCTCTGAACTTTCTGTATTGTTTTGATGTTGCATTTATATTCCATCGATGTCCACCACACTATAGAGGCATAGGTCATAATCGGCCTGATAACGCTACTATAAAGCCAGTGTGTATTGTTTTTTAGTTCACGTGCTTCTTTAAAAAACAGAAAACAGGGTTCCTTATCTCTACAGGTCTGAAAAAGGGCGGTATCAATAATAAACAACAAAAAAACAGAATTATATCTGAAGCTAAAACGAAGTTATACCAAATATTTTCAACGTGGCAGGTAAAACTTCAAAAATATTAATCGCATTTAGTTTAGTTGGTTGTTTTTGGAGATACTTTTATGTTGCATTAAAGTAGTGTTATGTAAATGTGTACATAAAGGTCTAGAAGTCATATGTACAGTGGATATCCGGTGTGCTTTGTTACAACCATTCGTCATAAAACAAAATAAATACGTAATACATACGTATGTAAGTATGCGGAAGAATGTTATTTTTACTCGCATTACGACATGAGTTGTTATAGAATCCAACACGATAACTTCACTCACTGTAGTAGATCTCCTGATAAAAGAATATTCTCGTAGGACGGTAACCTTCTCTTTGAAAAAAACCCTATGTTTAACAGAGTAGTCTAGATAAAGAGCATCACTCTAGCAGTTCTCTCTCTAGATATAGAGAAATCGATAAATGCTTTGTACGGGGGTACCCTCTTAACACTCCTACACCTCCATTATTTTTTTCAAATACTTTCCTTAGTCCTAAATCAATCTACATAAAACTTGGAGACTTTCACTATTTTAGTATTTGACTTCTTCAGATATAGAATAGTTAATAATTTATTTATATTGGCGTACCATTTTTCCTCTCGTATAACTGCTTCACTCGAATATACAATTCCTTCAGCATTAACGAAAATTTCTAGCGGCTCAATTTGTTGGCTTTACCGATATAGAAATATTAATAATATAGAAATATTAATAACTACTTTGTATGGGGGCTACCCGTCTCCCCACTCATACACCGCCATGATTTTGCCAGAATGAACTCTTGATTGCTATTGTAAAATATAAAGAGAAGTTACACTCAGGCAATTAATGCCTACTACTTAAATTAAGGTGTTACTTCTTTTGTGAAAGGGTGAAGGGTACAGAGGATAGGTGAAATTATAAGACAGAGAGAGATAGCTTTTAATTTCCGTGTTACAACTCAGCTATTCCGCGTTGTGTATTATTATTATTATTATTATATTTTTTATAGCAGAATTGCAGCGTCTCTGATTTTAAAGTAGACGGACGCATTTAGTCTCTTAAGCTATTATTGTGTTAGCCATTTTATTAATTTTGTTTTACTTCGCCGACGGTTCATACTAACAATACCGTCGTAGTCTCACTTTGGTAATTCTAGATATAAAGAATAGTTAATACTTACTTTGTAGGGGGGTGCTTTTTCCTCGCCCAGCATCAAAAATATAATAAGTTTTTTATAATCTCCCGATCGTCAGTAAGTCGTCTTAAAAATTTCGAGACGATCGGCCTTATTCGTATAAGGAGCAAACAAAAAATACATACACACATTATATATATATATATATATATATATATATATATATATATATATATATATATATATATATATATATATATATATAAGTAGGTATATAAAGCTCAATTGTATAAGTTCTAATTCATGTTGCTTACAGCTTTAATAAGAAAACCTTCTGTCCATTAACAAAAGAAACGGTTCAATTCCATTTCAAATGTTTAATAATTTACAGCACTGTACCAGTAGCCGAAGAAAAACTGTTAAAAATACTTACTGAACAACAGAAAAATTATTGAGAAAAACGAAAGTTTTCCACAAACGTTAAAATAAAAAATAATAATAAATAAATAAAAAACAAGCACACCAATAGCTTATATCGTTCATGCCCATAAATGCAAATAGAAAGTGCAAGTGCAGTGTCTCACTAGTGCCAGCGACACGCAGGCAGGCTGATGTACAGCTGGTTCGCTCAATAGTCATTAAGTCGGTCAAATGAAAATCGAATAAAGAAAACAACATCAGACTTTTATAATACAAATCCAGTTAATCAACACAAACAACATCATTACCACCAGCAACAACGTCATCATCACCGTCATCAATAGCAATAGCAGTAGCAATTACTGCAACCAGCAACAATACAATAGCACAACAGCCACATGCGATTACTCTTATAAACCAGTTGTGGTTAAGAAAAGTTTTTTCTCCTTCATGATGATGGTGGTGATGGTGATGGTGATGATGATGGTATAACTAACCTATAAATATAGTTTTTCTTTTGAAATGAAAATGAAATGAAAATCTTTGCCTTTTTCAGAAATTTCAGTTTCATTCATTATTATTGTTATTATTGTGCGACGATGGGGAGAGGTACCGCTGACGTTGTAAAAATTTGTGGTTGTGCATTTCATATGCATGTTCACACATACATTTACAACACAAGTTATAAGCGCAACAATGCAATACTTTTTTAAACACGTTCATACTTATTTTCTATATTTGAAAATTTGCCTAAATTTTAAAAATTACATTTACTGAAATGTCCTTTTTTGTTGGTGTCCTCATGTGTAAGACCTAACAGAAGACTGGCCCTTCTCTGATATATTACAATTTTTAGGCAGAAACCATCTTCATTATTTCTAAAATTTCTATTTCTAAAATTATTCTTTAAAAATTTCAAATCGCTTTTTTATTTAACACTTGCCGGATTGAGATATAAAAAGCTTTTAATGGAATTGCAAAGACTTTATTCATCTAGCGTATCAAAATAATGTTGCATTTTCTGCTCGATGTTCATTAAAACACGCAATTGTGTGTTTTTGCAACAAACCAATATTAACACTGGCTCACCCGAAAAAATTTATATTTAATAAAAATTTTATATACATACTCTACATCCATACATGAAGTTTAATTGAACATACTGCCATTCATTTGGTCATACAAAGTCATTGTTCAAAAAATTAAATTTTTTAATTAATAATGCAGGATTAACTGTCATAACGTTCCATATCCTGTTTTTATAGTAAATGCTTTAAATAAAACAATCGTTGCCCTTTTACTCGATATTGTGAAAAATATATTTACAAAACAGCTTTTACGACTTCTGACATTCCTTTAGGATCGGGTGAAGAAATTTCTAACGCGAATTTTGACACTTGAAAAAATAGGGCCTGCTTGATAAAGTTAAAATTTTTCACTGCTAGAGATGAGGATTCTCTTATTTTTCAAGCGTAAAATTGTATTCTTAAGACGGTACGGATATTTTATTATTCAAAAAACTCAAATATCTTCACGTGCAACTTATTACTGCATATCATGAGGAAACTCTCTTCTTTTCTCTCAAAAAGAAATTATCAGAAGCCTCGATATGACTACACAGAGTCCTTTGAGTCCATAGTAATACTGTTGGGAGGAAGTCTTCCGAAACAAAATAAAGTAGGCAATCCCGCTGCGTATCATCAAGACTTCTAACAATAACAGCAGCTTAGAATAAAACATTTTTTAGAATGTGTGATTTCAGTGAATGAAAGAAAGATGCTACAGTTACAGGCGCTTGCTTACGAGTACATGGCGGATAAGCCAGTCAGTCATCTCCTCCCTTCTTGATGACAATTTAGTATTTGATAATAAGGGCCACTATACTGTACATGCATTGTTTTTTTGCACTTATTAAATTGTAGAATTTGCTGTGTGCTGAAATTTTATTTTTTTTTAATTTCCATTACAACTCACCAAAACCAGCATAACAAATACCAATACAATTGCAAATATCAGATATAAATTATAACGAAATCTAGTCCCCATTTTTTATTTTATTATATTTATATTATATTTTATGTTTATCACATTTTTGAAAGCTGTATGAAGAATTTAATGTACCACTGTGTATGTACAAATACACATTTTTAAGACTTCAAAACCCATTTTTAAGATTCGTAAATATAATTATTTAACTCAATATGTGTATTTCCACAATCTATCATTTCACTTCCAATTTTATTCGATTCGATTTCCTGACAGAAAGGAACATTATTTTTTTCGAATCAGTGATAAAATTTTATAAGAAATTTGAAATTGAGATCAATCCTTGACGTCAAACAGCTGAATTGCAGACATTTTTTTATTGTTTTGTCTGAGACTCAAAAGTCTTCAATACGAAAAAAAGATGTGAATTTTCTTTTCATGATGGAAAAAAATTAACCACAAAAAATAAATTTTTTAATTTTATTTCTGCATATCAGACAGTTTTTTTTTATTTATTTGTGACTTCCAATGTCAATGGTAAAGTCGCGCGACTATTGCAGCAATGGCATTGAATCTTATAATTAATAAAATTATTTATATTATATACCATACATTTTCGATGGCTGAGTTGCTTTATTTTTACTTTTTATATAAATATGTATGTACATGTACATATACATATACATATATATATATATACATATTTCCTCACGTGTTGCGCTATATATTGGCATTCTGAGTAGAGGTCCCTTAATTTTTAATTCATTAATTAATTGTCTACTTCGTTCCATTATTGTTGCAACTTATAGAAGTGATTCAGTGGTCAGCTATGGCAAATGAAAGTAGTAGGCATAATTGGAATATAGAAATTATATGTGGGAGATATTTCTCAGGACTAAAAATGTATGACGTCTACTCTAAAGAAAAATCAAGTCACCCGTAGTTATGTCAATCTAAAACGGTGTCGAAAGTACTGTAAATTTCTCAAACCATGTAAAGAATGGATGACTCAGAAGCGGATTTGGATTGATTTTAAAGAAGAATAAAAATTTAAGTTGAAGAAAAATGAACTTGATTTCAGTCAGAAATGGCCTTGGACTAGACTCTTGGCTTATAATTCAAGCGTGGTGGCTTTTTCTGATCTTGATCTAACAATTTTTACTGTCCTTTTTTAATTTTTTATAATTCAATTTAAAATTTTTTATGTCAGTCTTTAACCCGGGCTTCCTCAATTCATCGCATATTCATAAGCAAAACTTTTTTCTACTGCAAACAATAAGAAATAACTGTAGAGTCTTATAATCTAGCGATTTCGATGACCCACTTTGACAGTTTAACGACATTTTTTTCTTCAGTCTCAGGTTAGTCTATACTTGCATTTCGTTGGTACTTCACCAGCTCATCATTAGAGTTTGTAGCAGATTTTATAAAAGTTAAGCAGCTGGTCTCTGTTTTTATGAATAATAATTCTCAACAACCAAATGAGAATTAGCATCTACATAAAAAGTTGGAAACTTCAACAAACAGAGTTCCATTTTATTTTTCTATTCTTATGCAGTGGGGAAAAAAATTCTTATGCAGTCTTCGTTAACCTTCGTCTGCCATTAAAAGCTCTCGTAAATGGAGACTCACAGGCGCGGTATTTTTGCCCGGTTATGAGAAAGAGAGAGGCACACATTTTTATTTTGAATTTTTTGTCATATTACGTATACAGACTATTAAAATAATGGCGAAACAGTTGCGGTGATAAAATTGTTTTTATTTATGTCACGACTTGGATTGGTTCAACTTGACCTGCTGAGATTTTGATGCACTGGAATGCTACAAGAACATCACTTGCAAATTGCTTCAAACGGACAATGTGTTTCAGTGCCTGACTTTAATATTAACCTCGGCCTAGTGTCATCTTTAGTGTAGACATTTTCATCGACTTTTAGAAATTCACCAAAATGTTTATAAATATGAATAAGTTGATAGTGACATACATATTATCCTCGCCAACAAAACTCGGAAGACTATAATTAACTCCTGAGAATACATCTTAACAAAAGTAGATTTTATGGTTTTAACTTAAACATAATCCCAACGGCCTTTGATAATGAGTCACACTTGGCAAAATTAGGGGCTACGGTCTTAATACAATTTTCGCAAGGCGATGGAACTGGATTGGATTGATTCGTCCACTACTGGATCTTGTTTAATTCATCTAACCTTTTTTAAAGTTTCCTTAGCTTCTATCCGCTTATGAAAAAGCATTTCATACGGTAATGGAAAAGCATTTCGATAAAATGTGCCATTTTATAACAGCTGTCCATTTGGGATCTTATTTGAGGTGTTTTCCTTGTTTCATTTTATAAAATTTTTTAAAACCAATGCTGGAAATATTGAGAGCGCCAGTAGACTCAAGTCTAATGGAATATAGATATATGTAAATTTAGGGAACAGTTGGAAATGAAAGACGCTGTCTGAAATTTTTCACAAATATTTGAAAATTTTGTTGGAATTATTTCTTATTAAACAAAAATTGATTTAGTAAAATAAATAAAATAAACATAAATATGGCAACATAAATTATGAATCGGACTGTTGGCAGGGCAATAATTCATTACATAATTTCAAAATAATTATATAATACTTCTATTTTCCCATAACGAGACCAATTTTAAGAATTGGAGCGTACAAACATATTCGTACAAGCATGTACATGTACATACATCCAAACGACAATTAACTTTGACGAATTTTCATTTACATGCATGCACATATACATACATATATACTTACATACATACATACCTACACAATGTTTGTTAAAGTTGTGGAAATTTCTACACACAACCGTTTTAGGGGGAAAAAATGAAACAAACAACAAAACAAAAAGCAGCTTGAAAGACAATGGAAAGAGCTTAAAACGTAAACAGCGTAAAAGTAGATTAAATTTCTTTTCAAGGGCCTTAACAACAACAAAAACAATAAACTTCATAAACAAAAAAATTATTTTAAATTGAGGTTTTGCAATAAATAAAATCTACTTCCGCTTACGAAAGTCAACATTTATTCATACAAACATACAAACATAATTTCAGTTTCTCAAATTCCAAGTTCAATACAAAACTATAAATTTACAATACAACACAATTTTAGTTGTCATAGTTAGGCGGCTTTAAATGTTTAAGTCTAGCATTATTAAATGTCTAGGCAAATCGAGTTCAATTCTCTTCGACAATGACAGCATTTGTAATTGTCAATTGCTACTTTCCTTTGACAGTCCTAGTTGCTTTAGTTGCCAGCGTACATGAAACTTGAACCAGATCCGGCATCAAAATGCATTTTTGATGAAATGGAAAAATAGTCCAAGAGTGACTGAACGCTGACAATCGGCTTCCACAGAAGATAATTTAAAATTTAAAGGCTTATGCCGTCGAAAAGGAATCCAAGGCATTTTTGCAAATAATTTTTATATTCGAATTTCTTTACAAAAAATATAAAAGATCAGGAAAACTGGTAATTCAGATAAGCTTCTGGTATGCTTTACGAGTAGTTGTGGGTTTTTATCATAAATTTTTTGGTTTCAACTTTGATTTCAAACTCTTTTTATAAAATGCAGATTATTGCACATTAACAATCAAAATAAAGCGACAAACAAAAAGTTATTTGCCAGAGTTTTGAAATTATATTCAATTTATATTTGAAGCAACAAGAATTTTTTGATATGCATTGTTTAGGTGCTTTTTGTGGAAAGATGTTAGTCAGAGGATGGCGCGTGTTAGATCGTTTTCAGGTCATTCACTGTTTTGAATTGTGTCTCGTTCATGATTCACTTGTATATACAATCCAACTAATATAAAACAATAACAACAAAAAGTCAACTTGTATACATTTAAATGCAAAAATGAACAAAAACTACAATAATAAAATCTAAAATGAAACCATCGTAATAAACCTTTGCGCACTTGCTACTGCTGCACCAACACAGTCTATGCTTTACTGTTTCTTTTTTGTCGTTTTGGTTGAAAAGAGGAAACAAGTAGAATGAGCCAAAGGTGTTGTCTGTTCATCGACATTTCGGTGAAACACACACTTACATACATATTTACTCGTATGTATATACAAACACACAATTCAAACACCCTCTTAATGCTCAAAAACGGCAAACGTCGATGATTCGTTATTACATGGAGGGAAGATGATGATGATGGTTACGAATAACGAAGTCAAAAATGATGATGATAACCAAACACGATTATGTTTGCTTTGAAACTTACCCGGGGAAGGAAGTCGTAGTCAGGAAGGCTACAAACGTACTCATATTATTACTGTCGGGTCTTTGTGCATAGAATCATATAACCAGCAGGTTCACTTTTCTAAAGAATGAACTTAATGACTGTATAAGTAAGCACACATACTTACATACACACATTTCATAGATATACAATCCAACTCTACCTCTCCCTACCGACTGCACCTACATCTCAATCCCCTAGTCGTCGTTGCCGTTTCTTCTCATATCGCATATGAGAGATGATGTTTGTCTAGCTTCTTACAAAAAAACATTGTCTTCCTTCTTTATATCTTCACTTAAAAATAATGTTCATGGATTGTGCAGAAGAACCTACTGAGAGAAGGGATTTTAAAAAAATAAGTTAAGTTTACTCGGTTGAGGTTTGATGTTTTCCCTTGTGTTAATGTCTGAATCACACAGATTGCACGGTGGGCTTCTGGTGTTTTTTCACGTATACACATTTTAAATAATATATTTCGTATCTCAATCTCTAAAAGGATGCATAAATAGATGAAAACAGTGTTGTCAGAAATTTACTAACATACGTCGTCTGTTCGTTTACTTTCACAATGAAAATCTGTAGCGAGAGTGTTAAGCAAAAATTTTGAAAATTACCCTACAAAATTCTCAAATATAGAAAGCTTTACTAGTACTAATTAAACATGTTTTTAAGCGTCGATAAAAAGTTTAAGAAAAATATTCTTTTTCAACGCACACGCTCCTTGCCTTTTTAAAAAATTTGCTACTAGCATTTAAGTTCCTTCGTTTAATAAAGCACCCGTTGTCCCCAAGCTGCTTCCTTCTTCACAGCTTAAGACTCGCACACATTGGCATGAACTAGAATGTTTAAGAATAGCTTATTTTCTGAAAAATATATCTACTTTTGTTCTTAAAAACTAAAAAAAAAACATTTATTATTTTTTCAATATTATGAAACTTTTAACAAACTTTTGTTCCAATAATTCTCACGACTGAAATTTTACTAAATTTCTTTTCCCAGTAAATGGATTACGTTCTTTTCCCACTCTCTCATTACAAATTTTTTGGCACATAAACACATTTTAGTAACAACTAGTAACAATTAATAAAAAATAATATGCCAGATTCCATAATCAAAATTCTAAAATATTATAAATGTATACCAAAAATTGCAAACAATAACGTAATAAGAAAACGTTTCAGTTTATGGAATTTTTTAATTCAGATATTTAACGAAAATAAGATGAAAAATATAAAAGAGTTCAACTTCGATTTCTATAAATCATATTATATACATATATCTATTGTCGTCACATATACCGTATGTAGCCAAAGTGAACTAAACCAATTAAAACTAAATCCTTTCTAAATAACAGTATAGTTAATTAATATTCATGGTATAGGAAATAATTATATCTGTAATGTAGATGGAAGAGTCAGTTGGCGTAAGTTTATGCGGAACAGTTTTCTCCGTAGGAATATGCATCTATTTCGAAAAAATTAATAATAAAAGTTTAACAGTAAAATTATTTTATACATATACAGTAGTTTTCCTGTTTAACGAACCTTCGATTCTGCGAACATCGCATTTAACGAACACACAAGTTTGATCCATTGATTGCCTTATATAGCGAACAAAAAATATTTTTCTGTGCTCAATTTAGCGAACAAATAAGATTCATAATTTTAGTTTAAAAAAGAATAATGTGAAGCAAAAAATAAAAAAGTACCGCTATTGTGGGTTTTGTATATGTAGCATTTTTGTTTGATCAGTTACGCATGTTCTTTGGTGGTGTAAACCACAGAATAGAATGGAGTTCGTATGCTGAATTCAATTTTTCCAAATGTAAGCTACATTTTTTATTCTTACGGCCTTATTCATAAAAAATATTGTATGTTTATTAAAGATTTATTTGACAAATATCCCATAGAAATTTGTCAAATAAGCCCTTAATAAACATACAATAATTTTTATGAATACAGCAGTTAATGTTTAAACAGTGATCAAATTTAAATAATCGTTTTCATTTAAATACGTGCATTTTATTTTTGACATATTGCTGCTTGCTGTCTGCTGTCGCCTATGTGTTTAGAGCTTTACTCCACAATTTTTTTATGTAAAATTTTCAAGAAAATTAAAAATGTATTTGAACCTGTGTATTTTTCATTAAAATTATTTTAGGTTTTATGCTACCAGTGTAATGAATTGTACCTTTTTTAATTTTTTTTAATATATTATACAGATCTCAAAACATATGTATTTCAAAATAAATGACAAATAATACAGTTCTAGTTATTTATTTATTCATAACTTGGGTACTGGACATAAGTATGGCATATAACGAACTTTTCAGTTTAACGAAGAGGCCTGGCAAAGTATTGGTTCGTTAAACCGGAAATCTACTGTATTAGTTTTACATTGCGCAAAGGAACTTATACAAGTCCAAGTCAGTAATTAAATCATGCCGCCCGCCCGTATATTAAAAAAAATATTGTTTTTTCATCGTGCACGTATGTATGTATAAATTTAAAATATAATTAAAATTGTGAATATAATATTGTGAATTATTATTTTGATTACTTTATTCTCCTGACGGGACCACAGTAATTGGACTATAAAAACAAGTCTTATTTCCCAGACACATTTTTTTTTTTTTTTTTTTATTTTACGTGTTTCCTTTTTTAACACAAATTCGTTATACGACGACTGACCCCCAAAACTCACGGCAGTAAGTTTTTACAAATGAAGTAATCCAGTTTCTGTTCAACTCGTACATTTTTATGCTCTTTCTCTATTGCTCTTTTCTTGAATTCTTCTTGTTTTTACATTCCCACAACAAGATCTTATGACGCCTCACGTAACACAAGTTAATTTCCTCGAGTTCCCACTTACATCTGTTCTGTGTTTTAGGAGCGGGAAAACGGGAAAATTTGGATATGTTGTAGATGTTGTCTGTATAATAGAAACACAGCATGAATGACAAAGTATAAAGCTTCTAGCCACACAACACAATCACAAAATGTTCAATTTCGCCTATATATTTCGTCTAAACATGCAGAACAGTCGTATATTCAAACATACAGAAACATGCATGCACAAGTATGTACGAGTGAGTGTGTTTGCGAAACTACACAACATAAAAAATTTTGTTGGCAATTTTTTTCTCTTCATAACTTTACCTACTCGTCGTTGCAGTCGTATTCATCCATATGGTTTGTGTTTTGCATGATGTTGATAATAATTGTTCAACACAGCGGTATTAAATTTACCAAACGGAAAGTGAAAATTTGTGACTGCAGCAACTACGAGTTACGACGACAACGACTTTTGTGTGGCCTTCCCTCTTTTAAATCCACTCCTCTCCCCCAAATGCCCAAAAAGCAGACCCATCATCTATTAATACTTACTACAATTAGAGAACTTTAACTTGCATGTACGAGTATATGTAGGTGTAACAATTAATTCTGTCTGTGTGAGCATCTGCGTCAGTGTGTACGTACTCGTAACCTTTGTAAAAATTGTGGAGTTCTCTTGGCACTTCTCGGATTATGAGTGAGATGTTTTCTAAGAGAATTCTCTCATTGCAATAGGAAATTTATTGTATTTTTTCTTACTTTTTCTTCCATGTTGTTATTGCAATTTTCTCAATTTTCACAATGTTTTCTTCTGGGTGCTGTTTTTTACGTCAAAGTACTTCATCATTTTATTTTTCACATGCTGCTTACTTTCGTTGGAACGGAGAATGCCAATCTTTTTTCTCTAGTAGACAGATTTTCTCGATTCTATTTAGAAAATCAGTAGATGAATATAAAAACACACTTTGTGTGCAGTTTTAATTACTCTAAAAAAATAAAATTTTTATCACGACGAACATAAATTTGCAGTGAATCAAAAATTCCTTAATTGAAAATACCATATTTATATGTGAATGCATGCATAGAAAAATTTGTATGTACATATGTATACTTTTTAAGATATTAAAATTATTTATTCTGTATTAGTTGAAATATATATCCAATCATTAAAAAACTCGACTGAGACAAATATTGTTATTTTTACAAGCACAAAATTTTATGCTTCTATTGTGATAGGAAGTAGGAAAGGGTTAACAGAAATAAGAATCTTTATATAAACAAGGAATAAATATAATTAGTGATGATGAATTTCGGCCTAGAATCCACCAAGCGTCGTTAATAAGGTCTATGTAAGAGCGAACTCGAGGGAAGTCCTACTGAGAAACACTATAAAATATTTGATTGTGTCGCCCTGCTTGTTTTTTTCGGGAGGAATAAATTTTACTTTATTCTCTATACATTTACATACGAATATCTTAGAAATTATCACTTGTTAGATTAAAAATTGTTATGGGATATAAAATACAAATAACAGATGGCATATGAAAGCGAAACGAGTAAAACGATATACGAGTATATACATATTTACGACTCGACGAGGCGACAAATAATATATAAGCAGAAATTATATATAAAAATTCATAATATAGGAAACAAATGCGTTTGGCATTGTTTATAAAAAGAGTGTTTACAAATGTTTAATTGTTTAATTTTGAAGCTTGAAAAATAATCTCTGTCCAAAATTCTATTAAAAAAACGGTTGAATTTGAAAATACCGCATATGTTGCAAAGACATCATATCGCAACAAACAAAAAAGACGGACAGTAAGGTTGCCGAAATTTAAGAGCCAGATCAAAAATTTTGGAGCCAGATTATAGAAATCATTATTGCTACGATCTTTTAATTTCGAAGTTAATAATATAGAATTAATCAACAAATCATACATACATTTATATGACGTACTCAACTCTTAATAGAATAATAGTAATTTATTTTTTTCTAAGACCAACTATTACACGATTATAGATATACAGACTGATTTATAAAACAAGATTTATAACCTATACGATTATGGATCATACGAAGTTTTTTTGACCACCATAAATATTAAATACTAGCAGACCTGGCGAACTTCGCCTCGACCCAATTTTAAGCCTTCAGACAAACTTTTTCATTTGAAAAGCCATTAAGTAGTAGTTTCAAACAAAATTTCATACAAAAACTCTATTTTCGTTTTTCCAATTTTCCGACTTTTCCGGAGGGATTTTTCAAAATACGAACAACTGACAAAAAGTTTTACAGAAATCGGCCAAGCCGTTCTCATTTTATGAATTATTGGATTTTGCCACGCCCCTCCGCCCACAGACCGAAAATAAAAAATCGGACTTCACAGTGTCACCCGCCCGAGTATTCTGAAGGTTCCCTGAAAATTTCGTCAAAATCGGCCCAGCCGTTTTGGAGCCATTACGTTACATACATACATACATACTTACATACACACATCCTATTTTATATATATAGATTAATAAATATTAATAAATTTTATGAACAATAACTCTATTCTCCTCGTCGTTATTTAAAAAAATTAAATTTTTTTTTTTTGGTGTTAATGCTGCTCTATTTCGTGAGTTGCGATACCAACTCATCATTCTCCTTATTTGCTATTGTGACACAAAAATAGTTCTAAGGAGAAAAATTGTATCATATCTACACCATATAATGAAGTTTTCGATTTCACTTGCGTATTTATATATAAACACACACACACACACACGCACTTACGTACTTGTCAGAACTTCCATACACATAAATCTAAATGCCTATAGAAAAGTTGTCTGACCCATATCGGCAATTTTAGCAAATTGTCTGTACAAATTGTTGAGTGATTTTACAAAAAAAAGACAAAAAGTTCAGTGGATAAGCACAATGGGTCGGTCGGGATGGTTTTGAATACGATTTAACTTTTGTGTTAACCCATAAATGAACTATTTGTTTTGATTCTTGTTATGGAATATACATACATACAGTCGTAACTACATACATACATACAAACATATACAAACGGATGAACACGGTTTTAATTTTTATTCTATTCATTTTTCTTTTTGCAACAACCCATTTTGTTTTGTTATTAACGTATAAAATTCGAATGTAATGCGCATGAGAGAGAAACGAAACACATACACAGCGGTTAGCTAAAAATGCAACAACAAGCAAAATAAAACAATTGTGAGAGTAAATATTATTTGAAAAAAATAATAATGGGGGGATCGGCGAATGAGTGGGGCTTTGGTTTTGGGAGCAGTAAAAGAGAAAGAGTACAATATTTGGGTGTACTCGTATTCGGGCTTATTTGCGAGTGCTAATGTGTTAGTAAGATTACGAGTGAGAGTATCTATGTGTTATCTTTCTGCTCTTGTTTTATATTGTTTGGTTCGTGTTGTTCTTCATGGAAGTGAGGTAAGCAAGCAAACAACATTGTTTTACGGTATAATTGCTGACTGACTGGATGAATGGCTGGTGTTGTTGCTAAACATTTTTTTATATTTCTCTACTTCTACAACTGCCGATACGTTGTATTACTCGCCTTCTTTCGTGTTTGTTGTGTGTTTGCAGCCAAACAGTCGTCATAATTTTTACATACACTGCGGTTTGTTAATCGAAAGAAACGCTAAATCACATTAAAACAACTACTGAATCATTGATATTTCTGAAATAAGAAATTAATGTGGATAAATGTTGGAATAAACAAAAATTCAACTATACTTTCTATAGAAAAATAACAAATCACAGTAATTGTTTTTTTTTTTTTGAAAAAAGCATCAAACCACAATAAACTGTAAGTCTGGAAAACATTCGAATCGATTCAACCGAGTTGGCTATCACTCAGTCTATAAGTCTGTTAAAGCACCAGCACCGACAACAACACCATCGACAACAGCAAACGGCAGTAGCAATATTAACATTAGCAACAGCTACAACAACGGCAGCGCATGCTTATACGTACTCACTGACAAACAACACACATAACAACCAAAATAATTCAAAAAGCAAAAACAAATACAGAAAGCAAAATATATAAAAAAATATTATATCGAGTCGCAGCCACTTCAAACGTAATCAACTTATTTCAAAACTACAAATTTCAGTTTCGCTGATACCTTAAGAGATAAACGACGTTTGTGCTGAAACGTTCGTAGCGAAAACCAACAACCAACATCAAAATAAATACAACAAAGTATTTAAAACAAACAACAAAATATAAAATATTGTATTGAAATTTTTAAAAATAAAGTAAATCATACATATACACAGATGAACACTAAATATTTAAATAGAGTTAATCTAACGGAAACGGATACAACATTAATAGTGTTCTTTGAATCTATTTGTTCCACATTTTAAGAAAGAATTTGAAAAAATACGAGTAGTTAAAAATGAAGTGTAAATCCCAAAGTAAAACTAATGAAGTAGTTCAAAAAAATTGTTTCACAAGAAATACACAGCAGAGATATTAAAAGCATAAACTCCCAATTTGAAATCGAAAATTTGATCGTCCGCTAAATAATATGTACAAAATATAAATTACCTCATTTTATTTTATAAAATTTATCAAAATTTAATAAAACTAACTGAATTTAAAAAATAAAATCAGCAAGTTTTATAAGAGGATCAAATTACAAAATATTAGGAATAATACTTATATAAATATATAAATTGTGCAAAATTTAATCCTTAAATAAGAAGCAAAAAAAAAAAACGTTCACCATGATAAAGTAATTTGAAAAAGTTAAGAAAAACATAAGTGAAGCAACCTTAACAAACACAATCAACATGATTATGGTGCAACATTTGGTGGCTGCAAATGCTCACACATTTGTAAATCCTACCACTCAATCACCATCGCCGTCACCGCCTACAAATAACCTACAATCACCCTTAGCATCACCTACAGCGTCAATATCATCACAACCTACTACAGCGTCTTCGCCTTTATCATCTCCTGGAGATGATATAGAACGTAAACTTCAAAAACATCCCTGTAACATGGATACAATGCAATGTAGCAACAGTAATCGTTCCACTTGTTCACCTCTACCAAATAAAGTCGAAACGCCGGAATGGTCTCATACACAAAGTCAAATATCGTCAGAGGACGACGATTTAGACACACAACATCCTCCAGCCGCTACAAATAAAAAGACAAGTGCCATACATGAAGGATCACTTCAAGATCAAGAAGGGCCAGAGGAGGAACTAAAAGCCCGGTTAAACAATAATTTGGTATACCGTCAGCAGCAATCGGCATTATCACCTTCTAATCCTACCCCCTCTACGTCTCCAGCTCTTTCAGCAAATTCCTTAAACCAACAAATATCTCCTCCTCAGCATTCACCCCCCGCAGCCAACAATCGAGATTGTTGTCAGCAGTTTACAGTACTTTATAATCATCTTAGACAAAATCCCACCGCATCCCGTCATAACATGCTTATTGATAACCATCAACAGCAATTGACACAACCACAAATTCCTCACCACAAGGACAACAACAACAACAACAACAATAGCAATGAAACGGAGCAACAAAACAGACGCTCTGTTATTACTAGTCGAGAGGAAGAAGATTCCCTTTCTCAAGAACGTTCATCGTCGCAAAATCTCGACAAACATTTGGAAGAGCAGCCCACGTCAGATCATTACCAGAGCGATGATGAGGACTTCGATGATGACGTCCCACTGGACTTATCTCTACCAGCAAAGCTTGCCAGAAATCGTGCACGCACCTACTCAGGCACAGAATCGGATGATTCGGGATCTGGAGTTACAGATCATCCCCATCTTCATCATCACCACAATCATTTTCATGAGGCAAGCAGACGTCTAAAGCCGGAAGAACGAAAAGCGGCCTATAAAAAATCTTTAATGAAGAGATATTGTAAGTAGAACTGATAAGAAACACCTTTTTAATTTTGAGCAGGACTAAAACCAAAAAAATGTTACTCCTCTGTACATACAAACCACATAATAAAAGTGGTTTGGTCGATTGACTTACAAATATTTCAATCAATCTTAAATATTAAAATTAATATTTTATACGTAATTGTTTCTAGAAGAAACACTAATCTTTTTACGGTTGTAGGATTTACAACTGACATCGTGTGTTAAAAAAACATACACTGTATGTACTTTTCGTATGTCAAATGTCATAAAGAAAATGGATACATTAGGTGCATTATCTTGTTTAATTAAACACAGTTTTGCTTTCAACTGTCGATTAAGTGAGTTTTATACTTTTATTTCCCTTATCATAAGAAAAAGGTCTTCAAACAACAAGTAAAGTAACACATACAATGCTTACAACAACATGAGGGGCAGTAAATTGAACAAAGAAATTAAAACGCGAAGGAAATTTTATTCTAATTTAAAAAAAAAATTGCACAAATAATAGAAACATAGATTAAGCATATAAATTTATTTAGGCTTAAATGCGGAGAATAACTTGGAACTAATTTGATATTTAATTAAAATAGTCTTATGGTATATGCCAATGTCCTTTAGTTCTGTTAGTAAAAATAACTACACTAAAAAATAAATATTTTTAATCACATAATTCGGGATATTCTACCAACGAACAATGCCATTCGAATATAAGTTGTTTGTTGTATTCTTCACGAGCATATCAGAGCTTTCGATTTTGTAAATATTTTTGTCCCATTTAAATAAAATTCTGATATTGTATTTAAAAGTTTATACAAGGTTGAACGCATTTAAAATACAATAGTTGAAGTCTACTGATGAGTTGGTATTAAACATCCAATATATAAAGCATTTTTTATTTCATAACTTATAAAGTTTTAATAAAAAATATCCAATTATCCAAATATTATTTGATTCCAGTCAACCATAAATCAAATATTTCTTTGATTTGGATCTCTAAATATTTATAATGAATGTAATATATTTTACAAAAGTGTTACAAGATCAATATGACATTTTCAGTAGACACAACTTCAATGTATTTGTATTGTACCCGACCATCACAAAAAATAATAATTTATTCCTCATTTATCACGCACATATTCCTTTACTTTTCTATTTGATTCTCCTTATGATCTTGTCTCCAGAAGTCGTCTAGTATCGTATTGACTTGAAATACAAAAGGATGCACATTTTGTCCACAACTCATTGACTACTAACATTCCAAAATACAAAAATATTTGTTAATCTTACAATTGGAAAAATGAATGAAATTCGCCAATACGAAAATAACTTTTGTGGATAAATTCTATATTTGAAATATTATTTCAGCCTCTAACCAAAATGAATTATATTTGCGTTTTGAATAATAATTTGCAATTGATGCTGTACGTACAATATACTCGCACTATTAATTGCATGAGCCAGCCTTTGCCATTATTAAATCCTTTGTAAGATATAGTCCACTCATAAGGTCTCACATTGGAATGTTGTTGCATCGAATTAGTTTCTAAGAAAATCTTCTTCTTTCGACTATATAAGTGAAATGAATAATTAATATATAATTATAAAATTTGATAAAAAAAAATCGCCGATTTTAACACAATTAATGACGTATTTTACTCCAAATTTGCTATTCTTCTTTTGCAATTTGATACTTTCACAACCTTAATAAAGAGTTTTTGACCACTCCTCCTAGAGTCAGGTCATTGTGTCAGTGGGAATTACTTCAACTCAATTCTTTTAAACTATATTTCATATATTTCTTTATAATGATTCCAATTTACTTTGGAAGTATTTAAATATGCCCATGTGTGTAAATGTTATTTAAAAACTTCAAATTTTCAACAATCCCTCACAAACTGTTCCATTTAGAACACATTTTTGTCACTTAAAATAAATTTACATGCCATTAAACTTCATTACTAATTCTGCTGAACGCTCGATTTTATAGCGTATACCGAATCGATCTGCAAAATATAAATCTTCATCATTTGGTTGGATTTGTCAACATGGTCTTTATTCGTTTTTTTTTTTTTGCTTCAACATACTTGAAAGTTCACCTACATGCAACCCTTACATACTTGTATATATGTATATATAATTCTTTTCATATTATTATTATAATATTTTTTCACAATGACCGACCTGAACTAAAAACGCAACCAAAACAACGACAACAAACAGTTGTGCATAAAAAATATTTAAAATCTGGGTCAATGCGGAAGGAAGGCATTGCATGACATGTGCCATGTTAATACATACACAAAAGTTTGTACACATACATGCACATGCAAGCACCTATGCAAGTGCATATGTTTGTACTTACGTATGTATCTATGTGTGGTGTGTCACAGTTTATTTCTGTGTATTTGTAAATGCAGTTGGCAATACAAGACACACATTATATGTCATGTGATGTCATAATTTAGGCCACCATCATTCTCAGCCAACAACAGCAATAAAATGAACATTTTTAAGATGCAGTTCAACCAGAGATGTAATGGCTTTTGTTGGCAGTAATAGCCAAAATACACATGAACTTTTTAATCAACTTTAGTTTTACAATTTCCGGTTGCAATAACATATAAAAGCAAAACAACGAACACAGTACAACAAAAACCCAACGAGCAAATTTCAAAAGAGCACAAAACGGAAAACCTTGCGAAACTGTTAAATCAGTTATAATATATACGGAACTATTAATAATTGCGGGAAAGAAAAGAGAGTTTAAGATCAATCTCAATCGAAATGTGTTCAAATAAATTGTTAAATAGAAGAATCGCATGTATCAAGTAATTTTAAAAAAATACCAAAAACTCAGAAGATTGACATATTTTCAAGAAGCATCAAATATTAACAAATATATGCATCCTATTTTAGTTTAAGCAAATTTAGCCAAAGCTGAAATAGCATCAAGCCAGGAGTATTTTTTAATAAACAAGGTATTCATATTTTGTCCAATTCACAGGATAAAAAGTTCTTTATGGTTTCTTAAATAATATGCTAGAATAGAATTTTTCGTTATTTCCAGTCAAATAATAAAAAAATTTTGGTTATTAATGTTTATTTATTGGAACTCAGTATTCGAGGCAAATATAAGATAATTGTTTTCTAATTCCTGAACAAAATTACACTTGTTTACATTCTTGTGTTTTTGCAATACCGAAATTTTTGCAACGTTTAGTGCACAGTCAAACAGCTGATATACACAGATATGTAATAATGTTTTCATAAATACCAAATGACATTTATGTATATATTGAGCGAATAAATTCTCAAAATAAAATGAAAGTGGGGCCAAAAAAATGTAGTCGCCGATAGAAACAAACTGATAATTCATTTAGCACCATTCGCTGGAACTTAAAAAAAGTTTAAAAAAAGTATGTACGAGTAGATGCATGTATCTATGTACAATTACAATATGTATGCATGTATGTATATCATCGATTAATATAGTTACACATACTGAGCCTCTACTACCAGCCACAAAACTTTTCAAACTGCAATGAAATTTATTTTTTATTCTTACTCATTAATACGGTTTTTTATTGTTACATGCGGTGGATGTAAGAATGTACATAACTTATTATTTATTTACATATATAAGTAGATATGACATCTTTCGACACAATAAATGGGAATAACAAATAGTAGTAGCAAGTTTGAAGCAGATGTATGTATGTACTGACGTATATTTAATGTAAATTTAGGGAAATACTTAAAATGTTGGTTGCGAAACAAAGCCAACTGTGTGCATACACATAAGTATAAGTATGTATGTATAAGTATTATTCCTTTAAAAACTATTCGTATTAATTATTCTTAATTTTTTAATTTCTCTTATAAAAGCAATTAGATTTCCGCTGAAAATAACGTTGCTGGAGGCATTATTTAGTTTCTCCATTATTTATTTAGCATTCTCCATCTCATATACATACAGGCATTTATACATATGGATGTACATACATACATACGCACATGCAAAAGTACTATACACAGAGCTGAGTAAAAATGGTTAATAATAGGCATGTCTGTAACGTATTGCTGTGTATAAATACCGACATACATACATTCTTCTAGCTCAGCTGTAACAGTTTCCTAACCCACCTCAACAATTTTATTGATTTTAAAAGAAGTTAGTAGTAGTACTCCGACATATTTATGCATACACATACTATGTAAACATACATACATATGTATGTGTATGTATACTTATGAATTTGAAATAAATTTCAACAGTGAAACAGGCCAAAAGTACCACAAAGACAAGCCATCGTATAAGCAGAGGAAAGCAACATGCACACGTACATGTACGATTATGTATATATAAATAAATATACATATATATACAGGCACAAATATTGTACTCAAGAAACGCTCAGACATCTTAATACCTTTATACTCACATACATACATACATACATAAAAACACATAAAACACACGACTCTACATTCTCGAACACATACACTTGCACGGCGCGCCGGCCAAAATCACAAACTCCTACCATAAATGAAACAAAACAACAAAATATGTATGTTGAACAGCTTCGAAAAAAAATCAGAAACCAAAACAACAGAAAATGCCCATGAAGATTTTCATTTCGTTTTTGGTAGATTTTAATGGGCGCGCAAAACTGGTTGAATTAACTTTTTATTTTGGTTGGCTCATTGGTAAATTTCCTTACTGTCGTTATTGCCTTTTCATCACTAAAATTCTCTCCTTATGCTCATTTCCGTCTGAGTCTTATGTGTGCGTTTGTGTGCGATATATGTATACCTCAGTGTTGCCAAAAACGAATGTTTAAAACTACGCCTGGGGAAAAAAGCAAAATAACCCAAAATGCATATGATATCTAATTTCGATCATTTGTTGTGATTTGTTGTTTTGCAGAAAACAAATCTATCGACTCGAAATTTGGCTTTATTGGACTTTATTGGTTTAAAAAATTATTATGTGTTCATGTCCTGCAGAAAAATTAGCTACTCTTTTGTATTTAATAGATATAAATTAAAAAAAAATAAATAAATCGAAGATAATAGCAAAACTGTGCAACTCTGGTGCAAATATTAGTATAGCCACATTTTGTATGATCCGATTGTATGAGTATGAGTGTGACGATATTTTGGAAACAAACGCACACAAACGCAAGTATTGATGTGTATACCACCCGCTTTAGGAATGCAAGGGAGTTAATTTTTTTTTAATTAGACCTATAAATAGATATATGTGTACTTCCAACAGAAACTTTCCTTTTTGTCACAGAAAAGCTTAGAGCTTGCAAGGAGAACGGCAGAGTCGTTCTAGACAGGTATCCAATAAATGGAAATCTTGCCTTCAGCTTATAGCTTCTGTAGCCAATCTGAACACTATGCAACAGACCCGTATCAACTAAGTCGATTATTTATGGAAGCCGAACTGAAATTTGGTTGTCGGAGCTAAAAAAAATTATGATGCAAATTATAAATTGATCATGAAGACTATAAAAATGATACTGAAAATATTCAAAATAATAATGTAGATAACTTATGGTAACTGAAATTCTTAAGTTCGTTTGGTATGCAAAATTGCGTATCCAAGGCCGCTTCGCTTTAGAAAAATGTAGCAACAGCCTGCATAACACGCCTGCTTACGTTTCAGTCAATGATAAGGAGTCACTCATGATCTGTTCGTTGCCAAACATGCAGGAATCCGTAAAAGTTAAAGTTGAAATCATACTTAACGCGTAGTGCAAAGTTTTGCCTGAAATTCAGACTGATGAATTTCATAAGCAGTTTTCCGCTTGCTGGTACGCATCTCGAAAAGAAAAGTACAAGGGGCTTTTAACATGTATTACATATATACATATATGAATTGATCTGTATAAAAGTATATTTCTACAAACATCTCTACAAGATCATTTTTTGTAGGAATAAATACAAAATTATGAACATTAAGATCAAAGTTTACGTACTTATGTATAAGTATATGATGAGTATACCCCTGAGTGTACTTAAAGTGCACAGAGATAGTGCATACATATGTATTTACACACGTACATATGTCCAAGTTTTGAATCAATTTGTAACGTAATTTAACTATTTATAAATTTTAACAAAAAATTGTTTTTATACAATAATATTTCTATATTTTTTGACCTTTTTATAACAATTTGTTTAAAACATTATTCAAGCTTGCGGTCTTATTTAGTGGTTAAACAATTTTATTTAAAATTGTCGATATTTTTATACTCATTGAGTACCATCTTCAGGACAATTCAATGAGTATCGAGATATCGATAATTTCAAATAAAATTGTTTAACCACTAAATAAGACCTCAAGCTTGAATAATATTTTATGTAAAGTTTTTATACAATAATTAATTTTTAAATACTTAATATTGAAATTTATTATTTCGGATATTTCCCTCAACTAATCGTATAAACTATTAAAATAGTTGGAATAGATATGTACAAGTGCCACATCTGCTGGTTTATAAAACAATAAATGGTAACAGAAATAGACACGGTTCTGAACAGTACCAACTAGAAATTCTTTTTATTTATATTTGTGACGATGAACTCAGTCTGCACTCTGTTTTTTAAATTGGCTCCACTGTTCGAGATATTAATTAAAAACTGAATTTTAATATTAATTAAAAACTTAATGTTGAACTTTATTATTCGGGCTTAGCGACCAATGAAATGTCAGTATATGAACTCAGTCTGCACTCTGTTTTTTAAATTGGCTCCACTGTTCGAGATATTAATTAAAAACTGAATTTTAATATTAATTAAAAACTTAATGTTGAACTTTATTATTCGGGCTTAGCGACCAATGAAATGTCAGTATATGAACAGCTAAAGCCACAACAAATAATGCAATAATTAAAAACTTTTTATTATTATTGATAATTTTATAAGATAAGTCTATTTAATAAAAAGTTACAATTTAGAAATGAAGAGTTGTCGAACTGGTTCATTGGTATTGTTTAGGATCCCTTTCCTATAGTACAATCTAACAGCAGTCGTTTTTCGATGCTCGTCGCTGGTATCACCCAATTTTTAAGCGAAAAAATCGAAATTGAAATTAAGGAAATTATGTTTTAAGGACGTTCAAGCTGCAATGTTGTAATAACTTTGCAATAAACTGACAATTATTTGCTTAAAGTCCGACGATTTGTAATTACAAGAAATTCCGCTTTCGGTTTTGGTAAAGCTAAATCAAGAATCATGTCATTTAGTTCACTTTGCGGATAACTTTTGAATAATTTAAATAGTAAACACGATAATCATAATTGACGCAATTCCTGATGAGCCATACAAAATGTCATAATGGTATAAATAACGAATATCTTTTAACAACACATACTCATTAATCTATCTGTAGATATAATGTTCTCATAAATGTCTTTGTTGTCTTTAATTGAAGAAATTCTAATTTTTAATTTGTTAAATTTTTCTACGTTACGTACGCCATATAATGTATGAGATGTATGCATAAGGCTCGTATATGTACTGTTTTTCGCAGTATTATACTGCTTTTCTCCCTCAAAATACTGTTTTTCGATACATAATAGAAATAAAAACGGCGAACAGCGAATTCATGCAAAATTATTGTTTACTTTAAAAATAAGCATTCTCCACTGATTCGTCGCTAGCCGAAAATTTTTGCGTGGGCAGCATTGCAAGAGACACCAACATGGAATGAAGTCGAAGCTGTTATGAACAAGTTGAGCGAATACAATTTGTACAATGCCAATGAAAATGCGGTAAATTTATACACCCAATTTCGATATATCAAAAACTATTGTACGAGTGACAAAATTATACAATGGAGAGAAGGCAATGAAATGGCCACGATCGTTGAATATACATATTTTATGTTTTGCAGGAACTTCAGCATCAGTGGAACGAATCTTCTCTGTAGTGAACAAAGCTTGGACGTCAGACAAAACCCGATTAGATGTGCAAACATTGAAGGCGATTCCGACCGTCAAATGTAATTTGAAGTACAAGTGCGTTGATTTCTACAATTACCTCAAAACGAAGCCTTCATTGCTTATTCAAATTGCTTTAAACGACAAATACAAAACATCCACAAAAGCTGATTCTGATGGAAATGATTGTTAATTTTTTTATATATTGAATAAAATATATACTGCGAAAAGTACTGTTTATCCAAATCGATTTACTGCTTTTTTCTAAATTTCAGTGAAATGTACTGTTTTTGGTCCAAAAAAATATACGAGCGTTATGTATGCATAATACAGTTTTTTTTTTAAATTAATTATGAATAAAATAAAAAGTTGTGACCCATTTTGATGAAATATGGATAGTTTTATTGAAAAAATATTAAGTTCGGTGCTCGTTGACAAAAAAAAAAATGGGATTTTGTTGTATTATTATTTTTGATGCATTCTTATTAAATAAAATTTTTGTAAATTAGCACAAAAAATGTTTACCATATCTCTGAAACCACTGAGCAGATTTGAAGACAATGTTTATTTAGGTTAGAGACAACACTATTGTATAGTTTTGAATTTTTTTTATTTAACTGAATAGAACACCCTGTTAGCTAGTTGTGCTAATACATAACAGTATATCTCGAAAACTAGAACAAATTTAAATAATCCGAGTGCAGAATTGGGTTCAGCCCCCATTGCTCCAGTCCATACCCTAAAATAATATATTTATTTTTCTATAATTGCAAAAAAAAAACATTCGTAGTCACAACCGATGACATCTTTATTTAAAGAGGATTTCTATATAAGATTTCACTCCAAGTTGCAGGTATCGTATGTGAACAAAACGCACAACTAGATTATCAGCAGAGTTGTTCAACGCTTGGCACATGTGTCGCTTGGGTAAGAATGAAAATGTTGGGAGCTACATAATGTCCAGAAAATCCATATACTAGGTTTTTAGTTTATAACCTAGTAGATATGTATGTTTGTATGTATATGTATGGATGTGTGCATACAAGTATCGCCCTGAAAAGTGCTTATAAAATAGCTTGGAAATATCACGGAAAATATATTGCAAATATTACTTACGTACACATGTCCATATATATGTACGTACATGTACATATATATATACGTACATAATTATTTACATACTTATGTATGTTTGTATGTACTTAGTATGAAAAAGGTTTAACGAAAAAAAAACGAAAACAAAAATCACTTAATTCAACTCAACAACAAGAGAAACTGAAATAATCATAATAATAAATATCATGCATAGGCATGCAGTCATACACAGAAAACAAAGAGAAGGCAGATACAAGAAGCAGAGAAAAACTAATAATAAGATACGTCTATAAAAAGAAACATACTCACAACATAAAATAACTTGAGGTAGGTTGGGAATTGTTAAACACATTTTTATTATATTCTTATTTTTCTTTTCCTGCTGTCTTTCTATAGTGAATTTAGCTCATTGCTAGACGTATGCATTACGTGTATATATGTACATGTGTGTGTATGTGTTTTTTTGTTTGTACAATATAAAGATGTAAATTTTACAGTGAGAGAACTAACGTTGAATCCCTTACAACACACTCAACGAACATAACACGAGCACTAGAAACAGCATACATGCGAATACATGTATGTATGTATACAAACTAAGATATAACTAAATGTGGAAATACAACAACAATGTGATAACAAAAGAGAGAAAGAATAGATTAGGAAAGAAGAGGAAATAGTAAAAAGAGCTTTGATAATAAATGCAAAATTCACTTTCACTAGCAAAAGAGGCACAAGCGCACTTAAGCACAAACATTCGTGCAAACATGTAGACATACATACACACATACACATATATCCATAAATACACTTGCAAAATATATACAGAAATTTGCGCATATGTACATGTGTATGTGTACTAACCGACAATAATTATTGTTAAATGACATTGACAAAACGGGAATATAAGCACAGCAACATAAATTGACTAAATCGCAAGTGTAAGGAGGCATTTTAATTATGCGATTTAGTCCATTTACGTCTTGCAATTAAAGCTAATCGTAGTTAAGAAATATAATAAACATAATATGAAAATAACTAAAATTTAGGGATAATATTATGCGCATATGTATGTGGTACATTCTTACATACATATGTACATACATACTTGCATAAGTATGTCTCACTGTTGGGATAAATAATTTTAATCTTTTTCGTAACTTTCAAATAAAATCTTATTGACATTCTCGTACATATTAATCTTCTTCATTTATTTATCATTTAAAGAACAAATTTTATATGCAACATGGAACATGAAATATTACAATTTATGTTATGTTATCTTGTCCAGCTGAAATCGATAGAAAACTAGAAGAATGGGGTTTTTAATCTATCATATGTTTTATGCTTGTATTTTTATTTCCTATTAGAGGTCATGTATTAATGATACGACACTGTAAGCACCTTTACGCCACTTGGCCCAAAATTTTATACATACGCAAACAATTATTAATAAATTTTGCTGAATTAGCGCCAATGAAAGAAAAAGGCTAGAAGTTTGTTCTGACATTTCGCAGAAAACAACAATTTTAAAAACAGACAGATTTACCGAATCAAATAAAATAATAATTCTAAACATATTTTTTTCAAAATCAGCAAAAGAAACTTACTGAATCCGCAACCATGAGAGAATTTTGTAAGTCCAAACAATTCATTTTACTAAATACTACGTTTATACGCACGTCTTATTTGCAAATAAAAAAGAAGAATGTTGCCGTATAACTTTTTTATTGTAACTTATTCACTCACTTAACAAGTCGTGAATAACGACTCTATTTGCAAATAAAAAGTAAGACGTTGCCACTTCATGAACGTTTTTTGTGTTTTACTTACCAAACAATCATATTTTCGTCACATGGCATCACTAATAATAACATAAGTTCTGTATGCAATTTCCCGTATAAACAGTGAATTAGTTATTTGCAAATAGTTCTATTTGCAAATAAGACGTGCGTATAAACGTGGTAAAAAACACAGATTCTTGCTGTTGGTTTTATTGTAGTGATAAAGAATGAACTAAACTAAATATACATATATAAGACTTGAATGTTAATTTCAAAAAAATATTTTTCTGAAAGAAAATTAAAAAACTTTCGTTCAAATCGATTCGAAAATGATTTCGGAAGATAATATTTCATAGCGAAAAGAAAATTCATTGCAATATTTGAAAAATACACATACATACGTACTTTCATTAGTATTTCCTTAATTACTTTTCATAATTTGTCTTGATACATGTACTGGATGGCGAATATTATAAAGAGTTGAAATTGTTATAAAACGTTAAACAAACTGGAAGATAAAAAGATGCTTGATTTTCTTTATTTTTATTATTATAGTTTTTTTGTATTGAAAATCTCATTTACAATAAATATAATTGGATGAACAAAATTTTTAGTATGATTAAAAAAATTTTAAAGAAATTTCAAACTACTTCTAAGTACCTTTTTTCAGGTAATTCATATGATTTTTGTTATGAACTCTTACAAAATGACATTTTTTTTTGCAGTGAGAAAGTGACCTACGGTAGGCTTTAGTAGACGTAGTTGATTAGATCATTTAAAAGATTTAAACTAAGTCGCTTCTGTTCTACGCTTACATTTTGAAACGGCTTTGAGCAGAAAAGGATGTTGCATTTCTATGTATTTAAAAACATTTTTAAGTTTAAGCGGCCTTCCTTTTCAACACTTTGCTTGATAAACAAGTTCTTTATAACTTTGTTTAAAAAAAAAACTATTTTTTCATTTTACAATTGGTGTTAGTTTGGTATAATTTCACGATTGATTTTCATATCGCATTAGTGAGGTATATGATGTCCTTTTGTATAAATTAGACTTATTACTATTGAGATAAACACATTATTATATATGGTATATATAGGCATCCTGACATATATGTGCATATGTAGATAAATATGTACGCGTCTATGTAGAAAAAATTTTTAAAATGGCAGAATATTGGCATATAAAGAGTCACTCGTAAAAATGCGTGAATACGCAAACATGTAGAGTATGACTTAAAATTGAAATCGCACTCATACGCACCTTTTTCTTGCGAAGTTCGTATATAAACATGTCATACGTATACCCATGAGTATACTTTGAGTGTGAACTGTACAGACAGGACGTATTTTGGGACAGGGATGGCGAAGCTCATTCATTGTCATTATCTGGTATATTCTATGTGCTTATGTATCTACATTATCTGATTTATTGGTATATGTGTATGCGTGTGAGTATATATGTACATATGTACTAACTAAATACACAAAAAACATAAGACGTGACTTGGGAATATAAAATTTTTGTCATAGAACTTCGTCGCATTTTTATTTTCTTAAAAAATAATTTCACTTCTGGCTAAAGCTATTGCTTTTGGTGTCAGTGATGACTTGTCTGGGCTTATGTTCTGCTTCGTCAGGAATCGCACCATACGAGTTGTTGTAAATTTAATCTAATCCAACGAGTTCAACATTATTTCAGGGGCACAACAAGATCTCGATCAAACTTCAATTCATATCTATTCTTTTGACGATGCAGGCAGCAATTGCCATTTATATTTATTCCGCAATAGGGCAAGTCTGTTGGAGTTTGGGGTCATATAGCAAAATATGAATCTAAATCACGATTTTGTAACCGAATGGTTCCATGCAGATACGGCCGATTTTAATGCTCGTCAGAACCACAATTATATGCTTTCGCAGAAACGTATGACCAAATATTCTGCTGCATTTGTAATTATGGGTGATATGAGTATTGAGGAATCAAAAGCTCTTGATGTTCTTGACATGAAAATCTATGGAATGAGCACTGTTTTTATATCGCTAAAGAAGCATTCAGGTGTGTAGGTTTATTATACTGTGCCAGAGATACTTCATTCCTTGTAATCTCCTTGCTATTTATATCAAAAATGGAATACAACTCTCATGTATCGGCCGGTACTTCAAGGTCTTTCTAGTCCAACACATTGCATGAGTAGAGGTCATAGAAAGTTATTCCATTTAAAAATTAATTTTAATTGGCGCTAATCAGTACATCAAGTTTAAAAAATGATCAAATTCATATGGTTATACAAAAACCTACAAATATAACGTGAGAATTTTAAATAGAAATTCAATTATTAAAATTCTCATATTATATATGTAAGCTTTTATATAAACATGTGAGCTTGGACGTGGTTAGCACCAATGAAATGCTAAGAAATGTAATTTCCCTGCAAATAATTTTGCTATTTCAATTAATTAATAATAATTTTATTCTTGATAACGGACATACCTTTTCATCTAGGCATAGAGACATCATTATTCGATAACTATTAGAACAATAAAATAAAGAGACAGTCAGTTACATGGCAGGCTACATATAAATGTGGGCCTTTTTGGTTTTTCAATTAAATTTTTTGTTTATTTGACAATTGAGTTGTTGACCTAAGGAAATGTTTTCAATGGGTATGTGTGTCAAATTGCTAATTTTAAATTAGTTTCGATTATAGGCATTTGTTCCATTTTTTAAATTAAATTTATTGACAATTTTTTTTACTTTTCTATAAATCCTTAAATAAAACCCCTGGTGCACCAACCATTTGTATTATCATTTTTAATTTTAAATAAATTAACAACATACACTTTTTTCAATTGAACTTATTTGTGAACAGAATTAGAAAATGTGTATTTAAAGCATTCAAAGTCATATATTTATACAAAAACCAACATATACTATATGAGAATTCTACGGAATTCAATAATTATTTTCTACTTGTAAAATACAAAAATAATATTTTTGGAAAACAACACAACAGGCAATTACAGTTATTTTCAACAACAAACGAAAAACTTGCAAATAAATATTAACACCGTCATTGATTAAAAAAACCGATTGTTATTTTAATTATGGTAATTTTTTCGCCAGCGAACTCACACAGATACCAAATATCTCACACATATACAATGGAACAGGTATTTAAAATTTTTTGGCTAATAGCAATCGTATTTTAATGGTGGTAGGGACTCCAAACGACATGGCATTCCATGGACTTTTTCTGATATTTATTCAATATTTATTATTTATTTATTTAATATTTATTTATTTAATATTTATTTAATATTTGTTAAATTTATGAGATAATGCCAAAAAAAAAAACACATACCATTGTATTAGCAGTACTGTTAAATAAGACTAAGTCTTGTTGTATTGTAATTCACTAAAGTAATAAAGTAATAAAGTAATACATATAATTCGATCACGAAAACTCTGCATTGAACATAACTCAGAGGACGATGTAACAAAGTTACTTATATATATATATATATATATATATATATATATATATATATATATATATATATATATATATATATACATATATATATATATATATATATATATATATATATATATATATATATATATATATATATATAGGGCCTCAAATAAAGAAATAAATAATAAGAGTTTCAAAATTGATTGTTTGTTGTGGTTACTAAGCTAAATTGGAAGTGAACTTTAAGCAGTTTGAAAACATCCAACCTCATATATTTATGCCAAAGCATACATATGTATACAATATGAGAGTTCTCTACCGCATATGAACATTACAAAACATCACAGCCATAGTGGGCTTAGAATGCTTTTATACCAACAGCATAATAACAAACAATTAGAAAAGAAAAATAGAATATCAGTGGAGTTCGATTAAAACATGCACTGGTATAACAAATTGTGCACTTTATCGTCAAAGCTGCGCGAACAAAATTTGATGACTCAGTTTTGTAGTTCCTGCAAATATTGGTTAATTAATTTCGTTGTACCGGGGATACGAGTTTCCCTCTCCTATACCCCCGCGATTTCATTGCAACACAAATTTTATTCCCATAACAGACAAAAAATTCTCTCCAGATATGAAATAATTACTAATTACCGTGTATTGGGGGGTAATCTCTCCCCGCACCATTAGAAATAACTTTGTAGTTATATTAAGAATTTAACATTAACAGCGGGAATTATTCGGCGAATTTTTTAGACGAGTGTTGTTTGCGTACAGTATATTCCTAATGACACAAAAACCCAGTGTAAAATCAAATATGCACTTAATAACGCACATATTCACATATTCACTTATGTATATATATATATATATATATATATATATATATATATATATATATATATATATATATATATGTATATATATATCTATATCTATATATATCTATATATATATATATATATATATATATATATATATATATATATATATATATATATATATATATATGTAGCTATAAATGCATACATTTATGTATGTACGTATATGCATATAATGTAAAGAATAAACCTGACGGGCACACAAACAACCAGATAAAGTCATAAATTTCTATTTACATATTAAAATACAGAAATAAGAAATTCACAAGCAAATGAATTCAATTTCTATATCACTCGTCTGGTTGTGTATCAGGAAGTGCTATAAATTGCACCCAGAATATAAAAATTTTCTGAAATGGTATTATACATACATACATATGTACATATATATATATATATATATATATATATATATATATATATATATATATATATATATATATATGTGTATATATATATGTATATATGTATATATATATATATATATATATATATATATATATATATATATATATGTGTTTGTGTGTGTCTGTGCGTGTGTGTGTGTGTGCAATTCACATACCCAGCAGTTTTTCGTCTGTATGCGAATCACAATTCGCAGATAAAATCTTAATTTTGAACTTGTTGTTATTGTTTTCATTTCCATAATAAACAAAGAGGAATATGGAAATTAAACAACTACAAGCAAGAGCAATACAAATTAAAAAAAAAAAACTAAAAATAAAGTCAGACAGTATATTGAAAATGAGGGAAGTGTAACAAAAAATAAATGCTCTTAAACCCACAGCCACAAATAAAAATAAATTTATTCCCTTTTCCGCTCTGTATCCGAAAGAGTATTCTTCCAAATCCCAATTTTTCACAATCAAACGGAAAATAAAGAAACACAAGTTCCAAATAAATGCCTGTTTTAGCACATCACAGCGACTTAAAAGAATTAATTGACACAAATATAAGACGACTTATTTTAATCGACAAATTTAATGGACAAATCAAACAGGTTAAAAGAGAACATGATCTTATTTTTCTGCAACAAATGTGAGAAGTCCCCTTGTAACGTTTGATGCGTATTGAAATAAACATATGAAATACAAGTTAGGAGTAGACAAGTTTAGTCAAAAAAAAAGGTTAAGCAAATAATAATTTTAACATAAAATAATTTTTCAATAAAATTGGCTAAATATTATTAGCATAAACTCGCAATTATGCATCGTTATGGATAAAGTTAAGTTCCTGTGGCTGGCCACGAGTGCATGTTAAAAAGATTTCAAGTGATTAGCCAAACAAATAAGTTGATTTAGGTACAGATTATATACAACTTTTCCAATATATGAAATGAAATCGTATTGGCCCACCACATTTTTTCATTGAAGAATACCAACAACCAAATAAAATAATATATGTCATAAAACAATACAAGTGATTTCTGAATAGCACAACTACTTATTTTGAATATGAACTTACTTTCAAAAAACGTGCTAACAAATATATATTCTTTCAATGCTAAAAGTTTCGCTAGTTGCAGAAATCGGTCGTACAAGATCCTCTGCAATCCAGTTTGAAGCCTAGTTATTTTATTTGGTTGCAACTTTTTTCTCTCATCTTATTACCTATTCCTATTTCATTTCGTTGCCAATAACCGATATACCCTCGAGTAACGCCCAATTTAAATTGTTGCTAATGCAATAACTCTCCGATTATGATAAACTCATAATTAAAAAAAATCAACTAAATAGGTTTATGAAAATTTTCTACAAGAAACAGAAATGAGCTCTTAACCGAAATGACTCTACAAATATTACTGAAAAATATCTTTCATTATAGTATACACGGGTATACAAGTGTATTTTTAATGAGATTACAGCTATTTAAGTCACTGTCGTTGTCGCATGACAATATCGTCCGTCTTTAACACAACAAAAATTTTAATACAACACGTTCACACTCTCTCCCATACATACTTGCATGGAGTGTCAAGCGCACAACAAAGCAAAATTTATTCATTGACTTTGCAAATGCATACGCACACACACAGTCGTATATACTTTTGTACTGGTTCGTATTTGTTATCCGTGAGGCCTTGAACTTGAGACTAAATTTCCAAAATACTTAAGCACACATACAAACGCACACTCAGATGCACTCACGCCGAACTTTATTTTTTATATTTATAACTCATAAACAAAGGCAAGTATGTAGATAAGTATATATAATATATATATATATATATATATATATATATATATATATATATATATATATATATATATATATATATATATATATATATATATATATACATATATATATATATATATATATATATGTATATGTATAGTTATTGGTATTTTTATTGTATGAGAAGAACGAGAGCAGCACCAACAGATAATTACTGACTTGGTTGATTAGTTGAATTGGATATTTCTCGGACGGTCAGTCCATTCATTTTGTCATTTTTGCTTACATACAACTATATCTATGTATATATATTTATGTATGTAGTTTTGTTACGACAGTATAGCAAGTCTAGTAAACAAATATGCTTGTATTTTTTAGTTTTGTCATTCAGTAGACGACGGGCCCAATATGTACAACTGTTTCGTTTTTTTAAAGAAATAAAACCCATGGGCCGGAGTGGTTATAGGCACATATATGCATATAATGTATGATATCACCACATATCTTTTCTTTTAAAGCCTGTGATGCGCCCAGTAATACATAAATACATGCATTTGTATTTACAATATACAAATGTATATGTATGTAAGTATTTAAGAAAATATGTGTGTGTGCACGTCTGAAAATATTAATATTATTATTAAGAAAATGCTATCAATGTGACATACAAATGAATTAAATTTGTTTGAATAAACAATACCAAACAGGAATTGTGATTTTAATTGCAAAATTTTTTATAAATTTTTTTTTTAATTTTCCTAATGCTATAAATAAATAAGAAACTGGTATTTATGAAATATTGGACAGTCATTTTGTTTTGGGCGTCATTTAAATAAAACTGTTTAAACACGATGCAAAAAAATAACAGCGAAATTGGACTACAAAACTTGAATATGTTTCCTTAGAGCTTTAGCATTTTCATACATTCATTATGTGCAAACTTCTTGGCCGGAGTCCATTTCCTTCTAGAATTTAACTGTCGTATCTGGCAAATTAATGTCGAAATTTCAACAACAAAAAAAAAACTTAATACTGGTATATATTATAAAGAATTTTTATAAGCAAATTGTACTTTTGTGAATCTTTTTTTCTTTGTTTCCCCACATTGGACTTTTAACCGACAGGAAAATAACATTGGGTCGAATATAACTATAATTTACTGGACTGGCAAGCATAATGGAAGAGAGTTTTAAAATAGTTCGGGATGTCGATTTTCAAAATTACCTCTTGACAAAAATTTTTGATAAAGCCATATATAAAGCTTTGCTTCTTTTTTCACAGTGTAACGGGTGAGATAAGAATTACTTTAAAAATAAATTCAATAAATTGCAGTCTTATGTTGAGTTTGTTATTTATGAAAGAAAATAAGCTAAAAAGGAAACAAGTGATACAAGAAACAATAAATCAATTTAATGAAGGGAGAATTGACTTTTGGTTCGATTATGAATGGAAATCGAACTTCAGGTGGGCCGGCAATGAACAAATTTCAGTTATCTGAAAACTTTTCAGCTTTCCAGTGAAAAGCGGTAATAGATTAAATTAGCGGCTAAGAGCTGTTATCGGTAATATACATTTCAGCAACAGATAACTCAACATTCGCTCGGTTATGCATTAAACTGTTAATGAACAAAATTACAACAAAATATTGTAGAATATAAATGAAGTTAATAAATTAAAAAATAGTTTGATGAATGAAAAATATTGACAATTATTTTTCCTTATGCTGAAAACGTTCGTACAATTACAATAATCTTATGAACTGCAATAAAATCAACTTCGAAAGAGATGACTATCCCAGGATTGTAAGTTTTTAGCCGCATTTTTGTATATTGGTATAACAGATGGTATTTAAGAAATAATTTTGGTTAGATTATAAACTATTTTTGCTTATGGTGCTTTGTGATCAGAAATCATACAATGACAGCTCTGTAGTTCACAAGAGCAGAAAGTTAAGCGAATTATATCAAGAGAACTATATGCATTCAGCTTGTACAGAGTTTCAAGTAGCCAATAAAATGATGTAGATATAACTCTATTTGAAATAGTTTTGCTAGGGTGGATCCGCGTAGATAACCCCAAAGGACGTTATGCTTTAAGGGAATTATAGACTCTTCTTTAAATATTAACATTATTAATCGTAATGTGATTTGTGCAATAAAGCAACTAATTTTTGTATTAAATTTTACTACATACGTATTTCCCTTATATTTTTATACTATTGGGTGATAAAAAAGGATTTATTTATTTATTTCGAAATAAGAAAACATATTTCATAATTGAAACCTTTTGTTAACCATGGTTAATACTTCTCTAATGTACTTATTTTGATGAGATTGTTCAAACTCTAATGATTTTCAAATTTATTTGTAGATCAATATTCATTGAACTTGTTTCATTATTAAATTTATGACCATTTTAAAAAGCGAAAAAAAAACAATTTTTAGATTATTGAAAACGACGGCTTAAACAAGTTTTAACGGTAATAATAATGGTTAAATGGTTGAAATTTCCATTTGTTAATTTTTATTTTTGCTTCTTTAGATGTGTGCATGTGGGAATGAGAATGTATGTTTTCGCTCGGATGTGCAAGTGTTGCGTTTGTGTCATTCTTCGAAAGCTAACGGGTTTGTGGCGGTTTTTAAGTCTAATTGCAGGTCAATATACCCCAGTACACTATAGTTAAACAAAAATTTTTTTGCTTGTCGACACGTTTTATGGTAAAAATTTTTTACTGCGGAATTGTGTAATAAAAACAACAACCAACAGTTTTGATTTTTATAACAATAGAAAAATTAAATTTGTTTCAAGGGAACGGAATAATTGGAAGTCAGTACCAATCAAATTAAGCGCTTGACCAATGTCAAAAAAAAATTAAAGGAGTGAAAATACTTCAAGCTTCAAGCAAAGGTGAACTATACTAGAGTTTCAAATCCGTCATTACACATTCTCATGTAGAGTTCAAAGAAGAGAGTTTTAATTTAATTAAGAAAATTCTTATAGAGTAAAAACTCCTTTTAAAATAGTCTTTAAATGAAAATACGATATATATTTATGTACATATGTATATACATACTTTTACATACCATATATAATTTTAGTATGCTGAAATATTAAACGTCTTATACACAGTCCTTATGGAGTGTTTAGATTCATTGGTTAATTAATTTATTAAATCCTCTGCTATTATTGATTAACTTCAAAAACAGCTTTTCCATTATTCCTGGGGATAACACAAGCTTCCGGCCTTTTGCAAGAGCCACTCACACAACCTCTTACATCTGCAGCACTTTCACGCTTCAAATATGTCTTTGAGTTATAATTTGTATCCAAAAGTAAAAAACTAAATAAAATAATAATAAAAAATGTGTCAATATACATATTGCGCCATTTTAGCTTTTCTGTTTGTTTTGATAGTTTTAAGCCAAACAGAGTTTAAACGGTCGGCCTGCGCGTGCTCTCTTGTTACTCCACACGCAGCAAACAAAAACTATTAAACCCTAAAATAGCCAAAATAAACAACAACAAAAATTTTCGTATTTTGTTTTTCTTTTTCTTTTTTTTTGGTTTTATTCATTGACCTACTATCCAAAATCTGTGTAGATATGATGTAACCGGCTTAACCGCAAAATTGTATACATAACAGTTTTAATATTTCTCTTTCCTCTTTCGTATTGTTTTTACAAAATTCAAGTCCAAGCAAATGGGGCCAGTGTTGCCAGGAGGAATTATTTTAAGCTTTAGTGCTGCCGCTAGACACTCCGTAATTAGTGATGCTCATACGCCATGTGTACTATTGAAGGACATGAAAAGGACAATTATTTTTGTGGAATTATACCGAGTTAACATTATAAACTCTTGTTGAATCATTTTCTCATTTTCTCTTCGGAAGTTGCATTTACATTTACACTCGTTAGTATTTGTTGATGAAAACTTTGATATCCTTTTATTTATTAGAACTTGCAATATTTTTTATAGTGTGCACATGTGTGAATATGTATGAATGAGGGAACAGAACGGAACGAAAGCAGATGCATACGTGCTCTAGTTTCTCACAAACCAAACTAATTGATTCACAAAAGTTGACAATGGTAAGCCCACAGATATTGAAGCTGTTTGATTTAGTGTGACATTGATATTTTAATTATCAATTTTGCTCTGCTTTAAACAATGGATGAAAAGAAGAAATGGAGGAAGTTAAAAGAATATTTCAAAATAATAGGAAGCGAGAACTGACTTAAAAAAATTCAAGTTTTAACGAGTTCTTGGAGCCTTTACCTAATTCTGAGATTTCATTTGTTCTTGCAATTTCTTGGGTTTCAAATACTTTATCCAGTTTTTTTTACTTTTCTTTTTCTGATTTTTGTTAATTTTTTGCACATTATATATTGGCCAATAAAAAAGTTGCCTGTAACCAATTTCATATTAAAAATTTTAATATAAATTTAGTCAGACAAATTAATGCAATTTAATTGAAACTTGAACCAAATATCATTTGGATTAAATCGATAAAGGTATGATCACGCTATGAAATTGTAAAAAAAAATCTTGGGAAAAAAATTGAAAATATAGAAACAGTTAACAACATAAGAAAAGATTGAGAAGAGTGGAAATTGGTATAAGAAAATCAAATTAATGTTTGCCTATTTTTAATTACCTTAGAAGAATGTCAGCTTTAGCGGAAACCCGTTTAAGCGAAACATATATTGTTTATAAAAGTGCAGGATTAAGTCAAACAAACTTCGCTTAAGAGAAAAAATTATGAAATACCATGAGGTACCACCGGCTGCTGTAATCATATCGCATGCAACTGATAAAATCTGCACAATAAATCTGAATTTAAAATCAGCAGGCATCTATTTTTGGGCTCAAAGTACAATTATAAAAGTGCTGAGTTTCTTTAAATGAAACGCTTTTTAACTATCCTATATTCGTTTAATGAAACATTTTGCATTGGTGGAAAACAATTTCGGCAATTTTCCAATGTCGTTTAACCGAGTTCGACTGTACTACGGCTCTTATTAAATGTATGTAAACACTCTTTTATAATTTCGACAAAGCTAGTACATAAATATTTCTATTCAAATGAGTAATTTGATTATTATTTGATTATTCACATTTATCGTTCTCTTTTCGAACAATTTGTGTGTATTCGAAACCAAAATATTAGTCAAATGTAACAAAGTATATCTGCAGTTTACACGTATTTGTATATAATTGTATTGAATTTTGTGTTTGCTATGATTATTTAATTTATTTGTTATTACCTTAAATAGAGGTTAATTGTTACAAACAACTTCAAGGATACACAGTTCCAGAAAAAACGTGGAAGCAACATACAAAAATACGTGCTTTTCTTAAAAATCACGACTAACACCATTTCGTTTAAACAAAGAAACAAGCAAAACCATCTGCAAGAGCATACGATTTGCAATATCGGGTGGCTTTTTAGAAAGGATTACTTTTCAGCTGAAATGAAACAAAGTATATCGTTTGGAATATGCATCGTTGTATGGGTTTCACATTTAAATGTGATTTCTAGCGTTAAGTGGAGTTCTAATTGTCTATTACTCTTCGGTAATTACGGCTGTATATCGACAGTAATGCTGCTGTATCGACGTAATACCCGACTCCATACAGGACAATTCTGTTTATTAATCAAAATATTTAACCGACAACTTCTGCTTTATTGAAGACAATTTTTATATAAAATTTATTTTGTTAGTAACTCGAAATAAGGTAGAACAGTCGAATCAGTTACCACAGAAAGCAGTGTAACGTCTACAACAACGCTTGATTCTGAAGTAATCTGTTTACAGAAAATTATTTTCGAAAAATGATCTATTATTATTGAATATTTATAAATTGATTATTATTTTTCTTATTTTTTAAATGTATTTATTTGTTGTGGGCTTCAAAAGAAAACAAAAAATACTTTTTTAAAATTGAAAAAAGGACTAACTTCAGGCGTTTGATAAAAAGACTTTCACTTTCAGAATAGTCAACACAAATGGTTCTACAGGACATAAATAATAAATCCAATAAAATATTATTAAACATCCCATGAATTTAATGATGATCTTATTATATCTTCTTAGAAGAAAGTCTAGATTTAAGGGCATCTTTTGTTATTGTAAAAATAAAATATCTCCGAAATGAGATTTTTGTTAATTTTTAATAGGTTTATTGAATTTCCATTAAAACAATTTCCAACAAATTACAAAATTTATTAAAATTTCTAGATTATAGTGTAGGTATGTATGGTTTTATTTACGTACATACATACATACACAAATAAGGGAAAATTTCCAATAAGTATGTACATATATAAATTTATTTGATATTTTTGAAATGAATGATTTAATTGAAAAACAATAAACTAAACCGAACTATGTAACTGGCAAAATAACAATAGCAAAGAGTCGAGCTAACAGCATATATGTGTGTACATATGTACCGAAGCCAGCAACTAAAACAACGATAGCAACAAGCATGAAATAGCAATGCAACCAACAAAGCATAAATTGTAAAAAACAACTAAATTACTGCTTCCACTGCCGCAGCAGTAGCAGCAGCTGCTGATGATGGTGTTAGTGGTTTTACACACAAACGCGTGCATATTATGCCGATCGACTACGACAACGAGCCTTGACCTGATTTCTCTTCCTCTCTCACGGCTAATTGTTGTTGCTATAGTTAATGCAGTTATACATAGTTTTTGTAATTGAACCACATGATTGGTTAGAGAGAGCATGGCGGAGTATTCGGGGAAGTTCGCTACTTGAACACACACATACGGCTGCATCATTCTATGGAGAGTCAAAAGTGTTTTACAACAGTTTGTTTTACACTCTCGCATTAGCGGCTGATTGCAAATGTGTTTGCTGTCGGTATTCGTACCCCATCCCTGCAATCGCAAGCATCCGCTGGTCTTGTTGCTTGTACAACAGCAACAAAAACATTAATCCATAGAAATAAACTTTAAACAGTTTTAGGTTAAGAAGGGGGTTTGCCAAAAGAGGACACGAAATGCGAATGCGAGTGCAAGTACTTCTATTTGAGTACTGCAACTACATACACTGATACATACACATGCATACATACAAAATTCATGCTTTAATACGATGAACAAGCCAGGTTGTGGCGAACCTTTAATATTAATGTATATTAAGGCTTTTGCATAGAGGTATCGACGGCAACAGTAACAACAAAATAAAAGAAAACAACCTTTCCAACAATAATCATAGTGGCATATGCAACACAAAACCTGGCTATTGAAACTGAAATTGACGAGTTGTTTGGCTGGTTATTGCATTTGGTTGGTTGCTTTTTTATTTTTAATTTGATTCTATTACGATTTTTGCATTTGTTATTCATTTTATTCATCTGGCAAGCCAAAGAAATCAGTGAAAATGCACTTTTACTTTTAACAAAAAAATTTCCCTCACATTGCTGCTTCACTGCCTCGCTCGCACATGCATTTATCCATTGCATGCGGTGAAAAGCAAAAGCCAGAAGTGTTGCACCAACAACAACCAGCCGTAAAAGAAAGTCTGTAGTAATGAAAATGAAATCGAAATTAATCATGAGATGTAAAATTTATTTAAGTTTTTTATTAAAAATAATTAAACCACAAAAACTTGTGGTTCCGAGACTAAAATATTTGTTTTTTTATTATTATTTTAAGCAAATCAAAGTTAAAAAATTTGGAAAATACTCGTAAATTTGACTTTAAATAAATTTCTCTATTGGATGCATTTTCCAAATATGAATTTGAATTAAAAAAATAACAAAGGAAAAGATTTCGGTACGCAGAAACAAAAAATTAAATAGAAAATAAGGGTTAAATTGATTGACTTATTAAGAAGTACTAAACCTGGAAAAGGTAAAGAAAGACAAATAATTTTTACCAACGCCAAATATAATTAACAAAATCGTTTCAACTTTTTAAATGTTTGCAAGTAAAGACACTATATAGTTTTTATTGTCTTACGTATTTCAGATACTGAAATTCCTATTATCAAGCAATCAACTAGCCCGGGACCTCATTTGCAACATCTGCCGCCACATCACCAGCAACAAGCGTCTCATTCACAACAGCAACAACAAACTTCACATGTGGCAACACAACAACAGGCCACAAATCAAACATCGTTCACGGGATCAACCGCTGTGATTAATATTAAGTCAGAACAAAACGTGTTGACCTCACCGCAACATCAGCAGCAGCAACAGCAGTCGCAACACGGTGCTGTTAATTTACAGCATGGCAACTTAACAGGGCCCAACAGCAATATACAGTCACTGAATATACCACATCGACCACTGTTGCACAATCTGCTGAGCGGTGGCTCACTACATAATACACATCACAGAAGTTACGGTGCAGGCACAACAGGTAGTTAAATACATCACTTTTGTTCTATTTCTCTTCATTTCTTTTCGTATATGCATGTATGTCTTGAAAAATATTCAATGCGTCAAAAGAAATATATTTTGAAATATCTTAAATCCATGATTGTTTGCAATTTTTTACTCATTTGCGTAAATAACAGGTTCATTTCCTCCAAGTCCGGCTGATAGTGGGGTGTCCGATGTCGACAGTTCTAGTTCAGGTGGTCAACCGTGCAGTGATGAGCTCAAAGCTCGCCTTGGCTTGCCACCACACTGTAATACACACACAAGCCATTTAACATCGGGCACATTTCTACATCCGAATCTTTACCAAAATTCTCAAATACGGAATATTTGGAATCGTAGTGTTGGAAGTGAGTACACCTTATTAAAAATACCTTGTACATATATAATATAAAATATATTGTTAATATTTTTGGTCAGGGGGACTCCTATGGGTGGAGGTCAGATCTATAAGTTTTATTGTTCAAAATTAAAAGCAGTTAGAGGGACAGGTTTCAGTTTTTGGTTTCAAATTGTTTCAAACTTCATTTCAATATGCGTGTATATAAAAGTAAATTTAAACAGTCATTTGCAGTCCTTTTCTAAATAAGTCCTTGCTTTCAAAGATAATTTTAAAATATAAACCTCGAATCTGATCTTTATGGTGTCAGTTGCATTTTTGGTTATGGAGTCAGTTGCATTTTTTGCTTCTGAATCGACGATAGATCAAAATATTGCCGACATAGAATTAAGTTTGTACAAAGGCGCAAACGGTGTTGCATATATTTTCTATAAATAAAAAAGCTCATGGCGTTTGCTTCAAAAAAAGGTGTAAGCGTGTTTGCCCTTTCAAAGAGAAAAACGGGAACTAAGTGTTCTTTAATAATCGAAAAGCTATAAGGAAAAGCGGCGCGCAAGTCAGTTATATTTTATTGAATTAGCGCGACCAATAGATTTTTTTAATTTATCAGCAACATGTCACACTTTTTTTTTAAGGCAAACGTCTTTAGTGAATCAAATAAGCGATTTAAGAAGGATATTTGGCATATAGTTCCGTGATAAAAAATAATGTCTATTGCGGTTATCAGTAATAATTTGTTTGTATTTATTCCTTTATGTACGTATGGGGTTTTGCCTGTTTCTAAGGTTCTCATTTCATTATACTCGTATGTATGTATATTTCTTTAAGTGTGAAACAAAATAATAAGTTTGGTGCGCTGTTGTACACAAATGTTGGAATTTTTTTATTTTTAATACTTATTTATCTATTTAATACCTTAATAATTACCTTAAATTCATAATATATATTATTACTGCAATATGTTGCTTATTATTAACAAAATTTCTTGAGGACGCAGTTACGTTTTATCTTTATTATATTTTTAATTTAAAAAAAATTAAATTTACATACGTAGCAGTACATATATACCTATGTAAAACGTATATGCAGCACTGCGCTGCAACAGAAAAGCAAAATTCCTCCGCTATACCGATACAAATCAAATGAAACTCTTTTACTATTGACTATTGTATATGATCCACATTGAACATATTTTTGGACACCATTTTCATCACTGTTGCAGATAAGAGGATTTAGATTTACTGTTGCAGGGCAGTACTGCATTCACGAACGCACCCTTAATTTGTGTATTATGAACCACGTAAAAAGTACAATAAAACATTTTATGTCTATATTCTGACCATGTGATGGTTTTTGTAAATCTTAGTACTCGTGGCTTTTAAAATGATTAGTCGTGGGATTTTTCAGAACATCGATATTCATCAGAATGTCTTGCTCTTTCGGCATTTCAGAATATTCAGGGATTTTGGTATTTATTAATACTAAATCACTAGTGTTTTGTTATGAAAGTAGTTAAATGATAAATTCAAGAGTTAAGAGTTAAGAGTTAAGAGCAATTATGTTCTATACCATTTTTCAAATGCTATAACGCGTTTGCGCCTGGCTTTGAAGGTAGTTTATTATTTAAACCATTTTTTATATGGTGTATTTAATCATAAGATAAATAATGAGCTACAAAGTTCTTTTACTTGTCATTTCGATAATTATTACTTAATTATAATTTTTTCAAAATGTTGTTAGAGGTATACTGATGAAATTTTAGATATATAATTCGGGTTAAAGCCTACAGCAAATAAATAAATTTTAGACATGGCAAAATCAGTCGAATTTATAATTCATTCATCATTGAATAAATAAAAATATGGCATATTTAGTAAAAGTATACTTATATAATGAGCATATACATACGTATGTATTTATGTATATATTGTAAATATTATGTATGTTTTTGAAATTGCACATTATGACATTTTTATTTTTCTATATGTAGATACACATTAAAAAAATGCTAATAACGTGGAGTCACAAATTGGTTCACAAGTTCAATAATTTGAAAGTTGCTCAGGAGCTAAACCTCGTCCCGCCTTTCACTCCAAAATATCGTTAGGTGATAGAGCTTTTAGCAGAAGCATATACACATACATAGACTGGATTTGCGCTGTGAATTTTTTCATAAAATCTGTTGCAAGCATCTTCTTTCATTCGCAAATGGGATAGCAAAACCGGCAGCACAGTTCATTAGATTCCTTACAACATTTCTTATCCGAACTGTTTCACTCCACCTTATATTCCCAAGTAGATAAAGTTTCATGCAAAAGATTTGATGACAAAAGCTATTAGTTTAAATAAAATTTTAGTGTGTTTAAAGCAATTTTGTTTCCAGAAATATATTTAAAAATTTAAGTAATCGAACTATAAAATCGATTATTTGTTGATATTTATTGCCTTTCTTCAACTAGAAAGTAAAGTTGGTGCGTGCATGCCTGGACGATAGACAAATTATCCAAGTCCTGTCTATGTATATGTTATGAACAACAATTTATATTGACAAAGTATTTTCTTAATATTTAGTGTATTAGTATTAAGTCTATTTTGTTATAACTACTTAATTCGTTTTTATTTATTTGAGATACTTTGCCACTCCCTTGTGTGACTTCATCAGCGAAATTTTACTATTAAAATAAGAGATTTTATAAGTATTAAAATAATTTTAAAGGTATATGGGGGCTCAGTTCATTTCTAAAATCTGGGCTTTATTTCGTATTTAATAAATCCTTAATAATTTTTGTTTGAGAAGTCATTTCACTTCGTTGGGAATTTATTTAGTACCACAATATTCGGGGACTTATTTCATTTATTGAAAGTAATTTCCTGGGGAGTTATTCCACGCCGTCGCCAATAGAATATGTAGTGTTTTTTTAACATTTTTAAACGTTCTGAATTTACAGTATGTACCTATTTTTCGATGAGTCATTAAATGGTATTATGTACGCGAAAAAGCTAGTTTTGTATATTGACTAATATACACCTGCATACATATACACAGATGTACTTACTTTTTAAAGATATGTACATATATAAGACAGCAAAGCACAATAGTGTTCAATAGATGAATAGGTATTCTCACAACGATATCTTTCGAAATCGGTTAATTCCGATTCACATTAAATTTGCACAATTCGAAGCTTACAAAAAGTGTTCGAACTTAGAAAATATTGGGATCTATTGAAATGGCATTATTTTCAAGAATTTTCGACAACGATATCTGCCAAAGGATTAAACGGATTCCAATCATTCTACAACGATATCTCTTAAGCGATTTAATCGATTTTAGCGACGTTCGCAACATTTGACGTTATGTTCTTATTGTAAGATATTTTGCGTCCGATCAAAGCGGTGGCTTAAAATTTAATTCAAAAAATGTATTTATTCCAAAAACTTATTTCGAAAAATCTCAAAACTCGTAATCTCCAAAATAGCATAATATCAAATTTTTCAAAATGAAAACTCGATTTTCGAAAATCGGTTTGATGTGGAATTAAAAATGAACTAATGTGTCATGAAACTAAAAAGAAAAACCAAAAAAACAAGAGCCTAGGACGGAAGCACAAACTATCAAACGAATGTTTAATGAGTATTAAATGATCTAATTGTACTTATTTACCAACAACATATGTATGTACATACATAGATATAGAAATTTTAATGTTCAATATATCAAGCACAAAGCCAATCATATACATACAAATATGAACAAGTACCCTGAAGGAAATGTCACTAGTGATTCACTAGTGATTCACTATTGACGAAGTCACCAGTACTAGTGACAACTTATACCCCAGCCAATGCTTTTTTCTGTTGACATTTAACATGCACTTGTCATTGAAAATCCACTAGTGACGTTGGAACTAGTGACGAACTAGTTCCAATGGGACCATATGACGACCGTAGAACTAGTACTTCTCTGTAGACATTGTCACCAGTATTATTGACATACTCTACACAATACTTCTTTCTATTGAAATTTAAGATGGACTTATCATTGAAAACCCACTATTGAAGAGGTCGTTCTAATGGGTCCATGTTTTGATATACATATATCCCTACAGTTTTAGTTAAAATAAATGATTAAAGGTTCACCATAGAACAAATAAACGCAATTAAAAAATGAAGAGGCATAAGCGTGCTCTCAGAAATTTCTCTGCTCATCAAACAAAAACATGTTGACAACTCCGTTGACGATGTCTACATATGAGTCACCAAAATAGTCGACAAAACTGGTGACTTGGGTACACTTGTCCCCATGTTTCCTTCAGGGTATGTATGAGTGTGTGAATGAGTCTCATGTACTCATGTATGTTGTATGCAAACATTGGAAAAGCAACAGAATATGTTAAAAGGCACATGCACATCCAAACATACATATGAATGTATGTATGTTTGCATCTATTTTGTATGTAAGTTTTGTGCGTACATTTACACATGTATGTATGGAATGTAAATGAACAACTTTACTGCATTTATTATTTGTACTTGTACTGTTGTTGTTTGCTATTTATTTTATTATTAAACGCTAGATACGTTCGTTTGTTCAATTTTTGCTGTTGTTGTTTTCGAATATACATATGTAGATACATGCATACACACATACATATGTATGTATGGATGTATGCATCCGTGGTCATCGACACATTGCCTTTGCACAAATTCTGAAGGTCACAACCACATGCATCTTCTTATCCACACAGATGGCGTTGGAGCACAAAATATACACAAAGAGTGTTAAACATTGAGATACACAGTGAGCAAAATTAGGAGAATGAGTAAAAGTTTTGATGCATGCAATAGAGGGGCCTAAAAAATGCAATAGTATTGGCGCTTTGTTTTTATTTCAATGGAGGAGATATTCTTTATCAAATCTCTGAGTACACAGAAATGAGTTTCTACTCTTGACGCATTGCATTTAGACAACAAGATGCGTTTGTTCCCTTAATAATCTCTCTCCCTCTTTCTCGCTCTCTCTCTCTCGCTGCCTATCCCTCACCCTTTGCTAATTTATTTAAAGATTGTTCGATTTTTAGTAATCCAGGTTGTTTATATAGTAGTGTTTTCATAGGTGCTTACTGACATACATACATGCATACATATATACACACATACATACACACATTCACATTTATTTATTTAAAAAAGTTTTTCACTCTATTCTTCTACTTCCTCTGTTTTAATATGTATGTATGAGCTTGTTTTTTATTCATTCTTGTTTATGAGAGAAAAATTCTTTCTTTAAAAAGTTGAATTACTGCCCAGCGGGAAAGGCTAGTCAATAGGAATAGATAGTTCGTATTATGTTGATTCCAGAATTCATTATTCTCAACAACAAATGTCCTAGAAAAGGAATAAACTATTTTAGACAAAGTGTCCAGACCACGAATTTTATAATTCATTGGTTGTTTTGAGAAATACATAATTCATTATTTTTTCTGGAAATGTGGGAATATACATACATACATACATACATGATTATGAACGTATAATTATAGTGCCAGGTGAACTTACCTTCTCCATTCCTAAGGAATGGATTATTCTTCTATCTAAAATTATATACTAAATATTTAGTTCATATGCAGTCATTCCGACATTTCCCCTTCGGTGTCTGTCGTTGTGGCAATTGTGCACGAGAATCGCAAAAACACTTTTATTTTTATTGCAGTATATTTTGTAACATTCCTCGTTAATTTTAACGCCGGATGTGAGCCAACAGAACCAGATACATACATACATACGTACGTATGTATGTTAGCATGTTGTATGTAGAAAAACAATAAATGCATACATACATACACACATTAGATACATATATGTAGGTACATTCATACATGTACGTGTATGCTTGTACATCTGTATTGTACATGTGTTTGAATGATAATGATGAAAAGCTTGTAAAGTCAACAATACGGCGACACATACTAACGGCCAAGTATTAGTTTTATAATGTTATTTAAATGTAAAGTTGAACGCGCGACGTGAATTCTAAATGGCACGTATAAATCACAATTGGTGCTGCATGTTAATACATACGTACATATATGTATGTACATATGTAAAACTGACTGTAACATTAAACTAGGTTCAGGTAATGGCTTAGGTATGGTTTGTCCTCATTTCGCTTACTTTATTGGAAATACACACATACTCACTCATACACATATAAAGAAAGTTTAAATTTGTTTGACAAAATTAAGAATTAGTGGGTCCTAATAATTTTCAAATCTAGTGGCCATGAGTAATCCAATAATAGTTATTAATTTACTTGCAATCAACACCGAACTGGTTATTCCTCTACTTTCTTGCACTCTAGAAATATACGTGTAGTATGAACTTGCAATATTTTAGGCTTCGCTGGAAATCGAACTCCATTATTTGTATTATTTCATAATAGTTGGAAAAACTTTACTTTCTCCTACGAAAATACTTTTTCACTATAAGCTTTTTATAGAAAGTCTTATTGAGTTTTCGTGTTCTTTTTATTAGTGACTCATCTAAACTTAATCAAAAGTCAAAAACACACGTCATACATATTTACTACCTCAAGGCTAGTTGGATACCAAAATAGAATCATCTAAAAAAATTACAACAAACATAAACAAAAGCAAAGTTTAAAATTCCCAAGGCAATGGTTTGAGTTCTTTCTTCATAAAAAAGCATATTAAATAGTTCATATTCCTCAAAACTACCAGCCACCTAAAAAGTGGTAAGAAACACGAACGCTTCTGATAATGGAATGGCCAATTAACTTACTAAACTCGGGATTTTTTACACCTCGTCTGGGTGGCCCCATAGAACTCCATAATCGTACAGACTTCTGGACTGGAAGACCATGTTATGGACAGGAAGGCGGAAGTAATTTTCAATTTCTGGTAATTCCATAAAGAATCATGCTCCCCCTAGGGTCCGATAGATCCTATTGATCAGTGTTTTTCCGCTATCAGTGTTTCAGTTAGTTTTAATCCTTTGTTTAGGTATTCGGTCAGACATATCGACGCTTGCGTATTCATAGACTTCATAAATAAGTAAAAAATAATTAAGAAAATAATTAATACTGTGAATTATAAAATTCAGTTTAAAAACCAAAAACTTAATACAAAGCACCGAAAAGCTAACAGACATAACAAAAAGTTAGCCACAGCTCATACGTTATGTATAACGGACTGCCAACAACAATGCCGGTTTGCCTCTTTAGTTCAAAGTTCATTCATAAAAGATACAACCATGAAATTTGATGACGCCATCCCTGCACTCCGATTAAAAATTAGCAAAAAAGGCCAATATGAAATCGTTATATACAAAATTTTTGGAAAGAAGTAAAAATGAATCGACTGTTAATAGAAGATAACGAATGTATGGCAGCTCGTTGGCCAGAGTTTCGCAAGTGTATGATATTACGAATAAACTAAATTCTAAGTTCATGTGAACTTTTTGTTGGGAATAAGACTGTAAAACTAGAAATACATACGTGCAATATACATATATGTAACATACATATAATTAATATACGATTACTTTGGCCACAAAAAAATGTTTTGAATATTTATAAAGAATAATTAAATTCATATATGAAAAGTTAATTTCATTATAAAAATACAGGTCACATGATTTCTCAAAAAATTCATTTTCATTCATGTACTTTTACCTTTAGCAATATACGAATGTACATATATATGTATGCATACATGTACATGTACTTGCGTTGAAAGTTCGGTCAACATTGAATGTCCGTCTGTATGTTTTCCCTTAAAGAAGAAATCTGAATATTTCAATTTTTTCTTAAGCACAAAAGTTTATAAATCCAAGAAAGCTTAAATTTATTAAAACGTCCGTAGTATTAATATTGCCATGTAGCGACGGTATATATAGGCTGGAATTGATTTATGACCCATTACTCTTCAGCCTTTAAGAACAATCAGAATTCTGATAAGATGAAAACAAATTATTTCCCTCCCTCATTTTTTCATTTTCTCTATCTATTCTTTTCCCCAAACTGTAAATATAGTGCCCGAAAATTACTATTTACCTTTAACCACAAATGGCGGCAGTGCATCTAGCAATGGTCCAGTTGGTAATAACAGTGTCTCCTGCAGTTCTACAGCGCCAAATGGTATAACCAGCAATGGTTCATACACGGGCGCGCCCTACTTTACTACACCATCTCCGCCTCGTACAAATGTCGGTTTGGCTTCACATCATTCCCTACACCCACATCAACAGCATGCTTTGCATACGCACCAGCAGCATTCCTCCGTCTCTAATCCTACGGTTGGCTCCACAAGCAATGGCGTTCTAACCACGAACGGTGTTTTATCGCATCAACAGAGTGTTATACAACCGGCCACATCGAGTGTTAACTATGATCTCTCATACATGCTAGAATTGGGCGGCTTCCAACAGCGTAAAGTCAAAAAGCCCCGAAAACCCAAAATCGAAATGGGTGTGAAAAGGCGCAGTCGGGAAGGTTCCACTACATATCTGTGGGAGTTCTTACTTAAACTTTTACAAGACCGCGAATACTGTCCACGCTTCATAAAGTGGACGAATCGTGAAAAAGGTGTATTCAAGCTAGTCGACTCAAAAGCTGTTTCGCGCCTTTGGGGCATGCATAAAAATAAGCCCGACATGAATTACGAAACAATGGGACGAGCGTTGCGTTACTACTATCAAAGAGGGATTTTGGCGAAGGTTGACGGCCAGCGTTTGGTCTATCAATTTGTAGATGTACCCAAGGACATTGTGGAAATTGATTGCAATGGTGTTTAATTTGAAACAAAATGAGTTCATATCGATATTAGAACAAAACTAATATCTTTTGGAGCATTAAATGAGTAAAAAGTCGTTACAGTACAAACTGGCTTAGAACAATCAAGCCTAAACCATACCTTCTAATCGTAACCAATCATTGAAAATGTTCCCTACAACAGGTAAGTTTCTATAAAAAAGAAAATGATTTTTATTAAATATCAATCATACATTTCATGCACAGAGCAAATATATGATGAAATAAGAGAAACAAGCATTTATTCGATCATGCATCAGGGATACAAAACTAAAGTGTTATACTCGGTATCAACAAAATATATAGGTATATGCAAAAAAAATTATTATGTACACACACACCGAATCATCAGTACACTTTTACCGAAACATGTCTGGAAAGCATTCAAACTCATATACAAAAAATCAAAAATACTGTATGAGAATTCCATGGGACTCAATCATACTGCTCAACTTGTGTTCGATATGGGTCTTTTTATTTTTCTTACACCTTTATGCAATTAATCGTCCTTCGAGTGATAAAGAATATATTTATGAGGCAAATCGAAAAATTTAATTTTCTTCTAAGAAAGCAATTGTTTTTTGTGTGGTGATTATGGAATTCCCATATAGTATTTGTGAGTTTTTGTTTAAGTATATGAGTTTGAATGCTTTCCAATGAAATGCAAGACACATACACAGCTAAGCCAACAAGGAACAATAGTTTTTTTTAACAAATCGATTTGCACAATATCCTGAATAATATTTAATAAGAAATATTGTGGTTTTTAGCCGACTTCGAGAAAGGAGGAGATTATATATTCGTAATACATTTTTTGTATATACATCGATTTGCTCGTCATTGTGGAACGATTTTGATAATGAAGCTTTTTGCCTCAAAGGTGGTCCCATTTCAACTCAAATGTGATGGAACCAGGGGAAAGAGTAAACCCCACACAAAGTAACATATAATAATCTTATGTCTTGCTTAATATACTTGTGAGGTTAAGAGCAAGAGGAGTTGTATCTCCCATATAAATTAATACCCTACAATAGTATACCTGACTGAAGTGTACCTCCAACAGCGATACATTAAAATAATCCGTAAAAAGTTTAAAATAAAAGTTTCTTAACAAAAGATTAAAACGACTTCAAAAATAGGCTCCAATAGGTTTAGAATAACTAAAATATGATTAAATGCGTTAACTAAATATGGTAGATCTTTAAAGCCGATGCCAAGAAACATTTTAAACGAAAGATTTCAGTCAACTTTTTTAGGTTCTACTTTTGAAGTTCGATCTTCTTTTTAGATGAAATCAAGTGAAACTAATTCGTGGTTGCGCTTATTTCTGCAAATATTTGTCAAGTACGATCATACTCTCCGTTTTTCGTAATGCTTGTGTTTTCCATTTTGTGGAATAATAAGTGCTGAAGAAACATATGCAACCGATTTCTTTATTTTGTATCACTAGAGTTTAAAAGTTGTGTCTTAATTTAAAACACAAATTCATTTTTATTTCCGTTTATTCTCTTGTTAATAAATTAATTTTTTGCTTTATTTCTCTTATCATAGCCAATCTTCTTCTATAATGGGTTCAAACATTGAATGGATGGTGCTGCAGTGTAGAAAAATACTAGTGCTTTGTGCAACAAGAAACATCTAACAGAAGTTGATCGCAGATCGAAGTTGAAATTCAGTTTTAACCATAAAATTTAAATACACGAATGGAACAACTTATTGGAAACATTTCAACTTAAAGGATATAACCTCTATTCAAGGACTACTTGACTACATACTCGTGCTCGTATATGAATTGGCACCCTTAATTTTCCAACTTGTATATTCAGGAAAAAATCTAAAACTTAACTTGAAAAATACAATTCGTTTACAAAACGTATGGCCAAAAATCAAATTGGGAAGACACAATCTCAATGTTGATAGATTAAGAGCTAAAAGTATATAAAAATTTTTTTTTAATTCTTAAGAAATAATTTATATTAATAGAAAGCTATATATGTTAATAACTTTTTAAAGAAATTAAGTTTGCTATTGAAATTGAAGATTTTTAATCGTTTTGTAAGCTGTGCTATGCTATTGTTTACTATTAAAGATATTAACAAATCGATAAAACTCAATATTATTAATAATACATGATAATATTAATAGTAGAGAGTGTAAGAGCAACCAACAACCAACCAACTTTAAGGATAAATAATTAGTGGAGTTTTGTAAAGAAATTTTTATTATTAAATTTGATGATTATTGTATTGCAATTGTTAATAATGTTTAAGAATGATTATATTATTGAAGTATGTAGTTTAAATATTCTATTATATTGTTAGTTTAAATTTATATAAATATTTTAACGGCTCCTACCCTTTTTGTATTTTATTATTTTCTTGTTATTTTAAGTTCTAGTTTTTAAGTTTTCTGAGTGTAATTTGTTTATATTGATTGATTGAATGATTGATTGTGCGATAAGGATGATAATTTCTATTTAAATACATAGAGTAACTATTATTATTAATATTTTGTAAATTTTGTATTTGTTTTTGTTGCTTATTTTTATTTAAAGGAAAAAGAAATTTGAATATTTCAAATGTTGTTTTGTAATTATTTTTTATAATGTATAAAAAACCAATATAATTGTTTTACAAATCAATATGGAGAAAAGGAAATCAAAATGCAATGTTTAAAAAACTTCATTTAAAATCAAAATATAATTTAAAGAGTATTAATATTTAACTTTGTTAATTTCACAAATTAAGAACAAAAAAATTCAATTAACAAACGTCTTCCATACATGTCTTTACTTCCACCAAAAGTTTTAAACAAAATAATATAAAGAAAGCATTTCCTGCCACTTTCAACCAAATTCTAATATTATTAATAAAAATTTTAAATTAAAAGAAAATACAAAATTAATTTCGAAAAAAGTAAATGTCAAGCAATTTTGAAGAGCAATTAATGAAAAATTCTGAAAGCAGATTTCCACTGCATACTGTACTTTTACATAAATTGAATGAATTGAAAAAAAAACGAATTTAAAACAAAGAAACAGAAAAAGGAAATTTTTTAATTGTTAGTATTAAATGAAATTTATTTAAAAAAATCAATTCTCTAACAGGAGTGCTTCGAATTATTGGAATAATAAACTTTGTGCAATATTTTCTTTGTTTATTTTCAAAAGCTAAAAGATCTCACATTTTGTATAGTCCCAATTGGTGTTTTATATAAAATTCAAATAAAAAGCAGATCATTTAAAATTATATGAGCCGGTTATTTTGAAAGAGACGTAAGTTTATTCGTTGTTTTAAAATTTCGAACAAAAGACGGAATATATGCATTTTCTATAAAGTGTGTTTCAAATATCGCTACTGTTTTTAAAGTTTACATCAAAGTTATATCAATTGAAGAAATAATAATCGCGCAACTGGGAAAACTTTGGGTTTATCGGTAGTTTAATATTTATAAGAGACCTACTTACATAATTTTCTAAATAACAGGCTCAGTAATATAATGTTATCTTTATATAACAAAACTTAAAATAAAATCAAATTCTATAAAAAAAAATTTCAAAATACTTGACCCAAAAAATTAACCAGCTTTAACTGAAAAATATTACTTTGACGTATGAAAACAACACAAGCACAAGTTGCTTATTTTTAAAAAATGTTTCAATTTACGCAAATATATCCTTAATTTGTAAAAATAACAAAATGCATACTCTTTTTTGGAAAGCACGTGATGGCAATAATTATTTTTTATTAAGTTTTCATCATTTATATTTAGAAAAACAAAAAAATTAACTTATAAATGAAAACAAAAAATTTTTAACTTTGTATATCGTTAGTCTCCTAAAATTCAGAAAACGTTTTTATATATTTGGAAAAGTTTCGGATAATTTCATTTAGAATTCCTAAATTATTTTAACACTGCCCTTTTATTACTTAAACAAAATTTAGAAATTCTTTTCGAATAAATTATTGGACCCGTTCGTTAGTTCATCACTGCATTGTATCGAATGCTGCACAGTCCTCATGTACACTTGAGATATCATTGCGATGTTCCTCCAGTGCATCATTAATTGTTATTGCAAATTTGCAAATCATCTACTTAAATGATACACTGCGTACCAAATGCAACACAGTGGTGTATTTAGCAACTGGTCCGTTCTTTACAACTCTTATATACGCTATATCCATATGAATTTTTTTCCAAAGTAATTAATAAATATGTAAATTTAAATAAATGTTTGTATATTGAAAGAGAAATAAAACAACTGCCCTACACTGCCCAATTTACACTAAATACAAATATTTAAATGAAAATGCAAAAACATACATTTTAAAGAAAAACATAATTAATTTATGTAAAGTGCAATCTGTTAAGAATCTTAAGTCTATTCATTTTCATTCTTTTTTATACATACACACACATTATATTAGAATTGTTCAAAAATTTAATTTCTAATGTTTTTTGTTTGTTTTAATTTTTTGTATAGTCTTAATAGTGATTTGGTTTTAGTTTACCTTTATTTTTATTTTTTTTTTTAATTTTATTTTTATTTAATTAAAAGAAACAATAAAAATGAAATGTTTATATATTTTTAACTGTATAATAAAAAGTACTTTATATTATTTAAAACATACATTCGTCTTTATTTTATTTTTATTTAATTAAAAAAATTAAATTTTGTAACCCACAATATACAGAGAGAGTGAGAGGGAGAGAAAAGATCTTTTAATTACAGTAAAATCCATGGTCATAGCAAGAGCTCAGGTGACAGTTTTTGTTTACATTTCATATGTACATACTTATCTCTTCTTCTGGTTATATTTTCGGCCGCCTATTTCTGTTTTCTTTGGTACATATTTGTTTAAATTTTTAAGGACTTTTTTCCTTGCTTTATTTTCTACACAACTGTTTTTGACAGCCGAAAAATTTATTACACATACTAGTTTTTATAATATTGTGGTTATTGTAGAACGGCGACGATCCATATACATACTTAAATGCGCTTCGGTAAAATGCATGCAAATCTAAATCAATTAATGTCCGTAGAAAAAGTCCTTGTTGGTAAATTTTTGGTTTTCTATGGTCCATAGATTGGACGGTTGATCAAATACCAAACATTTGTCGAATCAAAGAGCTCGAAAATAAAACATGGTAATCATTCGTCTTAATATTTACTCGACAGTTATTAAACTATTTACAATGAGTATAGGACATGTTGCTACAACATCTTGGCTGCAAGATGAGCATTAAGGTTCATTATTAGCATTACCCATGGGGATTTATTTCATAAAAGTGAAGAGTATGAGTAATGAGAAGATATGTACATGAGTAATTGAAGAATGATATCACAACCATCTGATGGCTGATAACTGTTGGAAACCTTTTTAGAATTTTAAGCAGCCTTCTCATTAAGTTTGTCAAAATATTTTTTTTATGAAAGCAGAAACTTTTTTGACACTTTTTTGAATATGTATAAAATTAGTTACCTTTTGAATAAATTTCCACGTTTTTACTCAAATAGTCGTTAGTTTGAATGTCTAGTTTGTGCGTTCTTTGAAAATATTAGAGAAAATTTGCAGTTTCCAAAGATTTAAGGCCTAAAATAGAAATAAAACCTTTCAATATACTTACAAAGCCGCTTATACATCCTGAAACACACATCGATATGAGTCCGCTGAAATAAAAGAGATTCTTGTGTATATCAATAATCCATAAATATTTTAAAGTCTGGTGGACCATTCGTGAAATATTAACCGAATAATACGAAAAATTATGTAAATTATGCATTATTAAATGCTACTGTATCTTTCAAACTAGAAAAAAAATTAACCATGCCATCGTAATCAGCATTGTTAATTTAACAAAAAAAAAATTTAACAAAATTCACGAGAATTTTCCAGTATTTCTATGGGTAATTTTCTAGCATAACAAATTTTAAATTGTTGCCTTTGTTTTGTTCATAAAATTACTTCTGCAACTAAAGCTCTTAATAAAGAGATAAATGAAAATATGATTACAAAATGTTTATATCAAATAAATATTATTAGTTTTAATACGATTATAGTTGGATTTCTTTCTCAAATTTCAACATCGAATGAAGACAAAGACATGTCATATAAATAATATCTAATATTTGACTCATAAAATCTTGTAAGCTCGTAAACGTGTAAGACAGATAAAGTGTAAAACGGGGGATAGGTGTTGTAAGTTTCATTAACGTTGCCAAATAGATATATATGTATGTATATATGTTCGAATATATATATATATATATATATATATATATATATATATATATATATATATATATATATATATATATATATATATATATATATATATATATACATATATATATATATATATATATATATATATATATATATATATATATATATATATATATATATATATATATATATATATATATATATATATATATATGTATACATATATATTAAACTAAATATCACCCCTTTAGTCTAAGTATTATACTTCTGCACAGTCCAACTATTATGCTTCGGTTGAACAATAATGCTATTGAAAAGTTTTTATTAGTCAACAGAAAGGACGATGCCGCAATCAAAGCAAAATATATGTACATACATAAGCAAACTTTCTTGTATAAATAGACGTTCGAATTTTGCATGAAACCATTTGTGGGTCGTTCACTAGTTGTGACCTCGTAATAGTATTTTTTTATTAGCTCTTCTTCTAAACCAGCAGATTTTCAATATGGCGTGAAAAATTCTATTAAATGGAATTTCCATTCGTCTGGCTAATAGTCTGGTTGGAACTTACAGAAGCAAATGTTTGAAGTAATACACTATATATTTTTAAATCCAAAGGACTTGATTATATATCTAATGCATATAAGAATTTTGCCATTTTACTGTTAAATCTAACGATTTTAAAACAAGTTTTTATAAGCTCATGCAAAATTTTCTAAACATTTTTCAGCTGAAATGTTAAACTTACGAAAACAGTTGCATTACAAGATCAAAGGTGTTGCTTAAATATTCAATTTCTATATTTGTTGATATACTCGCATCAAAATCCGTAGATAAATATTGCTGTTTATCTGTCAGATCAGATCCCCAGAATTTTAAAGGATTTCATTATTTTATTCCGTTTTCTATAATTTAAGTGAAAAAATTAATTATTGATTGTCTAACAATTTTTGATTGCTCAACCACTCTAACAAATATAAAAAGAAAAAAATTCACAGACATTTTTTTTAGTTATACAGTGGAATTCGCATACATCATAACGAATTTTCGTTTATAACGAACATCTTTTATGGTATCGAGAGTTTTCTACAAATTTTATATAAAAACTTCATTTAACCAATACAAAAATACCTGGGATTTTTTTCGAAATCCCAAAATGTTTCGTATTATTTTCTTAACCGTTAAAATAATTATTTACCATTATTTGACGAGGCGTTAAAAAAGAGAAAATAAGTTAAATTTGGAAATAGATATACAATATGTTTTACGAGTGAAAACATATCGAAAAATTAAAAGTAAATGTAAAGTCTATTGCAGTGTTGAAGACTTTTATTTAATAGAAGAAATCAACATTTACTACAATAAACATAATTCGTTATAACCGAACACTACTGTATATTTAAACAAAATTATCACAAAATTTTATTTCACATTTATCACATTATTACGCATAATTTATATGAATTAAGCAATTTACATATAGTTAAATAAATTTTTAGACTAATGTCAAATGTAAATACTCCTCGTATTCCTAATAAAGATCATTTTATATTATACAGATATTTTGTCCCAGACAAGTTATTTTCTAGTTAAATAAACCCTGTCTCTTAAAATTAGTAGAATTCATAAGCGTATAAAAAGAGATTTATTTCTGAAATTAAAAAAAACAATTGCTAAATTATGCACATACAAATCAAAATATATATGTATTTGTATTTACATAAGAACACACATAAAAATTAGTATTTATATTTACAAAAAAAATCAATTTCAAAAAATATTTTATATGTACAACCGTTAATTTGGAATCTTGAAAAATAAGAAAATATAAGTACAACGAATAATAAATATTTTATAAATAAAATCAAAAAACGTATATACCTTTAAATATACAAATATACATAGATAATATATTAGAACATGAACTTATAACCTCAAATTACCTTAAAAATAACCTCAAAATGATAGACGTTCTCCTTATTTCTCAACAATTTTCCGTCAATTAAACTTTTAAGATTTAAAGATACATAGACACATTCTGTAAAAATGTATAAGAGCCATTAAAACCGTGAAGGTAAAAAATAAAAACAATCTTTAGAAAACTATTAGATATTGATATTAAGAAAAATAAAAGGATAAAGCAAATTAATAAAAAGAGATTACAACATTTGGACCTCATACTAAATAAAATAAATTTTTGAACTTAACAAAACGCAAAATTTCAATTTCAAATTATTAAAATTGTAGGATAAAGCGAATGCATCAAAAATGTACCAACAGCATTTTCGTAATACAATTTCACATACAGCCGTCATATAACATTTGGCACAATTGTTTAAAAATCTTCGAGATTTCTTACTTTAAAATTTTTGGACGAAACGAGTCCAAAAGTGACACAAAAACTAAATTTCCTTTTCGATATTTAACATCTTTGGACTTAATTTATTTGAATGAAAAACTCAACTTCTTACAGAATGAAAAACTCAACTTCTACCGCAGGAAATCGTGCGATTTGCAGTAACAATTGTTTCTTTACCAGCAGACATTGCATAGATGCAGGATCTGCTCTTGAGCTTTTTAATAAACATACATTTTAAATTCCTTAAACAATCAGTGTTCAACGTGGTTACTAAATAGTACATTCGGTATAACATTATGAACTAAATTTGGAACAGTTTCCTTTGGAAGTGGCGTTATATCCAAAACAATTTAGTCGCTTCTAATGACACTAATGAGTAAAAATATATGTCTACTCCTTAATTAGTTCATCTATAATTATTTTTTATAAGAAACTCATATTTGATTAAAATATTCTTCAAGCTCGAGGCCTTATTCAGTGGCTAAACAATTTTATTTCAAATTATCAATATTTCGATACGCATGTTGGGGAAAAAATAAAAATAAAAAACTGAATTTTCCTAAAGATGACAATCAATAAATATCGAAGTATTGATAATTTTAAAATAAATTGTTTAACCACTAAATAAGACCTCGAGCTTGAGGAATATTTTAATCAAATTATTATAACAAGTTCAAAAAATATAGAGATATTATTAGAAACTCATATTTATTATTAACTAAACAAGCCGATGTATGTACATTGCTTTCGTCATGGCAAAGGCCAACTCACTCGGAATCAATCATGTTCTGAACAACGAAGTGTTTAGCGAAAAATATATATTTATGTAACTAATGCCTCCATTTGCACACTATAATTCCGGGGCTGATTCCATTTTTATTGTAAATACAAATATAATTCATACGCCGAATCAACTATTTTTCTTAGAAAAGTGCAAACGACACGTGAAAAAAAATAAATAATTATAATAACCTGTCCAGAAGAGTATAGATTATGGTCGCATTTCAATAAAACAATGAATAAAACAGTTCTTTTTGCGGTGCAAGAATATTATAGACTTCAAAAGTGTTTTTTCACAAACGCAGATCTTTAAAATTTTTCCTTATTGCAAAAAGAAACGATTGCGTCTGGGCGGTATAACACAATCTTTCGAATAAAAAGAAATTGTTTTCGAATTGCCATAAAAAACACATACAAGTCAATAGTTCCATTTTCGAGTCTAATTGCAGAGTAATCCTCTCTTCGAATTTCTAATTTTCTTTTACATGCGAAAGCATTTTCTTAAAATAGAATTATAGAGTTAACCCAGGGATCTTCTTTGAAACTCACATTAAATGCCGTCAGATTTACGACATACATACTTCTTCCCATTAATTTTGTTTAGGCAAACATAAATATTGCATTCCATAAATATATGATTGTATCAAGTATTTATATTGCAAAATATTATATTTATGTATAACGACTCAAGTTTTTATTTAAACAAAATTATTTAGTTAACCGATTTTATTAATGCTAGTTTTAATGGTTTCAATACAACAAAAACAACAAAAATGACCCCAGAAACCTCATTAGTCTTAATTTTTAAGAAACAAAAAAGATAATTAATAAATTAAAAATATATTTTTAAAATCTAAAAATCAGATTTAAATACCAAGATATGTCTAGATAATTATATTTATAAGTTTTGTTATATGTCTTTAATATTAAAATAATAAAAGAGAATTATGCATCCGAAATTCTTAAAAAAATGTTTTATTTAGACCAGTTTTTTCTCAATAACCAAACATTTTCACGAATTATTGTTAGATAATGTGTGTTCAGCAAACATACAAGTTGAAAGTAAAATTCATGCATATATAGATGATTTTATTTATTTTTATTTTACACATAAGAGTACAGACATGCATACATATTCGTATTTGTATGGTTCGATTCAGCGAGTACCACTGTGGTCGTGATTGCATCCTGGAATCTGGAAGAAACAACAAACTAAATGCAGTAGGTATTAAAGAAGATATTGTTGACATTGCAGGTGATGCCTGGAATTCCCCGCTAATATCCAGCTCCATTTGAAAATTTTCAGAATAATTAAAAAAGTAATCGATTTTAAAAATCCCAAATTTTGCAAACATACATACTACATCTACTCTATACTTAATTGTACAACCAACTAGATACAGTAAAAATGTAGAAACAGCTCCATTTGAGAATTTTCAGAATAATTAAAAAAGTAATCGATTTTAAAAATCCCAAATTTTGCAAACATACATACTACATCTACTCTATACTTAATTGTACAACCAACTAGATACAGTAAAAATGTAGAAACAGCTCCATTTGAGAATTTTCAGAATAATTAAAAAAGTAATCGATTTTAAAAATCCCAAATTTTCCAAACATACATACTACATCTACTCTATACTTAATTGTACAGCCAACTAGATACAGTAAAAATGTAGAAACAGATCTATAAAATTCAAACCTCGCACAAATTCAATTGCTATTACCAAACAACACAACATAAAAATTTTTACCAGATGCACAATATATGCATATTCTTTGATTTTTACTACAACCAAACGCTATTACCGTGCGAAAGAAAGGCATTATTCACTGTATTGTTTTGACCTTTTGTATTTTGGAGCGTAACTATTTTAGCGTCCATTTAATTTTCTTTCTATTAAACACTCTATCAGGAAAATAAAGAAAAAAGCAATATCGTACATATTATTGAAAATTTAATGATTTATTTAATAAGCAAAGATCATTAAGCCTTGTGGGTGATTTAAAACAGATATGCCAATATAGCTTAATTTTCTTGAGCTATAGCTTTCTTCTCATCAGTAGTTCTTGGTGATGATTTAATGTCAACCAAGGCCTTATCGACTACTTCAGTTTTAACATCAGTGAACTCGTCTTCTTCAGTTTCAGATTCGTATTTCTGTAAGAAAAATATGTTACAATTTCATCTTAATCCTATATTTATTAATATTATTTAAAACTTTCGATATTTTAGTTCTTATCAAAAACTAACTTTTCTAAAATAAATGATTCATTAATACTTTCAATACTTGAAAAAGCCCGGATCGCATCAAGTTTATATACCTTTTATTAAATGTACTGTATGGCATTCAGTGCAGCAAAACAAATTACGAAGCTGTATTCAACAGTATGATTTAATTGTATCTGATGCCAACTTCTACTTCAATAGTAGAATTGACGCACTTAAAAACCCATATGTAACTGATTGCGATATTTACAACAATAGGGCGAGTTGTTTAAAAAATATTTATATATCCATATATGTATTTAAGTAAGGCTGCAATTGGAATGGTAATGCTAATATTGTCTTATATTGATATACATATCTGTCCAATTATACAAATAAAAAATGGACAAACTCACCTTTTGTACATATTGCCTTTTTTGTGGTATTGTCAAGTGTAACACACAGGTAGAATCATCAAAAATGTAAGGTATAGTTTCTTGACACACCACGCCGGAATTTTCCTTTTCACATGCTTTAAACAAAATCTGTTTCTTGTCTTCCAGAATGTGTTTGCGACAATATTTACAGCATGGCAACGATCTGTCTCCACATTTTACACCTCCTTCAGTAAAAATACATTTCGTAAAACCAGAATTTTTCTGTATGGAATTCGAATCTCCCGCTTTACTACGTTTTTCTTTGAATTTTTTATAAAGAACGGCTTCTACGCCGTGCCTCCTGTGATATGAGTTTAAGGCTTTCAATTGCTGATACAAAGCACGTTCTCTGGGCGTTTCTTTCAGCTGTTGGTGAATACTGCATAAATGTTCACGTTCCCGTCGTATAGCATGTAGGTAGCGTCTTCTCTTTTCACGTAAAATATGATGCAAACGATTTATTTGGTCTATGTATAGCCCTTGAAGCTTTGTCAATTTAGCTTCCGATAACCGTATGGCCTCTTGTCGTGTATATATTCCAGCATGCTTGAGTAAATCATCATCTTGGGAGTCTACACTTTCATTGTCCGACTCGTTACACTCATGACCTCGTGAAGTATTGTTCATGCAAATTACTTCATCTTCGGATGAACTGTCAGAAGCATAGTCCAGGATACGTCGGCGTTTGCGCATAGTACTGATAATATCACTTAGGCTATGAATTTGGTCATTACTAACTATATATAAAAGTATCAATAAAATGGCATTTAGAATTAATAAGGGCTAAGTTTTCTTACCAAAAGGTGTAACATGTGGTGAAACCACATCAATTTCTTCATCCTGTTCACTATTTGCAGAGTTCTTTCCAGCCACTTCTTCTACGTTTATATGATGTGCTAGACTGTTAAGTAGTACTTCGTTTGTGTCAACATGCTTGAATTTGCCCACTGTTGCGTGCGTTTTTTGTAACTGTACTTGCCGATTATGCTCAAAGCATAAAGTTGTCATATTAGGATCCTTTTTTATGTCGTGCTTCGGCAAGGCATTTGGGCATTTCTTTCCATTAAAATAGGTATACGAACATTGGCGAAAGTTTCCTCTGGGATCTCTTAAAATATGTCGAATACAAAAGTCGTAGCCATCTATACGTGGTATGGTACATTCATATGTTGGGTTAGAACATGATTTCGATTTGTTTTCTATTTCTTGTTGCAATTGATCACGCAAATCCTTATCACCAATGCTAACGCCTCCACAATTGGCAACACCACCGCGCCCGCACTGCCGAGGCAATTGTTTTGACATTATATTATTTTATTTCCAAGTACTTATTTTATCACTTCAAAAATATAATGTAATTAACCTTTATTAAATATCAATATATTTATTAATCAAATTTGTGAAAGAAGTGAGTACTTAGGTAGTCGGTACTCACTACCCAGAGATGTATTTATTTTAGGTATTAAATACAGCATTTTGTACTCAGTGTTTCAGTGTTGTATTTATAAAAGTTAACAATTATCATTATCTTAATTCTCCCCAAAGATGGTGAGATCGAATCAATTAATGTTCATCGTATGTGTACGTAGTTTTCCAGTTTCCATTCTAACCAAATTCCAACCAGATTTGTAAGTTTTCTTCTAAATGGCGAACATGGTTGTTATAGATGTTAATATAAAAAAATTCTACAAATAAAATGTGGGGGATTGCTGTTAACTTATTTTGGAGATTAAAGCTGGCTTAGCAATACAAAATGTGCGCGAAAGCGATAACGGCAAAGTAATCACACCTACAGCAATACGCAAGCTAGCTCCTTATGACAAATCATTCTAGAGATGTGTTCTCATGCTGCTTGAACGTATGAAAAAAAAACTATCAACTCATTGATAAAATGAAGGCAGAGCTTATTTCATAAAATCTTGAGTTTGTGGAAGAGACAGCATGAGCACAAACTTTCTAATACGAGGAATTTGTTTTATTGATATCTGAAGCTGGCTGCAACTCGGCATATGAAAAATGTCTTAAAATAAACTGGTTTCTGCAAGCATGATAGAAAGTTTAATGGGAATTCAAAAAAGTTGTCGCAATGAACGTTTAACACATAAAACGTGCCTTAAATCGCCTGTTAATCGTCATTCTCACCATGACTGGAATCACGTGTGAACAAAGATAGCTGTTAAGACATTACTCCCGCCGCACTGTTCTGTAGCAACATCCACCTTATAATTGGCAAAATTCTGTTTATCAGCCCAATTAGATAGTTAGATATGGTTTTTTGGTGTACGTATCCGTTACGAATTCGCATTGCTTCAAAGTATGTACAGGACTTTTATTCCCAAGTCAGTACTGTCAACATGTTACTTAACCTGACTATTAGATTGAAGTAAAATCCATCAAATGAATGTTTTTGTTATATGATTTTAATTTTTTAGGATTATACATGTCATGGTTAAATAAACATATCACAATGGTATATATGAATCCCAGAAATATAAATATAAGATATGGCATTACTGTACTACGCATTGTTTACATCTCTGTTTTGTGCTTTGTCGTTCGGCCATTCCCGTGAGTGAATACATTTTTTGTAGTGTTTTCTAAATTTTTTCTGGAAAAATATCACGACTAGTGCATGTACTTTCACAAAAAATAAATATAAATGCATTAAGATAATTTACTAACTATATCGCTCTCATCTGAGATCTATTGCATAATTTGTAGAACATTTGAGGCGAGAGTTGTTTTCTGTGAACGAAAAAATTTTTCCAATTGACGATTTTTGTCTGTGAAGTGTGTGCGAGCGTGTATATGTGTAAGTTTCGAAATACTCGTGGCTTCATGGCAAACTGAAAAATTCGGAAAATTTTCCTTTCCATAAAGTAAGCGTTATCTTACCAAAAACCCCTAAAAGAATTATGTGCTTATTATTGTGTCGAAAAAATCCGTCAAATTGGTAAAAATATTTGTCATTGGTTTGACAAAGAAAACAAAAAACCATTTCTGACTGACTTGGGATACAAATAAAGTGTAGTGTTGTGACGTCGACGTCTCAGTGGCTGATGCAGTAGCAATAATACATAGAAAAGAAAGCGCAGCTGTGTATTGTCAGTGAAAAATATAGATTCCGTCAGATTTAAACGTCGTAATAGTAGACGACCCTCAGCATACCTGTACTGTAAAATGTATAAAGCATCAAAACTCTTAATATAAGAAAGGAAAGAATTAATAAATACCGAAAAAATTTTGTATATGAAAGTGATGTTTTAAATGCTGGCGATTATTTGCTTCCATTACTAATAATTCTTCTCCAAGACATCATTTATTGGTTGCGTCTCTTCTTCTTTGGTCTATTGGCTAAGCTTTCGGTATCATTAATAAAATGAGTGGCATACCCAGTTCATCCCCTGCTCGCATTAATGGTGGCGACAGGGACAAAGACTCTATGTGGTACTTCTCATCAGATGATTTAGCTAATTCCCCTAGCCGTAAAGCTGGTATTTCTCCAGATCAGGAACTGTCTTACCGCCAGATGACCGCTTACCTTATACAGGAAATGGGTCAAAGACTTCAAGTGTATGTAGAATAATAAAATTGTTTTTAACAATGTTTACCTACTATTTTAATTTTTTATAGCTCGCAGTTATGCATTAACACTGCCATTGTGTATATGCATCGTTTTTATGCATTTCATTCTTTTACGCATTTTCATCGGAATGGCATTGCTGCTGCCAGCCTTTTTTTGGCTGCTAAGGTCGAAGAACAACCGCGCAAGCTAGAACACGTTATAAAAGCGGCAAACAAGTGTCTGAATCAGCCAACTACATCCACTACAGATAACTACTATCTTGAGCAGGCACAAGATTTAGTATTCAATGAAAATGTCTTACTGCAAACATTGGGCTTCGACGTTGCTATTGATCACCCACACACTCACGTTGTGAAAACATGCCAATTAGTTAAAGGTAACAACTCATAGTTTTGAGTAAAATGTAATTGCTATTATAGGTTTTGTTTTTTGATTTGCTGTAGCAAATCTAGCGGCTCACATGTTTTTCTTAATACAAATGATTGAAAATACAATATGTCAGTCAGATGTTAGAGATTCATAGGATTTTTTTCCATAAGCAAGAAAAGCTGGTTTAAGATCCAGGACTATTCCTAGATATTTTACGCTGTCACACAATGAGTGCTAGAGCTAGTAGTGAGAAAGGTCATATCTTGTGATATTTCGGTTCGAGATAAGATCCGGATAATGCTGCTCAAAGGCAATAATAACGAATTCCTGTGTTACATCATAAAGTTTATATTAACTTTGTAATACTGGATAATATACGTAGGCTTTAGTCGTTCATTCATGGAAATTAAATTATTAAAGATGCCAGATATCGCTTCTTTTGTATAAACCACCAGCTACAGGATTGTTTTTAATATGGCTTTTATAAATTTGGCTTTTTATTAGTTTTGATATAGCAAAACTATTACTGATAAATTCAACTGATATGCACGTAACGTTTATGTTATTTTGCTTACAATACGATTATAATTTATGTTTCCTCTGCAGTTACTTGCTTATCTGTTATTATAATGTATTTTTACAAATCGGAAGTTATTACCAAATCAGTTTGATTAACCCATTTGGCTATATTTTATAATCACATGTCACATAAAAATTATATATCACTGGTGTGATATAATTTTTAGTTATTCCACTCAAGGTCACTCAAGGCCCAGGTGATAGGTAAGATGATTGTCAAATCCTATAAATAAAAAAACTTGCTAAACTGTAACAGTTCATTAGTTTCAAAGGCGTATTAAAAAATTTATTTTCAGCTTGCAAGGATTTGGCGCAGACGTCCTACTTTTTGGCTTCTAACAGTTTGCATTTGACTTCGATGTGCCTACAATACAAACCCTCAGTTGTGGCATGTTTTTGTATTTATTTGGCTTGTAAATGGTCGCGGTGGGAGGTAAAATATTAATAATTTAAATTAGTTTTATTATTCTGGCGAGTTTAGGAGCAAATTGTAGTAACAATCAAAATTTTCGTCCCGTTCCTTTTGTTAGATTCCCCAATCCACAGAGGGTAAGCACTGGTTTCATTATGTGGATGAGACGGTGACGATGGATTTACTGAAGAAGTTAACCGATGAATTTATTGCCATTTACGAAAAAAGTCCTGCTCGTCTTAAATCGAAATTGAACTCGATTAAGGCTTTGGCTCAAGGAGCAAGTAACCGACAAGGACAGGTTAAAGAAAAAAAGGCGGATCAAGACTGGAAGGTGTCGGATATGATGAATATGAAAATGTATCATCCAGCTGAAACAGGTGTAAACAGCGGCAGTCAATCACAATCATCTTCATCCCAGTACTCCACTCAAGGATCGGGAGGAGATGTCCTGTCGCAGCAACAAGGTGGAGGTATATCACAAACAATGTTACCCCCTCCACCTCACCAACCTCAACAAATGCGTAAACCCGATCTTCATTCTTCCAGTCAACACCGTTCTCACCACAGTTCTTCATCATCCTCGTCGTCTCATCATCCTCCTAAAATTGGCTATTCAACCGGCGATATTCCTGGTAATAATATGAATTTATTTGTTTTTATTTTAGAACAGATTTTAATGGTTATGATTTTAAAGACCACAAGCTGAATGCTGGGCATAGTAAGCAGCAGCAAGTGCAGCCTTTCGGTAGTGGTAATTTGGTCTCTAATCGAGCTCCACGAGAACACAACTCTTCAATGATGGCACCTGCACCTAACAAATCATCCTCGACGTCGAGATCGTCGGTTTCGAATAGTCTGACAGGTCCTCCATTAAGACAACCTACATCACAAAACCATCCAATGGATGTCAATTACCACAAGTCTAGAGAAAGAAGCTTGGCGGTCCCTCCATCTTCATCTGCCCATAATATGCCTCCGCATGGTATATCCCATAAATTGGCACAAAAGCAAGATGGAAGTCGTTCAATGTCCTCCAAAGATCACCAAGGTCGCTTAGTGGCTGAACAAGCCAATAAGCAAAGTAGTAATAATAACAAAATGTTTTCATCTGCTGTATCCTCCCAATACGGTGGCAATAATTTACAAATACCGCCAGGAGGCAATAACAGCGGTCAATTGTCGTCCAAACTGGACACAATGCATGATATAACTCGAACATTAATACATACATCTAGGGGCGCATATAATAATCCACCGCCTCCCCAACCTCTCACAAATGGTCCGGCAGCACCCGGACTCAATTTTCACCAACAGCAACAGCAGGGTCCACGTCACAGTGGTAATAATAGCACCAGCAATAACAATAGTACTAGCAGCCTTAAACATGAACAATCTAAACAAGTTTCCGTCCATATCCAACAGCAGTCGCAAACTACGCTCCACCACCATAAACAGCAACAACCTTTACCTGCAGATCAATCATATAGTGGCACTCACGATATGCACCAGCAAGCCCACGTAGCTTCATCTCTTGTAAGCAATAATTATTGCAAAATTGAACCTCTACAGCATTCCGAAGAATCCTCTCATCCTAGTAATCAATATAATCAAGACACTCAAAATCATGCTATAAAAGCGTCTAATTCATTGTTTAGCCCCGAATGGAATGAAAAACTTCAGGGCCAACAATCGGAGACTCAAGTGTCTCAGCAGGTGCAACCTCCACCTCTATCAGGCTGTGGTTTAAATAATTTCTTAAATAGTTCCAGTAACTTAGCACAGAATTCTGAGGCTTATGCAGCCAGTACCTACAAAATACCTTCCAGTTCTATAAATAATAAAGAAAGTAGTCCTCCAAAGATAAAAATCGAACGAGATGCACCTGCCAAAAAGGATAAAATTCGTTTAAATTCGACAAATCCAGATAATGGTCGCTCAGTTGGTGGCCATGTTTCAGTGCAGCAGCAAATGATAAAAACTTCAATACCTAAAAAACTTGATTCGTCATTAACAAGTCTTAACGAACTTGCTGGTACAAGTAATATGGGAACTGTTGGTACCAAGAGACCCAATGAAATGGTGCCCATCAAGCAAGAAGACGATATGCTTATGCGCGATACCAAAATACGCAAGATTGACACAGCTACCTGCAACGAAGTTAACAAACATCAGGTTGTGAATGGTATAGAGACTAATCCAGATTTGGTACGAAATCTTTTGAAAGAAAGTCTATGCAGCACAAGCGGTCTTTTGAAGGCGGAAACTTCTATTATTACACCAAGTTTACAGCCACCTGCCGAATTACTTGAACCCTCTGCTACTACCTCATTAAACAATCAACATAACACCTCCGTAACTTCTATTAGTAATACTGTTTTGTCAGGTAACGCTGTTGTTTCTGCTATGGAGACCGAAGATCCTGGCACATCAGGTAGTAAGTCGGAGAAAAAGAAGAAAAAAGATAAACATAAACACAAAGAAAAGGACAAATCAAAGGATCGCGAAGAAAGAAAAAAACACAAAAAGGATAAAGACCGCCATAAAGATAAAGACCGTGATCGGGATAACGACAATGGTAATTCAAATATCGCTATAGGTGCAGAACATGTCAAAATAAAAATTTCCAAAGAAAAACTGGAAGCTGCTGGTGAACCTATTGGATTTAAAATTAAAATACCAAAAGATCGTATTATGGGTGATATTAATACAGGATCTTCGGGTCAAACAAGTACAGAGTCAACAGTTTCGCATGCTCCGCCAGTTTTAAAAATAAAAATATCCAAGGATAAATTAGAAAGCTACAATAGTGGTTCGACGGAATTAGTCAGTGGGTTGACAGCATCAACACATCCGTCATATGCCCATGGCCAATCTACTGCATTTTCTTCCTATAGTGCCGCAAGTTCCCATTCTTTACCTTTAGCAGCAGCGCACAGCAGCAGCAGCAATAATAAGAAAAAAGATCGTGAACGCGAAAAGGACCGTGATCGAGATAAAGATAAGAAACGTAGTCACGAATCTGCATCATCAAGATTAAGTAGTACGAGCGCTGGTGTTCACAGCGGCTTGATGACCGCTGCAATTGTTGGTTCAAATGCAGCAAATGGATCAATTGCTGGGCAAAACCACTCAAACACTAACAATAGTGGCAATAGTACAACACAAAAATATTCCAGCAAGGTATAGTAAATTGTTGATGTCTCTCAAACTTAAACCCATATACATAGTACATGAAAATAAATATTTTTTGTATACTTGGTCTTAATAAACAATAATTTGCTTACATACGAAATTCATTAATTCACACAACAAAGTAATTAAAATATTCATAAATTATGCATTACTTGACATATTTAAAAAAAAAATTTTTTTTACATATGTACATATATCCATACATACATACACATAAGCACATTTTATCTACCTATAACACATCTCATCTTATGCTGTTTTTAGAAGAAATTTTTTTACATCTGATAAGCTGTACGATTCATATGTAACACTACATCTTCAGATGTTAACGACTTAAACCAGACATGAACATAACGCTTCCATAGCGTCGACAATAATTTGTTCATGTTCTTGTACGTGGCGAATACGTGTTAATTATTATGTTCTAAATTATCATAATGCTTATTTAATTTTTTGGTATTTGCGTTCGTTATCTATTCTGATTTGTGTGTGTACTCATATTTGTCACTCGTTCTTTTACATGGCGAAGATCATTGTTAGGACAAATGGTCAGACAACGGTGGTTGCCCATGAACGATACATGAACATAGCATGGTCTAAAAAAGCCGAATTCATGCGCGACATATGTATGTTTTGTTCAATGTTCATACCAAGTTGATGGCTAATTGAGACTGCTGTAATGGCATTTTCGCCAATTTAAAGACGGTTTAAAATTTTTATTCTCAGGGAACATATGTATGTAATTACATCTGACATAATCTCTGAGTGTTCACAACAGCAGATTTTATGCACAATTTTCACTTTTTGTTTACAATAAATAATTGAATTATTTTTTTCTTCTCATCAACCACAAAAATTTATAAATCCGTCTTGTACTTTTCAATATTCTTTTTTGTTTTTTCCACAACACACATATGCCACTGCTGTTAGATAAAAATACAATACAACATTCTCTAATTGAAAATTTGTCAATTGACTTTGTATTTGACTTTTGCAAAAGCAATGTTTCAAATCTTTCATACGACATACGAGTATGAGAATTTCGCAGTGGGAAATTTGACAAGTCAGATGTGAAAACATGTCTAAAAGCAGCATTAACTTAACTTACGAACGTGGGCCTTCATTGAACTGATTATAAAAGGTATATGTGTATACTATATATTTGTTCGTTACTCCACGGTACATTCAATCTGGCTTATACAAACAAAACGGAAAACAATTAAATTTAAAACACAGTCTTAATTTTTTGGAGACTTTTTCAGAATATCAAAAATACGAGTAGTCTTTAAATAAAAAAAATCTTCGTTTTCTATAAACAAATCAATCCAATTAATAGAAAATTTAATTTAATTTAAAAAAACATATATAGCCAATAAATATTTAATTAACTTCATTACAGTTTTTTAACAAGAAATAATTTTCTGATATATAAATTAAGGTTTTCATAAGAAAATATGATGCTATTTGCACAATTTTCGAAATTATTTAATTAAATTATTGTTGTTCATTAGACAAGATTTTGCCAGCGACACCAACTTTTTACAAATCAAATGGGAAGTGTACCATATTTGGGTGTATATTTCTAAAGAGAATATAGAATATGCAAAAGCAATTTGTTATAATGCATCATATGGCAAATATTGAGGATATTCTTATTGTGTTTAAATAATTATCAGAAGACAATATCCACAAGCTAGTTAAAAATGTTTACAGATTGCAGATTTTTCCTATTTTCCCTATAATGGCGAGCAACACTAGGAAAACAATGAAATAAGGTGTGAGTACTGTTTTTCTTTTTTGTTTCTCGATTACATTCAAGAAATTTCCGTTTAGTTTATATTGTGCTACGACTTACATAATAATTCTATCATCAAAGACATGCAACGTACTGAAAATTGTTTATTCCTGAAGATAGTTTTGTATTACAGCAATGCAACGCTCCATCTTGCCGAAATTCAACATTAGCACTTTAATTACAGTTCTCATACCTTTTCCATTTTTTTTATTAACAAATAGGATTCTTAAAATTATTATAAAAGGAAAGATTTTCGCATTTTATCGACTTGAAACTTCTACAATGTTAAAGCCATGGGAATGTTCGTAAATGCATCGCTGTGCTGCATCTAATGCCTAAAGGTGAATTCACCCATTCGTTTTGAACATTCCGAACGCTTTTTATATGTAGTTTGAAGTCTCTATTTTTGTGAGAGAGAAAGAGAGTATAAACCAATTCAAGCAAAAATTGTTCCGCATTACATTTACTCTCTTTCTCTTTCTCAAAAAAATAGAGACTTCAAACTACATATAAAAAAGCGTTCGGAACGTTCAAAACATATGGGTGAATTCACCTTAATATGTTCATAAGAGCATCACTTGAACAGATGATACACAAAAAGACATTCTTATATTGCGGAAAAAGTCAGTTTAACGATCTCATCTGTATCTTAAAGTATTGCTCGCTCTTTCTTAGTAAATTTGATCACTAATATTTTTCTCTCCTTGAAAGGGCACAAAATGTTTTTAGAAAACATTTTCCATAGGATCCTAAGAGCATAATAAAGTTATAACGTATGCGTAGCGGCGATTCATTTAAGGTGAATTCACCTATTCGTTCTGAACGAAATTTTTGTTGTTGTTCCGCATTAAATTTACTCTCTTTCTCAAAATAGAGACGTCAAACTACATATAAAAAAAATCGTTCGGAACGGTCAGAACGAATGGGTGAATTCATTTTTAGGAAATATACTTCATGATGCAGCTAAAGAGCATCGCACAATAATCATATACACGCATCAAATGGAACACAGGGTTGCATTTACAAACATACTGTTAGTTTGCACAATAACGTTTTAGCATATAATCATATAACATCCATATACACACATACATACATATTTAATATAGTAATAACTATAATAATAATTAAAGAATGTAAATTTTTTGTTTTGATGTGCTGGTTTTGGTTTTATTTACTTATTTTTAGCTGAGTTTTGTTATTTTTCTTATGGGTACGGATTTATATAACAACTGGATTTTATAAAAAAACTGCAAATGTGGTTTTAAACGGAATTTAAACTTGCTTCTGTATATACATACATACATACATATTTTCTTTAATAGTTATTATTTCGTCAGTATTATGCAAACATACTTATGTATTATACTATCAGCATAAGGGATATAATTGTACATAAAGTAATATATGTATATATACATATATATAGTAATATATGTATATATACATATATATAGTAATATATGTATATATACATATATATGTATATATACGTATATATACATGTATATATACATGTATATATACATATATATACATATATAAAGTAATATATGTATATATACATATATATACATATATATATATATATATATATATATATATATATATATATATATATATATATATATATATATATATATATATATATATATATATATATATAATACCCCATATTATGTTTTAGTAATAGATTATAGAGTTCAGTTTTGATTTCATTCATAATCAAACATATCGATTCTGAAGTTTTAGTATTCCCTATTCTTTTCTTCGTTGCTCATAATTTCAGATACAACATCAAAGTAGTATGAGCCTACTATTTGGAGAATCTAATGAATCAAATGACGACGATGATGATTATAATGATGACTTCTAAAATTGTTGTAATAAAGCTTCTAATCTCACTTATTTACTCCTTCTGTTTCTGCTGTTGTTTGTTAGCGGTCTTACAAGCATTGAAATTATATATTATACTACGATTTACACGTAAAATGCTTGTATATAACACTAATGACAAAATCGAAAAGGAATAGAGTAGAAAACCTTTTTTATTAGATTTTTATTATTATTAATTCGTTTTCTTTTTTTTAGTCCTTAAAAAACTAAATGACATTTAAAAGAGATGAATAAATTTATAAAAAAAAATTAAGACTAAAATTTTTAAATAATCCCACAGTTTTTTATATACAGCCAATTTAAGATTAACTATTAAAAATAAGAACGTCGTACAATTTAGTTAAATTGTTTAATTTTATTTTATTGACAATAATTTTTTTTTACATATTTGTATTAGTATTTATTTGTAATTGGAAATAAAACTATTTGTTCTCGGTTAACATTATAAATGTTGTAAAGAAGAGAAAAAAAAAATAGTTATGTCTAACTTATTACTTTTTATGGCTTCGGATTTAGTTGATACACATACATACATACTTATGTATCTATACAAAATTAAAAAGAAAAACTTATCTAATAATTTTTTATTCGTTGTGGGCATTAAAATGAGTCAAATTTAGAGTATACGAGTATGCTTTAATTTCGCAGATGCTTGTGCCACCACATCATATTTTGAAGAGTTGAAAACGTTAAAAATATGTGAAATGCATACGTATAGGCCAGCTTTAAATAACAAAATGAATTAAAAAAATTGGGAGAATATTCATTCCAATTAATTTTAGAAATCATTATTTAAAAAAAAGTACGAAGTTACTGATTTCACTCCCATTTTTTGGTATCGAATGTTGATCTGGCTGTATGTATGGATGTGTGTTAGCGTTTGCATATATATATATGAAGTGCTTAATTTCCAAATCGAATTAACTGCATATAACCAGAAATTGAACTGAATGAGAAATAATATTTATTGCTTTCGAAAAGTCTGTTCTATTAAGATCTGAGAAATTTGTTTTGAATATTTTAAAATGAGAGCCGTAATGGTGCCTTAAAATTAACACCAGTAAAAGTCATCAAAGTGGAAACAATCGATTTGGCAAGTGAAGCGTTCATATGTCTAAACTGGTTAGGAACAAAGTTTCGACATTCTGAAAATTTTGATCTCAACTTAGATGTCGTGTGAATATGAATCGATTAGATGCAATAGATTTTTCAGATTATTCGAAAAAAATTGTAATGTAATGTCTGTGCTACCTACACCGAAAACTTTTTAACGACTTCGAAAATTTTCGAAAAGTTTTCCTTAAATAACTAAAACAGCGACAAATTTCATTAATTTTATTTAAATCCGTTTATTAGTTCGAATTATGTGGTTAACGGAAAATTTCGAAAACTATAAGTTGTTGGCATGTGCACAAGTTTTTTTTATGGTTAAAGGTCGGCTGATGAGCTGGCATAAGCACCTGCGGAATGTTATATTCCACAATAAATAAATAAATTTTTTGTGTTATATAAGGCCAAACTAAATTTTAGGACGTTTTAGTGCACGAAGTACGAGTGATTTGAAATCCCGAAAATCATGATTTATAAATCAGGAAGTTATAATCAGACATGCGATGGATATTGATGGATTTAAAAACGAATGTTCTGAAAAAACTATGAATTTCGATCAGTTTTGAGATTCGTTTACTTAAAAAAAGCAGACCAAAGAATGAAATATAAAAAAAAACGAATTCTGATTTTAAGTTTATCAAAGATGGAAAAAATAAAAAAAATTTTTTAAGTAAATGCAAAACGAAAGTAGTATTCACATCACAAGTTTTTTAAATCGGGCGAAAATGATGGGCAGTTTAAGGTCTTAAGACTTTGTCTAGAAATTGGAGGGGGTTTTAATTTTTCATTTTAGAATAATATCTCGTTAGGTTAGGTTTAATATGCTGTCAGTAAAAAGCTATTTAAAGTGTTAAATATTAAGGAACACTTAATTCTTTTTTCTCTTTGAAAGGGAATAAAAGTTGCACTTTTTCGGTGCTAGTTGGTCTCTTTGTGCTGCTTAAGGAGAGGAAAGATAGATAAGCAGCAAACTCTTCTAGTCAAAGTTTTCTTAATCGATTCGGTGTTAAATCACACTGGTGAAAGATAAAAGAGTTTATATCCCAGATGATACCACAGTCCAAAATTTCTATAACAGCAGGCTGTCTATGTAAATTGATCTCATTAGATGGAAGAGGAGGTGCTCGGTACTCGATATTATCCTCTTCCTCTTAAATCGGGCAGCTTCTGCAGAAGCTATTATAAAGGAGATTCAGTCTCCTGTATAGCGGTGCCCAGTAAAAACCAAATACAGGTGTGCCTAGCGAAAGCTACCTTCTAGGACTGCAGATATCCTGAAATCATCAGGACAAGCCAGATGGCCGGTTTGCAGGATCGGAAAAGGTTGCTGCTGAGTCAACTTACAGCAGTTCAGCGGAACGCGTACTAGCTTAATCAATACATTAAAAGCCTAAAATGGCTAATGATGCACGTACGAGTATTTTCAGATTGAATAGTACGTCTATAAAAAATTACTGAGGTGTAAAGAACGACATGATTCTGTGATTCATAGGGCATCCATAAATTCTCTCCATTTGAAACGATCATTGGCTAGAGCTTTGACTTGGCTCTACGACTTGTTGCAGTTTTTGACTTCCCTTCTTACCATCCTCACCTTCGTGTTTCGTTGGCGACCATGCAGATGACCTTGCGGATTTCAATCGAGTGCGTCTCTGCTGATTTCATTGTAAACCCAATCCATGACCACTTTTGACGTTTAAGTTCTATCTCAATCGGTGCACGTTTGGCCATGTACAAAAGTTGTTCATTAACCACCGAATGTGGCCAGAATATGCGCAGAATTTTTCAGAAATGTTTGCAACTTTCTGAGTGTGGTTTGCTTTGTGCACCATGTAATGCAGCTGTAGAGTGGGACATATTTCACATTGCAGCTAAATATTCAATTTTTTTAAGGTATGGAGATATTGTTCGCTCGCCAGACTTTATTTAGCGAATGAAATGCGAGTCTGGCTTTGCTGATGCGGTCCGTTATGTCCATACCAGGGGGGGTTATTCTCTATTGCGATGTGTAAGCTAGTTCGATGCGTTTGATATTTTATTAGCGCAAGATATTTAGTTTTAACGAACGATTTTAATATACGCTTTCGTATTACAGAGTACACTGATGCCTGGTTTGCGAAAGAAAATGCGTAATCGCAATAAAGGGTACCAATTATCCAATTAGGTGCCATTTTTCTTACGCATCGCAATAGAGAATAACCCCAGAACCGCCATCCTTCGATATGCGACTAACCGAATATCAAAAAGAGTCAGCGTTCGATGTGGTGAAATAGTAGTTGAGTTGGTGGTGCCAATCCGCATGAGATTTTTTTTATTTACGTTTTGTTCTATATCATCGAATCGGTGGGCAAACCGATTTTACGATTCAGCGATAAATTTCACTCAAGTTAGTCTTTGAGCTAAACTTGACAATATTTCTTTTACGTTTTTCAAATCATTAATATATCGCATGTTAAAATGGTTATGTACATTCAGATATACGGAGACAGTTTCGTGACTTTTTCGATAAGAGATAATTCTTTCGGCAAAAAAACGTGGCACCCATTGCACGAATAGCTTTTTTATATTTAAATATTCATGCAAAATGTGATGTATCCGCTCGCTTTAGATGCCAACACCTTCAGCCACCTCACGCACTTTCATTCTTCTATCGCCCAATATCATTCTGTGGACTTTATCGATTATTTTGAGCGACCTGAAGTTACGCATTGTGTGTCCTGGTGCGATCACAAGGGAACTCAGTAAACCACTTTTCATTTAACGGCGTTGTCTGCTTTCAATGGCTGTGTTAACAAACTAACAAATTTCGTCAGTAGTCTAGTAATAGATGACAGTTAATGGGGTCAGTGTTGCGTTGAGAGTAACTCCGCTGGAAATAAAAAAAGTTGAGGAATCACCATATAAAACTGTTCTCGTACTTAGGCAGGTATTTTCCTGATTCATTTTACTCATAAGGAAGGACGCACAACAGAAAAAGTTAATAGCATCTAAAATTTTTTATATTTTATTATTAGACAAAAAGGGCATAAGCTTAAATCGCTTTGCCTTCTAATAAATATATATTTTTTGTTTCATAATTATATATATGTATATATAGTAGATATTCTGTAGCGTCACTGCCAATTTCGGAATATATTTAATTACTGTCTCGTATGATCATTAAAAAACGTTATAAGATTTGTTCATTTACTAAATTAATTTTTGATTTAATTTCTTGCATTCCATGTAACTTGCATACGTTGTATTTTTTAGAACCACAGATAGATCCTCGTCGAAAAGAATTTTGAAATAATAATTTTTTCTTCTAAAATAAATTTCTATTCTACCGTAGTTGTTTAAGTGATCATGTTCATATATTTTATAAAACTTCAAAAATGTATTTTGTTTGATCTTTTAATTGTGTTTTTATGTTACATTTCTACATTAACAATGCATATATATATTTCATTTTTAACTTTAACAAAAACTTTTGTCATGCTTTGTTTTCGCAAAGCAGGAAACTAAAAATGTCGTTATTCGAGTCTAATTAAATTTCTTTCACTTAATTGTATTTACAGTGTTAAGTGTAACAGTTTTTAAAGGATTACAGGAACTAGTTTCTCCAACAGCTAGAATTCTCTGTCATTATCACATACTCTCTCTCCCTCTCTCTCTCACACATATAATCAGTGAGTGATCTCGGTTGAAATAATTGAGATTATTAAAATTATAAAAGGAACAAGATTTCCGAAGCTCAGCAGAACTAAAATAAATTAAGTTTTCGAAACATTAAAAAATAAAGTGTTAACGCAACGCCATCTACACGTATTTTGTATGCATTTAAAAAAATCGCATACATATAAGTACTTTTTGTCATTGAACTCGATACAACATTCATATTTAAGAATATAATTAATGTTTTGTGTATATTTAATAAATGAAACTAATTAAAATTTACTTCAAAATTCGGATTTTCAATAAAAAAAAATAATAATAAAAAAGTTTACATAGTAAAAACACACATAAATTTATCTTTCAAATTTACTTTTGAAATTGTTAAACATGATGATGATTCTAACAATAACAAAGAGAAACAAAACTATAAGACAAAAAACTCACTGATTAAAATATAATACGATATAAAACCCAACTTAAATCGTTAAATGTGTTTGTTGGATATACAAAGTTAATGTTATTAAAATGTATATTTTTCTTTTATCGGATTGAAAATGATTACTGAATATAAACCAGGTTGTGGCATAAATGTCATAACAAACAACTTATTAAACGAAATTAAATTATAACAAAAGATAAGATAAGCCTGCAAAATATTTACATAAAATAAAACAAGGACGTAGAAAACTTGAAGAAGAGTATATTGTAATAAAATAAAACTGATGAATGGATAATTAAATACTACTTGTACTATTTGTAACACATACATATAAGAAAAAACACCTCCTTTCCACTGTATTCAAATAGAACTATCGCCATAATTTATAAATTATAGTTACATAATTTTGTTATTAAAAATAAATACAATAAAAAAGCAATATCATTGCAAAAAATAATTCCCAAAACTAAAAAACAAATATTCATCCTTACTTTCCAAAATAAATTCGAAGTACTTTACATTATTTAGGTTATTGTTTTTGAACAAAAATAAAGCTAAAGAATATTTATACAGTAATTTTTTTATATTAAAATAGTTTTCGCTTCGAAAATGTTTGATTTTAGGGACAGTAATGGGAATTTTTTCATCAGATTATTTGTAGACAAATTTCAAACACGCATCATAAAAATTACCCCATAGTATATATTATTTATCAAAAAAAGTTGACAAATCTGTAGTTGTCAGACGTAGCAAAAGCCAAATCTCCATTTCGCTGAACTATATTCTTTAAAATAAAGCAGACTTCTAAATAAATAACTGTAAAATATTTTAAATGTTGGATTTCTTTCATGTCCCACTTAGAAGGATATTTAGAATTTAATAATTAGAAAAAACTTGCATAGAAATAACAGCATAGAGTTAAAAATATATGAAAGCATGTACTAGAAAGTTAGAAGCGCCATTTAGATGTTTTCTCGTGAAATTTATAATACATGTATGTATGTCTATACACATACATTTTTGTTCTGTTCAATAATTGCATAAATTAAATTGCAACTTGCAACTTAATTATTCATTCAACAACATCAGTTTCAATTACTTTACATTTTTAGTGCCTTATTCATTATACTAGGTATGTATTTTATGTTAGAAAGTTTTTATAGATTATTACGGACAAATCAGTTATATTTTAATATGCAGTGGAGTTCGGTTATAACGAACTAAATGGGACCGGACGGGCAATTTAGCTTGTTATAGCCAATAAATAAAAGTAAACAACATTAAAATAAATAAAAAAATCTTATTTTTCGATACGTACATATTATATCTACTCACAAATTTCATTTATTTTATAATTTTTATCACTGTCAAATACTCTTCAATAATTATTTTAATGGTTTAGAAAACTTGGAATTTTATTTTGTTTGTTATAATAACTTACAATTATTTTTTTAATTGGTCCGTTGTAGGTGAAACTTCGCTATAATGGTAGTTCGTTATAACCATAATAATATTTTCTATGAAATATTTGTACAAAATGTTGGGACCAGAAAGTTTGTTTGTTATACCGGTGTACGTTATAACCGAACTCCAATGTATTAGTTTGTGTATGCGCAACGCTTTATTACAAATAACACCTGTTATTTGTTATTCAGTCATAAAGTGACTTCAGATATGCTAATAATTTGTCACACCAACAGACATTTCTTTCGCTGTCATATAATTTTAAGCCGGCTTGCACAAAGCGCTTTCAGTTATACGACATTGATGTAAAAAAATATTAAAATAGATTATATTATCATTATGACGATATATTGGTATATAATGGAAAAAACATTGTACTCAATTTTCTTTAAAACATATTTTTAAAATTGTTTATTCAAGTAAAAGCAGGCAACTTATTTATCAAAATATATTAAATACACTAAGTTGTGGAAAATATAAATGAATTCTAAAAATAAATATGTACGCATGTCTAATATTATATTTTATTTTACAGTTGCAAGCACTAAAAAAGCGTTTGTTAAAATACTTTCCTGGTCGAAAATTGCAAACCAAAGTAAAATCTAAATTCAAACACTATTGAAACATTGTAAAATATTATGTGAAACAGAAAATGAATTAACGAATTCGTGAATATTGAAAACTTTGTAAATCTATAAAAACTTTCCAATTAATGAAGAAGAATTCAAGCTACATTGGCTAAAGACGATATAATGTTTATAAGTTATTTAAAAAATTAATACATAACCACTGTATCATTTGTATTACTTTCTTTTTTATTATATAAAATAAACTACATATTTAAATTCAAATAAAAAATCCTTATTGTAAATATTCATACTTTGTATTTAAACTAATTTATATAAATAAAATAATCAAATATGGAAGAAATGATTCAAATCATTAAATTCACTACAAATTCCTATAAACAAGTACGAAATGAAATAAAAATAAATATAAAAAACTAAAATTAAAATAGTAAGCAATTATCAGAGAAAAGTATAAAAACTGCAAATGCTAGTAATAGAAGCAAGAAATAATGATAAAAAATATAAAAATACACACATACAAAAAACACAATTATTACTTAGTTTTATTGTGCTAGTGTGTTCCACTATGAGACTCACTTCTAATTTAATTCTAAACTTTGCGCCTGTTATAGGTTAAGGTGCGAGTATATATTTTAAATGACTGTTTAACGCGTAAATATTATGTATGCAAATAAAACTATGGTAAGCAATTACTGAAAGGCCTTTAGATTTCTCGTCGTTACCCCAACATTCATTTTTAAGTTGTATTTCGAGAATGTTTAAAAGAAAAAATTCTGTTTAATAGAAAATTCTTTTTGAAAGACTAATTTTTGTTCTAATTATGTTGTGCTTACACAATGGGAAAAAGTAGGTTAGGTTGATTGGAGGGGTGTGATAGCCCATGTCATACGACATACACTTAATAAGCCAGTGAAGGCTTGTTGTGCGCTCCCTTTTAATTATCAGACACAAACTGCCAGAGTTCTGCGGCAGGATTCGAACCTGGGACCTTCGCACTACGTGTCTAGTACACTACCTACTAGTCTACGAAGGTCAGTAATGGGAAAAAGTAAGAAATGAATTAAAAAATATTTAAAAATATTTAGGAGATGAGTGTTTTTTATTGTTAATATTTATAATATTTAAGCGTGGAAACAATTTTTTTATATAGAAAATTTAAGATAATTTATGATGAAAGCTCTGAAATTAACTGCTGCAGTTGTGAGCTCTTTTTTATGTGCTCATTTCAATGTTTGGCTAAGACAAGTTGTACGGAAGCCTTTTGCGAAATTTGCAGGACTGGCCAGAAAAAAATGAAATTTTGTATACCATGTACTTCCAAATCTAAATTTATTAATCTATGTATTCTAAAAGCTTTAATTAATATCTAAATCAGTATACTAAAAATTACTCTAGTTCAGAAGAAGTTTCCTTCACTCAGTTGTGTTGGAGGTATGACTATTGGTTCTGCTAAAACTCTTTTTATTTCGGAGTACTTAATTATATGATCCTAAACCGTCGAACAGACCAGTAGTGCATTGCACAGTCAGTTGTGTTCAAAGCTTGTAAGCTAGCCCTTTTTTCAACCCATTGTCAAAGAACTGCCCGTTTACCCAAGACCTCTACTATTGCGTGAGCAATTCGAAGTACTTTCTTGAAAAGCGTGGACACAGAATTGTTTACAAAAAAATTATCAATAGAATAGGATATATATAATCGACAAATGTTCTTACTGTGTCTCAACTTTAAACAACATTTTAATTACTCCTGTTGAAGTTTACTTCATGTTTATCATTGTGTTTTTTTATATACTATGTAAAATATTGTTAAATAATATATCGGTGCCAGTTGCTTTTATCTTACAACTTAAGTATAACATCTATTAGAGTCTAGGAATATACGTATTGGACAATGGAAAACAAATTTAGGGCCAAAAATTGTTCAAGGTCCTTTAGACTATTTAGCGATACGTGTTATAACTGGAATTTTCTTCGTGTTCTTAATATCGGAGGGTATAAGTTGTTTGGGAAAATTTTCGTTTTATCGATCTTTTAAAATTTCAAGTTTTATATGAAGTAAATTAATTCTTTTTTTTTTCATTTCAGTGCCGCATCGTAAATTAATAACGTTTGTGCAAAAGTTAAAAAAATAATATACGTACTTACATACGTATGTACATGTTTAATGTTTAGAAAGCAAAAGAGACGAAGGATGTTTGTATCCATGTACGAGTTTAGCAAAAATTTATGCAGTAATTCATTTGTCAGTTATAAAAATGCCGGAATACCGGATGCTGTGGGTACATTTTTTAATTAAGAAAATCTTTACGAGTTGTTTATAAAAAAAACCAAACATTTGAAAGTAACCTGTTTTTTACGTAGCGGTTTCATACAGAAATAATTTTTTATTAACATAATGATGGCAGTGGAGGTGCCACTCACATAATTGACGAAATTGTGCATAAAAAATTTCACGGTGTGTTGGTGCACAATTGGTCTGCGAAACTGTTTTACGCATTGACCACAATTATTCACTTATTGATGTGCAGATGGAAACAATAAAACCGTACAACGTTTTAAATGTGTATCATAGGAGTGAAGTTCATCACAAATTTTATATCGTTACTAGAAATTGAAAACACTTAATAAAACAGTACAAGTTATTGTCATATGTCTTGGGTTTTGAAAGGTGAGTAAAAGAGTTTTCCTAAAATGGATATTTTGTAAGGCAAATCAGAAAAGCAAACTCCGCTATACCGATAATCTCTTATTACGCGACTATTCTAAATGGTTCGTACTAAACATATTTATGGGCACCATTTGCTTCAAATTCTAGTTTATTATGTGTACATGGATCAGATAATTTTGGCAGCACTTCCTAAATCCAATTATCGACCATGAAGACCAAAACGTCGTATTAAAACACAGATGTATGTACATATATACATATATTGATGATGAAAATTTTTTACCACTCATTTTAAATGCATTTTTATTAAATAATATTATATTTCGGGAGTATTATTTAAATTCCACGAAGTTTTTGCTTGAAAGCAATAGAAAGAAACAATGAATACTTTCCTAACAAATACTTTTCTATTCTAGGCCAGAAAAAATTCTGTATCAATATGAGCTAATTATAAGTATTTGTAGTTGTATTTTTTATAAACTAAGAAATTTTCCATGTTGATGGTTTTGGCAAACAAAACTGGTATTTTTTTCATTTGAATGGTTTTACATTTAAGCTAACGATATGAGGTGTTTTTAGCTTAAAAAGAAACACTTGTTCAGGAAACTGATACACTTTTATTTATTTTTTTTAAATACTGGTACCCTATAACACGCATTAAAGAAAGTAGGACAAGATTCTACAACAAGTTAAAAACTTTTCTACTTCTGAAATGCTTCTTCCAATTTCCTAAGGAATTATGTAATTAAATTAAATTCAATAATAGGTTTCTAGAAATAGGAATTGATTTGCCCTAGCAGAGCTCCTTGAAAAAAAGTGCATTCCGTATTACTACTTATTCTTCCACTCACTCATTTATAATTTCCTTATGATAAGTTTGTGTACTATAAGTTTTAGTAAAAATGAACAGGTAATCATAAAAAAGCGTTTTATATTGAGAAAATTAAAAAAATATATGAGAAAAAACAGAGTTGTATTATAAAGTAGCAGATGCTTTACAACTTCTTGGCAAAAGATAAACAGTTCGTTAAACAGACTGCTGTTTGTGTGTTATGAATGCGAACTTTCTCTTATGCATAAATCTGTAAGTATTTTCAAAGTTCAATATTTTCAAGTTTATCCTCAAGTTATTTATTAAAATTTGTTGTTCTTCTTTTTAGGTTTTTAGTCATTCTTTAAAAATAATTTGTATTTTGAAGAGGAATTATTTCCGTGTTAAAATAATTTTAAGATGTACATTTATACTGTATTTCATGTTAACAAAATAAGTGAAATAAATTACGACACAATTCCGCTTTCAATTTCCGAATAAGGTGCGTTATATATATATATATATATATATATATATATATATATATATATATATATATATATATATATATATATGTATGTATATGGCTAAGAAATTGTTTGAATTAAAAAATATATATTCCTCCTAAAAATAATATACACCCCACGTATTTTGATATGATTAGGAGACAGTTAATAAGCCGGGCGTAATAATTGTTACGTAAAAAGTATACAAAATGTATAATTAATTTATGAATTACCAAAAGGTATAATAATAATATTACTCTCTATTACTTTGAAATCAATATCATCAATGTAAGATTATTTATTTGTTAAAGTAATGAAATATATTATTGACTTTGCAGACCATCCCCGCTGATATCAAAATCAAGGCCCTCGAAATTTTTTAAAATTTTTGGAGTAACTAATTTTTTTTTTTTTTTTTTTTTTGGAGTAAACTAAATTAGTAGTTGTTTTACTATAAAAGTCTAGTTTGATATTTATTTATTTGATACAACAAGAACAAGTCTTATATTGCAGTATTGGGTAGTAATTTGGCAGCTTAGTTTAAATTTAATCAATATTAAAAAAAAACAAGGAAATAAAATTACAAATATGTTTTTTGCACAGATACGTACATATATGTAAATAGTGTAATATTTTTAACTAAAGTACATACTCAAATACGGCAGATTTGAAATGACTTGCATTGTTCATTACTTGGATTTGAGGGGTAGTTGGCTCCAGAGTCGAATGGAATTAATGAAAAAAGTGTTGCTTAGAGATTGCTTTGTTATATCTGTTGCTGTTAATCTTGTTTCCTCTATTCCACCTGGAGAATATTATTCTATCATTCAAACCGATAGAATTTCCGACAGTCCAAAAAAATAGAAATACAATCTAAAAATCAATTGAAAATTTTTGGAGAAATTAAAAAGGCACCACCGTCTTCGACAACGATATCTCTCGAACCAATTAATCGATTGAGTTAAATTTACAGCAAAAAAGTGAACTTGTATTTGGAGAACCGAAAAAACTATTTTCTAAAATTTCAACAGCGACGTCTCAAAAGAAACGAGATTTTAATGGAATTTTCGGCAATTTATAAGGTTACGGTTGGATCGCAGCGGTATCTACAGCCCCTGAGAATTTTTTTGTGGACTTACAACCCCTTAACGAAGGGGAAAACTATTTCATTTATTATAAATTTTACAAGAAGTAGAAAACCTGGGGGTGCGTGTCTATGCCCAAGCTAAGAACCTAAAACGTCGAGTTGTAATTAAAACCCGACTTTCAACAATTGGAGTCCAGTCAGTAACTTCTATTTATTCATAGCGGAAACATAAAAACTATGTAATAAATTTTAGTTTTACATATAATGACAATATTAGTTCATGCCGAAAATATCAAATTCATAATATTTTCATAAAATAATTTCTTTTAATATTTACAAATGTATCATCTATAGATATTAGAAAAGCAAGAATTTCTTTTCGTCGAATATTTCAATATTAATTTTTGAAAAAAATGCTGTCAATCGATAAAATCCATCTATATTTTGGACACATTAGGATACCAGGAATATTATATTATGAAAAACATTTTTTCGCTTCGAATAAGTTTTTCAATATATTTCTTCATGCTTCAATACTGTATAAATCCAATTATGAATTGATTTTAAACTGAATTTATTTTAAATTATGAAAGGAAAAGTGACTCGGTTAACTGGAAATGTTAATCAAATATTCGTTATTCTTTGGCTTCAAGAAGCCAAATTTTTCTTTAAATATTAAAGATAATTTATGATATTCTTTAAACCAGATTTGAAATGTAAGCTTCACTTCTATTAAACCATATCAATAGAGTGTAAATTTCTACTCTACTTCCGTGGATACATACAATCCTTCACAGCAAACACGTAGGTTTGATTTCAAATCATTCTTTTTCTCAGACGACAAACGCTCGAAAATGATTCGAATATCAGCCTGAAAAAAACATGGCATTATTTTCAAATTGAGAAATTCATTTCTTCTCAATTTGGATTGGGTTGGGTTGGGTTGATTGGAGGGGTGTGATAGCCCATGTCATGCGACATACACTTAAGCCAGTGAAGGCTTGTTGTGCGCTCCCTTTAATTATCAGACACAAACTGCCAGAGTTCTGCGGCAGGATTCGAACCTGGGACCTTCGCACTACGAATCTAGTCACTACCTACTAGTCAGTTCTCAATTTACTCTCAAACGAAATTCCCAAATGTGGGTTTCCATTTGATGTGGAACATAAACGAAATAAAAATTTTTTTATATCTTTCAATTATTTTTTATTTCGTATTAAATTATAATACTACTTACTTAATTTATTCTTTACTCACAGATATGATTTTTTTTAATAAATGACGACTTTGAACGCCATATTGTTTAAATGTTGATATTTCGCCTGACAAATAGTACTTGCTAACAAATTGAGAAAACATAATTTGTCAAAGGTTTCAGCTCAGATCAATATCAAATTAAATTTAAATGTTAAACTCAAATTTCTGCCTTGCTTTGAAAAAAGTTTCAGAATTGGGGTTGATATTATATGATGTTTAAATTATCGCATTTCAAACGTTTGCCCTTATTTTAGCTGATTTATTATAAAGATCATCAAATGAAAAAAATAAAGGGAGTTTATTCAAATTGTTGTACCTTGAAAAAGACTATTACTGCAACTAAAAGAATACTTTGGAATAGTTAAATTTTCTTATGAGTGACTTAATACTGAATCATATGAAAAACTATAATCGTGTTGTGCGCTGCCAAGAAAGTGAAAAAGTGTTTAATGTTTTCAACCAAATCGTTATATAGACGTCTAATTATACTGATGTTGCATTTTGCCCCAAAGAACTTAATGCTAAACGTTTATATTTTATCGCAAACAGTATTTTTTATGTAACCAAAATAAAGCCGTTTAGTTTAATATAGACAAATTTATTTAGAATCCGTATTATGCATTGAAATTTTGCTTTCATTCTCGCTTAAATTTTAATAAAAAGTAAATCTAACAAATTGGAAACACTATTTAGTCTTCAGAAAACTATGCCAATTTGTGAGGTAGACCGGTTTTCTTCGGACATGGCACTAATTCAAAAAATATACAAAATATGCTTGCAAATGGTCTATGGTAAGTATAACATAATTTGGCTTAAAATGTTCTTTACACTAACGTTAAGAGGTGATTGAAAACAACTGAAATATGAACCAAGTACTGGAGCAACTACAACAATGTGTACGATACAAAATCATTAACTTGTGAGACAAAGAGTCGTTTTTAATAATTAGTATTGGCCAAAGAAAAAATGCTATAAAAAGATTTGACGTACAAGTATTCGTTTCAGTCTTATAAGTGTAATCGACATGAAGAATTTATTAAGCTTAAATCTCTGTATTGCAAAGTGATACGTTAGAACTTAAACGGTTGTGTTAAATATAATTTTATTGAGTAAAAAAATATTTGAAACACAAAACGATTTTACAAGCATAGAAAAAAATTCATGCGAGAAATACAAAAAAATATATGTATATAATCAAATAAAAATCAACTGTTTTATAATTGTTATTATAAAAATTGCTTGGTGGCGCAATTACTGTGTTGGAAAATAATTGGAAAAATAAATTATTACTATGATACTAAGCAATCAGGGTCAATCGAAGGATACACCAAATGCAAATGTATTTATCAATACGACATTTGTTCATGATGAAAACGGATCAGAAACAGTGTTCCGCCGCAAAAGTGGTAACTCCCATGGCTTGCAGTTAGAGGGAAACAGCACACAAGCGACGAACACCAACAGTATCGTTACTGTAACGTCCAACTCTATAGATTTCGACGACCTTTTGCCCCTGCTCGGGGAGTTTGGAAAATACCAAAAGATCTTATTTCTTTGCATGATTCCGTTTACATTTTTTGTGGCATTTGTATATTTTTCACAAATCTTCTTAACCTTAATACCAGAGCAACATTGGTGTACGGTACCAGAACTAGCTGCCCTTCCAATTGAAGAACAGTAAGTTGAAAATAAACTACATTTTATTACCAGTTTAACTAACTAGAAAATCAAAAGACAAAACAATCATCAAATGACCAGATGTGTCAATAGACTAACAAATGATATTAATAATATCAAGAGAGCAAAATTTATTAAAATCTAAATGTAGTAAAAGTGGATCTTACACTGTACATTTTTCCACAATATTATTGCATGCGATTGCTTTTATTCACCGTAAGGACAGGAAGGATACTACTGCTGATACAAATGATACAACAGAGATGGCAGCACGTGATTTTTGACGAACTGTTTCACTGTTTCATAGTGTATGTTAAAATAATGATTTGCGGCTGTCATCCATATATTAATTACTATACAACTAATATTCGCTAATATTTATTAAAATATATTCTTTAAAATTTTTTGGAACTATTCTAGACTATACCCGAAGTAATTACTTAAAAAATCATTATTTGTTGCGGGTCTAGCTGTCCTAACACATAGACAAGTTACGAATATTTTTTAAATTTGTTCTTCACTTAATGCACAATAATTCCAAAATATGAATTATGTGAGTTTTAGCCAAATAAGAAATAACAACTTTATAGAATTAAAACACACACAGAGTATCCCCTTATTTAGTACAACTATTCTTGTGGCCTCCCTCCTTTAACAGCGATAGTTGAAGAAGTAACACGAAGAAAAAAATACATAATCACAAAATTAAATCATTCATAATACATATGTATGTATGTACATACCATACACACACATTTAATTATTTTAAATACATGTAATGTTCTTCACTGCTTGTCTCTTAATACATTTGAGTGTAATTAAAGAAAAAAATCAAATTCATAAACATTTTGACCTTAAGCACATGTGGCTGGTGAACACGGATCCTAGTTTTTATTGTTGTACTTACACAGTGCTTCCGTAGAATATTGAAATATTATCGTTGTTTTTGTGAGATTAAGCCAAGCATCCATGATTATGTACCTGCAAATACATTTTCAAAAAAAATTATTATAATAACTCATTATTTACTCAAGCTTGACTGAAAAATAAAAAAAATGAATTTGTGTATGTTTTTCGTCTGACTGCAATTAAAGAAAATTATAAATAAACGCTGTGCGCAATTGCCTGAATTGAAACCAAGACAGCTTTTTGGACGAGCGAACAATTTGACATTCTGCAATATTTTTGCCAAACAAACGTTTGCTGATTTATGCAAATACATACATACGTGCATACGAATACATTAAAATGTACTCGAAAGTCCATATATAGTGAACACAAATACACATACATATTCGTACATAGAATACGTACATATATTCATGCAGACAATGTAGTTTTTACGAACAAGTTAAAGACCTTGATGGTTAAATGTTTGACAAAGAATTTAATCGGCCTGGCCATTTAACAATAGAATGAATGATTTCAGCAATTGATATTTAACACATCTACTCGTAAAAGAGTTTGCAAATCCAGTTTTTAAATGATAATAATTCTTTTAATTCATTTTTGTTCAACTACATTGAATCAACGACACTGAATGCTGCAGGTATGTCGGTTATAATTTTTGGTACGATTGAGTGATTGTAAAATATATATTAACTATCAAGGACATACTGCTATTGACCGTAGCTAATTATTTAGAAATCTAATATTTTACACTCGTTGAACAACAATCAAAAACAGAATAACAAAAACAGTTTATATTTCGGTTTCAAAGTGCATAATAAAGTATAAAATATTCGAATTCAAATTAATGTCTAACCACTCTCTTCTGTTCTAACGCCATTACAAATTGCAATTCACTGTACTGCAGCATGGCTAAAATTACTTTCACGGCGACAAATATTTTTGGATCCCTATACAACAGCGGCACAAAAAGTTTCCTTCTTAAGTCTTTTGTTCAAAAGAACTAAATATATAAATACATATATTCATATATACTCGTATATATAGTATGTAATTATGTATGGTATGACATTTAGTGTATTGACTTCCAAGGATCCGTAGTAACATTTCCTTGTATTTTTTACTTTGAATATTCACTAAGGAAATTATTCTCACTTTAAAGAAAGCGGTAAACATATAGAGCTGCGTTATGCAAATAGAGAGCACAATCCAAATGTGTCAGTTACTGAATTAAAGCCGAAGTTACTCTTTATCTCAAACTATGAAGGTCATTTTGAATCGAAATGTATTGTTAACCAAGTGAACATAATTTTTCATTATGGGCTTGAGATTTGAAATACATTAAAAGTTAATGAACATCATTTTCTAATGGAGTCTGATGAGATTTTTACTCGAACTATAAAGAAAAGCTGTGTTCCTTTGAATCCTCTTTGGTTGTTGGTATGTAGTACGACACAATGAATTATCGTTCCCGTCAAGGAGTCCTATCGTTGTTCAATGTTGAAATATTCAATCATATGCTAATCAGCCTGCACAGTATCCATACAAATGAGACATAACCTTCCATATGACGTCAATTAGGATTACATACTATATTATTAGTTTTAATAATATTTTATCAATTATCCGAACCTTATTTTATAAGATTGCAACTCATTTTTAAAGTCTTAACAAAGTTTGTATGTTGCACTTCATCAGCTCATCGCGATGAAAATTAAAAAAAATCGGAGCTCTTTTAGTATTTCTTTAATTCAAAAAGAATTAAATTAGATCTCTTTACGTTTGTTTGATTTCACTATATTGGAAAAAGTATTATCAATCTGGTATGGAATGAAAACCAATTTCAAAAGTTAAGTATGTGTCTAAATTTCGTATGTAAACTATTTTATTTTGTTTTATCATGAAATAACGTCTGCTTTATTCGTCCGCATACGTTATTATTTTGAATAGTTGACTGTCATCTAATCAAGTGATACTTTTAGGAAAGCAAAGCAATTATGCATCCCGTTCTAATATATTAAAAATTAAAAATATATATGTATGTAGGCTATTTGAAATTTAATTGCTCAAATCATTACTCGTTTTCTTAAAATGTTTTGACAGCAGTACTAACTGCCTCATTAATCTTAAGCTGCCACACACTTCCAATATTATTGTACAATAATTAGTAGGTGGCACAAAATATTAAACACCATCAAAAATCTCTTTCCCAAAAAAGATTATTTTGTATTTTTTATTATTTAATTGTTTAATTTTTTAAGTTTTTATATTTCAATAATAAATGGTTAAATTATTTATATTAAACCATTTCGAGCCTTTTCTGCAATAACGTAATAATTCAAAAAAAGGTTGTTTTGCAGAAATTGAGTTTAAAGTTTTGAATTTACACACAACTTAATGGTAAAAGAAAATTTCGTTCTTTTCTCAAGAGCTGAGTATACAAAATATTTTTATGAAACTTTTACAGAATATAAAAATAGACAAGGCGAATAATTTCGTAATATAACCTCAAAAAATTAAAATTTTGAGTTACTACGGTATTGCACCAAAGGCTCGATTTCAATTTCCGTTTATGTGTGTAAGTTTAGTTTACTTTTCTACATGTTGTAAGAAAAATTGCTCCGAATTTTAATTAAAAATATTGGGCATCTTACTGAGTAATGTGGAGCAAAATGGCAATAAAATACTCAATAATATTGTGTAGTCTATGTATGCCTTTTTATAAACTAAATAATTAGTAATAGAAAGCAGCATCAATGAATGCTTCTTTAAAATTAAGAAAACAATTTTAATTAAAATTGAAACTTAGAAATATCTTCATCGGCAGATGGAATGGGATCTATTAGGTAGTATTGATATACAATTTTTCAAAATTTATTTATTTAATTGTTGTTTGTCCTGATGCGGCCTATACACATAAAAAATCATTGATTTTAAGTTTAACCCTATTAATACCGATTTTATTAGTTAAAAAAATATATACTCGTATAACGTAACAGACTACAAATCATGAATTTGCAAATTTCATATACAATCAATTAATTTATTTTTCATACTTTAGAAGATAATCCCAATATCATTATTATTATTGAAAGATATATAGTTTACTGCGGTAGTGAAAGGGATAAGATGTATTTCAATGTTAATTTTGTTCTTCTTAAATGTTTTACTTGAAATGTTATTTATTGAAAATGTTACTTCCGCATTTACAAAAAAAAGCGTTTTTTAATACAATATATTTGAAATTTATATATACTTAAAACTCGAAAAATTAATAAATTACAATAAAAACAAGTGGTCCAAAAAATCTAGAAAAAGTAGAAAGTCACTAACTCAAAACTAGTTTTTATTTACACACATTGAAAAATTGAGGCCCATGAAAACAAGTTTAAAAATTTATTTTGTTAAATTAGAAGACTATAACTGGAAATTTTTATAAAAATACAACATAATTGAAATTTTTAGAATTACACCCAACTCTCTTTTACACGATGAATTCGTTCTCATGTTAAACGTGAGAAACCCGTGCAAAAAAATAAAAAAAAAAATTAATTGCTTTAAAGCCTTGTTATTTCTTAATATGAACCAATAAGTCACAATTCCTACAACAGTAACCATTTAATACTAAAAATATCAAAATTATACGTTACTTAATATTGAAATTTATTATTTATTTTAATTGTTGTGGCTTTAGCAAGCAAAAAATTTTATTAATATTATAACAAATTTTTTTATGATTCGTGCTAGAAAAAAAGAATCGTGCGTAAAAAATTTTGCAAACCGTGTTATTTCAAAATCGTTGAAAATATGGCTGTATAAAGAAAGTTGGGTGTCTATAGGGAAATATGGAATGTTATCATTAACAATTCCATCAGCGAAACGTCACTGAGCAGTAGAAAGCCGAACTGTTGCCGTCATATATTTTAATTAAACACATTTACTGATAAATTTAAAAAGATGTCAAGTTTGGCAATAAATTAAGAATATCGTTATAACCGGCTCCAAGGTATACTTACATATATTTACATAAATTAGTAGAAAGAGACCTTGGACGGTTAATTTATTTTTGGAAAAAAATACTCCATATCTTTACGACAATATTTATTATTAAAATTAAAAAATTCATTAAAAAATTTTAAATTTAGAATTGCAAAAATCTATTATTTGTTATGGGCTTAGCCATATATATAAGCAATTAATTTAAAAACTTAAAAATCTGCGTTCAAGTTTAATTGGAATGGCTTTTGGAACGAAAATTACATTACGGCGGCTTTTGGAATGAGTCAACATATTTTAGGCGATTTTTCGAAGAAAATAAAAAAAACTTCAATTTTTCCTTTAACATTTAGGTTAATAATAATTTTAAAAATGTTTAAAAATAGAAAAAGTTAACTGGTAGATTAACCTTGGGTAGAATCATTCAGTCGTTGATTTTCTTCACCAAACTACCAAAAGTCGCAATTAGGATGGCCAACATAAAACATATATTTCCAAATATGCAGCTTCTTCCTAATTTGCCCGTGTTCACTAGATTCTGCATATGAAGACAAGTTACAAAATGGTTTAAATACTCGTATACGAGTAAGTCCGTCTGTTGTCAATAAACGCGTTTTAATTTTTATGAGAACTCTGGAAGTAAGATCCAATATTTATTCAGTAAATCTCTTGTGTGGCCTTGTTAGTCAAAATGGATTTCAATCCATTAAATTGTATGTTCCTGGTTAAGGAACAATAATAATTTTTTCCATTTAGATATTCATAGAACAACTTATGCCAGGAATGATCCTTTATATAAATCTATGATTTCATTTAATTCATGTTCTAATAACTTTGATTCAAGTATCTCTTTTCTGGAATCGAAAACATTGCTTGACTTAGTGCACGCATGTTGTTTTAAATTAATAAGTACTCGTACAGTGCCAGTGCTTAATATTTTTACAATGGGTTCTGTTCCTAAATGCATACGCAGAAAAAGCCAAATTGTGTGTCCAATAAAAATTATTATTTTCTAATCACGGTGGTGATTTTATTTCGATTTTCACTTTGTTTTTAATGTTTTTTATGCTTCATTATCATTGTTCGACTTACTAATAAATTGTAGCTTGTGTAATAATAAATGACATGTTCCAAATACACGTCCTTGAGGATGCACTTTATCCCAATACAAGGTATTATGAAAGTAACCAACACTGTATTAATTCTGAATCGATAAATTGTAAATAGACGTTTAGGAAGTCAGCCATTTTGAATAATATATTAAAATAAATATATTATTTCTATATGTTACTGATTTAGCGTAGACTGAAATAAATAAAATATACGTGAATTTTAAAAATTGAATTAAATAAACTATATAACATTTTTGAAAGAACGTGTTGTTACGAGTACAAATAAGATGATGGGGCTTGAAAAAAAAGCCTCGCTTAAATCAAGACTAACCCTGGAAACGAAATGAAAGCCGATTAGAATGCGTTCTGGAAAGAAATTTAGTCCTCAAATCTACCTTGGGTGCCTTTTCATCTTCCATCTAGCTCAAGTACGGGAAAAAATCGATTTAAGGTTTCTTGCAGATGTACGCGTATATACAGATGTGATGAAAAACCGCAAAACGTAGTGATGTACTCATTATTTTCGTTTTGATCTTATTTAAAAAATATCGTTTTAACATTTTTTTTAATTTGTTATCAAAGTTTGTTCCTATTGCTTATATTTTATCTTTGAATTGGTTTTTCAAGTTGACAATTTGCCATTGGCTCAATTATGATTCTCAAAATCTATTGAAATTCATTGTACTTTTTCATCGATATTCATCATGTACGTACCTGTGCATCATGTTTATAGCTTATTAATAGATTTTAATTAATTAATTAATTATTTATTGTTTAAAATATAAAACTCTATTTACTTATATGTGCATTTATTTTAGACTGGCGCTTTCCTTACCTCGCATGGCGAATGGCGACTATGACAATTGCTTAATGTACAACGTCAATTATACTGAAATGGTATTGAAAGGAATGCGGGTAGCGGACCCTTCATGGCCAAAAACTCCCTGTCGCTATGGCTGGGCATACAACTTTACTGAAATTCCTTATTCAACGGTGGCTACCGAAGGAAATTGGGTATGTGACAAAGCTGCTTTCCCCACTTACGCTCAATCGATATTCTTTCTGGGCGCCATTGTTGGTGGCCTGTTATTTGGTTGGATTGCAGATAAATTTGGTCGTGTTCCATCCTTAGTCAGCTGTAATTTAGTGGGTTTTGCTGCAGGTGTGGCCACAGCATTTGTGTCAAACTTTTGGCAATTCGCCCTAATGCGATTCTTTGTGGGATTCGCATTCGATAATTGTTTTACCATGATGTACATATTAGGTAAGATTGGCTAAGAATTACATTAGAACATATTTAAACATACTGATACGCATAAACGATAGTAAAACGTTCTTTGAATGAGTATATACTTACATATACATATGTATGTATGTATATATGTACGTAAGTATGTATGTTTCTGCAAGTATTGAATTAGTACATTAATAATATACGCATGCGTAAATGTTGCATATGTGCAAATTTCACTTGATACTCAAGAAAAAGTATTATATTCGTGCAATACATTGAAAAAGACTTGTTTATATTTTTCAGTTCTAGAATATGTTGGTCCACGTTATCGCACCTTTGTTGCAAATATGTCAATTGCTATATTCTTTACTTTGGCTGCATGTTTACTTCCCTGGATAGCGTACTTTCTGGCTAATTGGAAATTATTAGCATTGACTACATCAGCGCCGCTATTGTTGGCCATTTTAACACCCTTAATTGTTCCTGAGTCCGCAAGGTTAGTAAAATTTCATTTTTATATACATACATACTTATGCATGTATCATCAACTTATATAATTAAAAAAATTTTATTATACATACTTACGTTCATATCTCTAGGTGGCTAGTTTCTCAAGGAAAAGTGAATAAAGCTGTATCTGTTTTGAAAAGGCTGGAAAAAGTGAATGGCAAAAATATTCCATCCGAAACATATCAAAATTTTATCGACAGTTGCAATAGATTAAGACAAGATGAAGCGAAAAATACTACCTACTCTACACTGGATCTGTTTAAAACACCACGGTTGAGGAGAACCACCATTTTGTTGATTATTATCTGGATGGCGATTTCGTTAGTCTTTGATGGACACGTTCGTAACGTGGGTACTTTGGGTTTGGATATTTTCTTTACATTTACGGTGGCTTGTTTTACCGAATTTCCTGCCGATTCTTTATTGACTGTTACCCTGGATCGATTCGGCCGAAGATGGTTGGCCTGCGGTAGTATGGTGTTGAGTGGACTCTTCAGTCTTTTGGCTACTGTGGCGCCAGTTGGAGTATACTCCGCCAGCTTGGCTATAATGGGTAGATTCTTTGTAAATATTTCCTATAGTATAGGGTTACAGTATGCAGCAGAAATTTTGCCCACTGTGGTAAGAGCTCAAGGAGTAGCATTTATTCATATAATGGGTTATGTGGCCTCAATTATTGCACCATTCGTAGTTTATCTAAGTTATATCTCAGCTATGTTGCCGCTCATAATATTGGGAATATTGGGCATAGTAGGTGGCTTAATGTGTCTTTTATTACCTGAAACTTTGGATCATGATTTGCCACAAACCTTAGTCGATGGCGAAGAGTTTGGCAGGGGTCAAAGTATTTGGGACTTCCCATGTTTGGCCAAGAAGGTTGACGAAATAAATGATTTAGAGGTAAGGAATCCACACTTTGTTAGATCTACTCAAAGTGGTGCATCGTTGAGAGCCTCTACTACTGGTGAATTACGTTCCAGTTTGTTGCAACGATCTGTGAGATCACGGTATTCTTCAAAATTATAAACTGTTATAATCAACAACATGTTATTTGTGACTCAACCGGTCGATGCATCTACTTTTGATATCATGGTCATTTCAGTTTTGCTTATACAAGTAGCGAATGCTTCCGTATCAGACGTACGAGTGCTCACATATTTAACATTCATCAATTAATTAAAACATAATTACGCACACCTGTTGCGTTAACAACATTAGTAATTGTCAAGAGTAGTACCTGTTAATCATCTAGTAACAGGAATATGTAATTCATACTATCTAATCTGGTGGGTAGTTAATTATTGTGTCTACTGGTTTTCTCTATTCCGCCATTTAAGCGAAAATTATTGAAATATTTTGAAAGCTTATTTTCATGAATATTTAGATTTGATTAGCATGTATGTATCTATGTATGTTGAAGTTAATTTTTAAATAGTAGTTTTAATTAGATTATAAGTTAATATAACTGAAATAATTGTACATTGAAATAACTAAATAGAAATCAATCGTACCTGGCTGACTCTACTGTTGTACGGGTATGTACTTGAAATGTTTAAATTTTCTTATATCAGTAAGAAATATAAACCAGAAAATATTATTGGTACAACTTTGTACAATTGTGATATTAGTTTTAGTTACGTTTAGACAAAAAATTTTATAAAAAAAGAAAATAATAAATAAAAACGAATTAAAAAATTTTATATCTACTGCTACATACTTATGTATGCATAAGTATATGTATGTATATACATACATATGTATGTATGTCTCGTTTTGCATATTATTAGTTATATCGTTAAAGTTTGGAGGATATCACTCAAAATGAGAATTTCAACTTCATTTGTGGATAAAATTGCGGGGAGAAAAAGGGGACACGTATCATACCGATATCGGGATGTGACCGCGGAACAAGGAGCCAATATAACAATGAATTGGAGTTCGCAAAATCGTGTTTCGAATTGTTCTATAACCCGGAATTTACATAAATACCTATTTTCTCTGCATTTTTTAACATTTTCGAATATTTTTCATTTTATCACAGCCACACTTTGTCAATGAACAATGATCATTAAATAATAGAGATTTGAATGAAGTACTTTATTATTTGGATATATTATCTAAAAATATAAATCAATTATATACAGCTTTATTAACCCCAACTTCTACAATTAATAACGTATTTTCTCGATAAGCTGAACAATAAAAAAGTGCAAAACCATATTGTACATATCATAAATATATTTTTAATTAAAAGATTATTTAATATTATTTAATATTATTAAATAGTAATTAATTAACAATAATTTCCTGAATATGATACTTAAAGAGTGTCGAAATTTCGATAATTATAAGTAAATAAAACTAAAGTTTTTTAACCCTTTAATAAAAAGTCAAAAAATATAAAGCTATTCAAATATTACGAATAAACTGAGTTTTTCTAATTTTTATAAGAAATTTTGTGTAAAATTTTGTTTTACTTTCGTTCTCTAGTCGGTAATTATGGGAATAAGGGTGAATTACGTTTACCTAAAAATAACAAAAGCCGATTACCCCGCCAAAATGTTAATTTAATATAAAATAAAAATTACGTCTTAACTGAAATAAAAATTTAGCAAATAGAAAATCAAAAAATTGCAAAAAATTAAATGTTTCTCAAGCCATAGTTTAGAGCAAAAATTAATAAACAATAGAAATTTTACCAAAGTCGAAAATTTAAATAAATACATATATACATGTTCAATGGAAAAGGAGAATTTTAATTTTTCTCAAAAAATATTTATTTATTCATCAATTTCTATTTTGTCCCCTTCAAAGTATTCCCCCTTAGACATAATACACCAGCGTTTTTTCCAATTCTCAAAGTAGTTCTGATATTTTGGTATGGCCTTTAGCACTCTCAGCGATTCGGTCTTTATCTCCATCATTAATCGTCGCAAAACGCCGCCCTTTCATGTGTCTCTTCAATTTTGGGAGCAGGAAAAAGTCGCAGGGAGCCAAATCTGGTGAATACGGTAGCTGAGGCACGATTGCGATATTCGTTTTGGCTAAAAAGTAACAAACAAGCAATGACGAGTAAGCAGGTTCATTATCGTGATGCAAAGGCCATGAGTTGTTTTTCCACAATTCCGGACGTTTTTTTCACATTTTTTCTCGCAAGTGGCTGATAACTTCAAGATAATACTCCTTATTAACCGTACAACCATATGATAAGAAATCATACTCGAGGAAAACAGTAAGCAAAACCTTGACATATGCTCGAACATGGCGTGCTTCTTGGTCATGGCTCTTCCATTGGGACGATCGCGCCAATTCGCTTTGAAAATTGACTTTTTTGAATGTCAAAATCAGTTATGACATCAATGTTGTGTCCATGAACATACACATTTTGAGGATTGAAGAATTGTGCGTGAGTGAAACAAATTAAAAAAATAAATTAAATAAAATTTGCGTCATGTTTATAAATCTATAAAATATATACATAACAAATATTTTTGCATAGAGCACACGAACGCATATTGATAAATTTATTTATTTATTTGATTATATTAATAAGGCAAGATAACACGAGAACTAATCTATATATATAAAATTGGATGTGTGTATGTATGTATGTATGTATGTATGTAACGTAATGGCTCCAAAACGGTTGGGCCGATTTTGACGAAATCTTCAGGGAACCTTCAGAATACTCGGGCGGGTGACACTGTGAAGTCCGATTTTTTATATTCGGTCTGTGGGCGGAGGGGCGTGGCAAAATCCAATTTTCATATTGCACCACCAATGACATATACATATATTTATTTTTTGTGCTTTTTTATTTTATTTTACTTTTTTTTTGGAAAGCCGTTGTCATGTTCTTCTAAACGAGATATCAAACTCTTAAATCGGTTATGTAGTTCCGAAGATATTTTGAGCTGACGGTGTCAGCTATATGAACATAAAAATTACGTGTATGTTCGTGATCGCTAAACTCAAAAACTACTGGACCGATTTTGATAAAATTTTATATGCATGCTCTATGGGCCGTAAGGAGTGTTTCTGTGTAGTTTGAAGTTCGTCCAACAGATGGCGCAATACTCAGTTTTGTGTGTGTGTTTTTGCACCGTAACTCAAGAACTACTGCACCGATTTTGACCAAACTTTACATACATGTTCTATGGGACGTGAGGAGTGTTTCTGTGTAGTTTGAAGTTCGTCCGACAGATGGCCCAATATTTTGTTTTTTGTGTTTGGCCCAATAGAGATTAGTGCGATAAGCCTATGTTGCGTTTTGCTGAAGGCGTTGGGTCCTTAACCAGCGTGTAGTGGGGTTAATTAGCCCGATACCTTTATTTGAACAATAATTGCTATGTCGATTTAGTGCAAATTTGAAGGCAAAACAAGGTTTGCCCGGGTCAGCTAGTTTTATATAAAAAAGAAGACTAAAACCAACTATAAACAAACTTTGAAAACGGAACAAGCTAAAATACAAGCAGCAAAAAAATTCAGGTGAGCTGTAAAGACTGCCTGGTATGATTTGCCATGGTTATAAACTGCATAAACTAATTATTCTGTGATAAACTGATGCAAGTCAAATTCATACCAGGTAGTCTTGATATCTCAGCTGACTATTTTTTGCTGCTTGTATATTAAGCTTGTTTCGTTGTCAATCTTTGTTTATGTGTTTTTAGTCTACTTGTTTGCATAAAATCAAAGCAAAGGTTGATATACTTTAGCAATTATTTTAACCATTTTTAGTATGATGGTTCAAATAATTTTACTAGATTTTTTTAAGAAAATATTATGAAATATATATAATACATTTTATAATTTATTTAAATATTATATTAAATTTTATAATTTATTAAATCATGTGCACACTTTAATTATGTAAAGGATTGTCGATGACAATCTAAATAATCGATTTAATTATGTATTTGAATCTATTCAAATGTAACCTTCACGTATATACTTACATATGTAATATATTTATTTTCTTTTATCAAATTTAACAACTGTATTATATAACGTTTAATATTTTTTTTTAATTTGTTTCACTCATACTTATATATTAACTAGCGGACCAGGCGAACTTCGCCTCGCCCCAATTTTAAGCCTTCAGACAAACTTTCTATTTTTTAATTTGAAAAGCCATTAAGGAATAATTTCAAACAAAATTTCATACAAAAATTCGATTTTCGATTTTTCCAATTTTCCGACTTTTCCGGAGAGATTTTCCAAAATGTTCTTCCATAAAAACCTTCTCCTCGAAAATACGAACAACTGACAAAAAGTTTTACAGAAATCGGCCAAGCCGTTCTCATTTTATGAATTATTGGATTTTGCCACGCCCCTCCGCCCACAGACCGAAAATAAAAAATCGGACTTCACAGTGTCACCCGCCCGAGTATTCTGAAGGTTTCCTAAAAATTTCGTCAAAATCGGCCCAGCCGTTTTGGAGCCATTACGTTACATACATACACACATCCTATTTTATATATAGACGATTTGTTTCTTTAATCGTCAAAATGCATGTTCATGAATTTGACGGCACAACTGATTTTTGTCATCCACACAAGTCATTTTTCAAAGCGAATTGGCGCGAGTCTACCTGGTATGAATACGCCTTGATCAGACCAAGCCATATGCTTTGCCAATGCATATTCATAGTATATGAATTTGCCTTGTCCCCGTCCACATTAGTAATTCTTGGTTGTTATTTGTGAAAGTGGTAAGAAGCTTGGGGCGGGGTACAGAGTTTCATGTTCTCTGCAATTCTCTTTTGCTTTGAAATTCTCCCTATTCAACTTGATGTTTGGTGTTGTTGTATTTGACGTTTTATACAAAAATTGCAATACTAGATTTTTTCTAATGAGGACACTAAAGCAATTTCAAAGCAAAATTTTAAAGAATTGCATGCAACAAAATTGCTAATGTGGACGGGGACCTTGATGAAAACAAAGCAGCAAAATCGATGTTGCGCAGGAAAGAGATGAGTAGAAAATTATATATCATCCATTTCATGACATCTCTGATCACAAAATGCATCTCAGATTATTCATTTCGAAAGAGTTAACAAAAAATAAGCAAAGTTGATGCAGATGGGGTGAAGTTGACGCACTTAAGCCAGAAAATATACAAGTTAAACAAAGGAAAACAATACGAACTAATAAATTTGCAATAAATATTACTTAATTTTTTTCATTGAAAATGTATAAACATAAAATTGGCACATTTTTTCTTTTTTATGTGTCATTCTCCCTAATATCATTGAGTAGTTTACAAACTCAGCAAGTATGCAAAATTTAAAATAATTCCGCATTTTTTCTTTTGGTGAAAAGCAAATATAATAAATAATTTTTTAGCTTTTGTGGCCCGATGATAACAGTCATTTTAATAATACCTTGGAAAACATATTGCAACCACGAGTAGTAGGATCAGCGGGTCATACAAAAGTACGCAACTTTATAACAAGGTAAGTAAATATGTGCATATACATATTTACATACATATGTATAAGTACATAAATGCATAAATATGTACATATTTAACTATGTACTGTATGTAAGTTACTAAATGTTCCAAAACTATCTTTTCAAACATTAAATACATTGTTTTGCACGCAACATTCTAAACTGCCAACATATCCCCATTTATTTTTTACATTATTAAATGAAACTTCTATAATCATGGAATTTCCATTCATACAAATGTAATTAAAGTGTATCAACATTGTTAATCGATTATAATTCAACGTAATGTATTGAAAACAATGGTATTAAAATATATTCCCTTATATGTACATACATACTTACATATCGATATATAAGTATATAAAAATATTTTATTTTTTATGAATACAGTCGACTCCGCTTTACTGAAAACAGGCAAAACCAAATTTTCTTTTCAGTTATCCGATTTTTTCCCTAAAACGTAGTTCGGATTACTGAAATTTGTTACAGTTAAGCGTACTGCTTAAAATCTGTAACACAATATTATTATTATCAAATCTGTATATTTTTTTACGTCATAAAAATTTTATTAAAAAAAATTATTCATAAAAACATATTCATATTTTTTAATTATTTTTAAAACAAAAAATAAAAGTTTAAAATATACATAAATTAAAATAATTCAGTTTCACGCATTGAGTATTTACATTTGTATGCATGCAGTTAAAAAAAAAAAACAAAATAATAAGAATTCAGTCTTAGAATGCAATGCATTAAATATGTACTTAACATAACAGTTAATAATCAAAATTATGCATTGCTTTTAAAATAACTTTGAATTTGACTTTGAGTAAAATTTTTTTTTCAAATTTTTATGCAATCAATTTCTAATAAATAAATTTGTCATTGTTTATTTTTTCACTAAAACGAAGTAAGTTTCATACAAAACATAGTTGTGGGCTTGATTTTGGTTTTCAGTAAAACGATATTTTCAGTAAAACGATGTTTCGCTAACGCGAAGTGAATAAGACTAACTGCGTTTAAAATCAGTGCGGGGATTTGTATCGCTTTCAGTAATCCGATTTTTTTCAGTAAGGCGTGTTGCGCTAACGCGGATTCGACTGTACATACCAACAATGTGTCCTTTAGAGAATAGGATGCATAGATACATACATAGTTGAAATACTAATTTTAGCAAAGATATATGTATGCACATAAAAAAACTTTTAAATGTTTTATGTTGTTATTTTGAGAACTTTTGTACAAACATTCCAGTCTTATTCTAGAGAGTTGCACTCCTTGGGCTTTATAACAGAAATAGACGAATTTCCTGAAAGGGTGCCCATACTTGGAAATGTTACATTTTCAACAATTGTTGGTGTCTTTAGTCCTGAAGCAAGCGACTTTTTAGCTCTATCCTGCCATTATGACAGTAAATATTTTCCTAATGGCCCCAGATTCTTAGGTGCTATTGATTCTGCTGTTCCTTGTGCGATATTGCTTAACACTGCCAAAACGCTACAGTCCTATTTGCAACAAAATAAAGATCGTGAGGACTTGGGACTAATGGTAAGTATGCATGCGTGTATATGAAATTATACACATATGTATGTACTTAGGTACATACGTAAGTATGTAGGTGCTTTACTAAAACTAAACAGATTCTAAATTATATATACATACGTACATATATATATATATATATATATATATATATATATATATATATATATATATATATATATATATATATATATATATATATATATATATATATATATTATAAATATATTTATATATATGTATATATATATATATATATATATATATATATATATATATATATATATATACATATGTATATATATATATACATATGTATATATATATATGTATATATATATATATATATATATATATGTATATATATATATATACATATGTATGTATATATACACACACACACACACACACACACACACACATATATATATATATATATATATATATATATATATATATATATATATATATATATATATATATATATATGTATATATATATATATATATACATATGTATGTATATATATACACACACACACACACACATATATATATATATATATATATATATATATATATATATATATATATATATATGCATATATGCACATACATTGTATGTATAAGTATGTGTACATATGTATGTACATATCCAAGACATTAGTGGGGTTCATATTTAGCCCATGGTAGTCATACATAATGTGAATGTTGAATAAATTCTTTATTATTTTTCTAGCTTATATTCTTTGATGGCGAAGAAGCTTTTAAAGAGTGGACAAACACAGATTCCCTTTACGGCTCTCGGCATTTGGCACGAAAGCTTTCAGATTCTAGATCTCAAAAACTACCAAATACACGCCATATTGATAAAATCGTAAGTATATATACATAAATAAATAAAGAAATATTTAGTTGATTTTTGTGATATTCTTCCGACGGGGTTTGTTTGAATTTGGAACGATTTTCCGTCATCCCACGTCAAATTTGGTTTATGAACAGACCGGTTTCGGCTTTGTGCCATCTTCAGTGTTCTCGAATACTAAATCGTTTTTCTCGCTGTACGTTGTCTTTTGTATGGTTCGTTTTTTTCTTTCTTTGCCCCTTTGTGTTTCTCTCTCTCGTCCTTGTACGCCTATGTGTCTCTCATTCTCTCCCTCTCTCTACCTGCTACCTGTTCCTCTCATTTTTCTATATACCATGTCTGTGCTCCCTGTCTGCGATTATTTAATAGGTGTATTATCTGTATGCAGGTAGTAATCTATGATTGTGCGTTTTTGGATTGGCCTTTTGTCTTGTACATCTGTTGTTATATTGTTCGGTTCCGTTAAATTATTGTTCTCTTTTGTGTAAAAATATTTTAATGGTTCAAATATTATGTCCGAGGCAGTGTTTATTTGTTCATTTATTATTCTTCCGTCAAAAGTTTTCTGTTTGTATATTTCCATGTTTTCTAATACGTTCAACCGCCGTCCTTTATGCTGTATGTGTAACAGTTTAACCGTTTTTCTAATATGCGCTGGTGTACATTTTTTGTTGAATATGTGGTTCGCAAAGTTCGATTCTGGTGTTGTTCCTGGTTCTCTCATTTTTTTGTTGTAGTCTCTCATATGTTCCCGAAATCTGGTTTTTATCTTTCGTCCCGTTTGTCCGATGTAACTGTGTTGGCATGTGCAAGTTAATTTGTATACTCCTTGTTTATCCAGACAGTCTGTCTCGTTTGTGCTGTCTTGGAGTATTCTACCCAAATTGTTATTTGTTCGGAATGCTGTGTTAATGTTGTGCTTTCTAAAAAATTTAGCAAGTTTGTATGTTGATGTGCCCATATATGTTAAAGTAGCCCAAGCTTTCTTCTCCTGCTCCTGTTCTTTGTTCCGTTCCCCACTTGTTTTGATATCTCTTCTGATTTTGTCTACCAATTTTTTCCTATACCCGTTGTTTTCCGCTATGCTATAAATTATTTTCAACTCCTTTCTATATGCCTCCCGCGTTAGTGGTATTCGTTCAAGTCTCGTTACTAATTGTCTAATTGCCGCGTTTTTGTGTTGTTGAGGATGGTTTGATGAATTGTGTATTATTGTGTCTGTAGCAGTTGGTTTCCTGTATATTTCGTATTCGATCCTATTTAAGCTCTTGTTTGCCCGAATTGTTAAGTCTAGATAATTTATGCTATTGCCTTCTTCCACTTCCATTGTGAATTTTATGTTTTTGTGTTGTTTGTTCAGTAGATCCAGAATTTGTTCCTCTTTATTTCCTTCCAGTATACATATAATATCATCTACGTATCTCGCATAGAATGTAACCCCGAAATTGGTTTTTAGGTTCTCGACATATTTCTCTTCTAAATTTTGCATAAATATTTCCATTAGGATTGCTGATGTTGGATTACCCATTCCTAGTCCATTGGTTTGTCTATATATGTTATTGTTGAATTTGAAATAATTTTGCTCCAATGTGGCTTTTAGCGTATTTGCGAGTTGCATTGAAAACTCTACGTCTTTTGTTTTGTTGAGCAGTGTTTTATGTACAATGTTTATTGTCTCTGTTGTTGGAATTGATGGATACAAGTCTTTTATATCAAATGAGACTAGCCTAGTGTTTTCTGTTATAACCACGCTCTGTATCCTATTAACTAATTCCGTGGTGTTGGCTATTGTGTGTTTGTTTTCTAGGTCCAAGTTGTCTTTCAGTATTGTTTTTAGGTATTTCGATAGTTTGTAGCTCGGGGCCAATTTGTAATTAATTATGGGTCTCATTGGTGTATTCGGCTTATGTATTTTCGGTAGAGCAATCATGGATGGAGCGCATGGGTTCATGAGTGTTAACGAGTACGATATGTTTGGTGTTATTATTTTGGTTGCCTTTTTGATTATTTCCCTGACTTTCGCCTGGTATTCGTCTGTAGGATCTTTCCTAATTTTCCGACATTTAGTGTCTTCTATCAACTGCTCCGTTTTGGTAATGTAATCATTTTTGCTGATTAATACCGTTGTGTTTCCTTTATCTGCTTTTGTTGTTACGACATTATTAGATTTAAGTTTTTGTCTTAAATTTCTAACAGCTTCGCATTCCCTGTTTTGACTCCTTTTAGATTTGATCTCCTTCTCTATTATGCGTTTGCAGGTATATCTGGCTTGATCCTGCTCCTCGTTTGGTAGCATCGATATTGCCACCTCTGTGTCCACAATGGTTTGCTCTATTTCCCTCCTTTTATTATTTTCTTGGATATTGTGCTTTAGCCCCTTTTTCAGTAACTGAGCTTCTTCATCATTGATTGCCATTTCAGTTAGGTTTATAAATCTAGTGTGGAAGTTGTGTTCTCTGTGTAGCTTGCAGTTTGCCGATCCTGTTAGTTTGTCGAGTTTTTTGTTTAAATTCTTGTATTTCTGTTCAATTGCTCCCGCGTTCGCTGTGTTTACTTGGTCAAATATGTCCATCAGTATGTTGGTTGGGACTCGTTCTGCTAATTGTAAGTGAATGTGTAGAAGTTCAGAGTTCGTCATTTCCTTTTTCTTATATAGGCTCTGGATTTCAAATTTTACGAAACTTCTTTCCGCTATTCTAACAGTCTTCTTACTAGCTACTGTGTTTGTCTTTAGTTGTATTTTAGCGTATTTTGGTGTGACATTCAATGCAAGGCATTGTTTGTTAAACCAAATGTTTGCTTTTATTGTACTTATTTTCAGTTGACGTAGTTTGTAAATTGTTATAAGTCCAATTGTGTCCGAGTTATAAGCCTGGCAGGCATTTGTCGATTTTTGTGATATTCTTCCGACGGGGTTTGTTTGAATTTGGAACGATTTTCCGTCATCCCACGTCAAATTTGGTTTATGAACAGACCGGTTTCGGCTTTGTGCCATCTTCAGTGTTCTCGAATACTAAATCGTTTTTCTCGCTGTACGTTGTCTTTTGTATGGTTCGTTTTTTTCTTTCTTTGCCCCTTTGTGTTTCTCTCTCTCGTCCTTGTACGCCTATGTGTCTCTCATTCTCTCCCTCTCTCTACCTGCTACCTGTTCCTCTCATTTTTCTATATACCATGTCTGTGCTCCCTGTCTGCGATTATTTAATAGGTGTATTATCTGTATGCAGGTAGTAATCTATGATTGTGCGTTTTTGGATTGGCCTTTTGTCTTGTACATCTGTTGTTATATTGTTCGGTTCCGTTAAATTATTGTTCTCTTTTGTGTAAAAATATTTTAATGGTTCAAATATTATGTCCGAGGCAGTGTTTATTTGTTCATTTATTATTCTTCCGTCAAAAGTTTTCTGTTTGTATATTTCCATGTTTTCTAATACGTTCAACCGCCGTCCTTTATGCTGTATGTGTAACAGTTTAACCGTTTTTCTAATATGCGCTGGTGTACATTTTTTGTTGAATATGTGGTTCGCAAAGTTCGATTCTGGTGTTGTTCCTGGTTCTCTCATTTTTTTGTTGTAGTCTCTCATATGTTCCCGAAATCTGGTTTTTATCTTTCGTCCCGTTTGTCCGATGTAACTGTGTTGGCATGTGCAAGTTAATTTGTATACTCCTTGTTTATCCAGACAGTCTGTCTCGTTTGTGCTGTCTTGGAGTATTCTACCCAAATTGTTATTTGTTCGGAATGCTGTGTTAATGTTGTGCTTTCTAAAAAATTTAGCAAGTTTGTATGTTGATGTGCCCATATATGTTAAAGTAGCCCAAGCTTTCTTCTCCTGCTCCTGTTCTTTGTTCCGTTCCCCACTTGTTTTGATATCTCTTCTGATTTTGTCTACCAATTTTTTCCTAAAAACAATACTGAAAGACAACTTGGACCTAGAAAACAAACACACAATAGCCAACACCACGGAATTAGTTAATAGGCTACAGAGCGTGGTTATAACAGAAAACACTAGGCTAGTCTCATTTGATATAAAAGACTTGTATCCATCAATTCCAACAACAGAGACAATAAACATTGTACATAAAACACTGCTCAACAAAACAAAAGACGTAGAGTTTTCAATGCAACTCGCAAATACGCTAAAAGCCACATTGGAGCAAAATTATTTCAAATTCAACAATAACATATATAGACAAACCAATGGACTAGGAATGGGTAATCCAACATCAGCAATCCTAATGGAAATATTTATGCAAAATTTAGAAGAGAAATATGTCGAGAACCTAAAAACCAATTTCGGGGTTACATTCTATGCGAGATACGTAGATGATATTATATGTATACTGGAAGGAAATAAAGAGGAACAAATTCTGGATCTACTGAACAAACAACACAAAAACATAAAATTCACAATGGAAGTGGAAGAAGGCAATAGCATAAATTATCTAGACTTAACAATTCGGGCAAACAAGAGCTTAAATAGGATCGAATACGAAATATACAGGAAACCAACTGCTACAGACACAATAATACACAATTCATCAAACCATCCTCAACAACACAAAAACGCGGCAATTAGACAATTAGTAACGAGACTTGAACGAATACCACTAACGCGGGAGGCATATAGAAAGGAGTTGAAAATAATTTATAGCATAGCGGAAAACAACGGGTATAGGAAAAAATTGGTAGACAAAATCAGAAGAGATATCAAAACAAGTGGGGAACGGAACAAAGAACAGGAGCAGGAGAAGAAAGCTTGGGCTACTTTAACATATATGGGCACATCAACATACAAACTTGCTAAATTTTTTAGAAAGCACAACATTAACACAGCATTCCGAACAAATAACAATTTGGGTAGAATACTCCAAGACAGCACAAACGAGACAGACTGTCTGGATAAACAAGGAGTATACAAATTAACTTGCACATGCCAACACAGTTACATCGGACAAACGGGACGAAAGATAAAAACCAGATTTCGGGAACATATGAGAGACTACAACAAAAAAATGAGAGAACCAGGAACAACACCAGAATCGAACTTTGCGAACCACATATTCAACAAAAAATGTACACCAGCGCATATTAGAAAAACGGTTAAACTGTTACACATACAGCATAAAGGACGGCGGTTGAACGTATTAGAAAACATGGAAATATACAAACAGAAAACTTTTGACGGAAGAATAATAAATGAACAAATAAACACTGCCTCGGACATAATATTTGAACCATTAAAATATTTTTACACAAAAGAGAACAATAATTTAACGGAACCGAACAATATAACAACAGATGTACAAGACAAAAGGCCAATCCAAAAACGCACAATCATAGATTACTACCTGCATACAGATAATACACCTATTAAATAATCGCAGACAGGGAGCACAGACATGGTATATAGAAAAATGAGAGGAACAGGTAGCAGGTAGAGAGAGGGAGAGAATGAGAGACACATAGGCGTACAAGGACGAGAGAGAGAAACACAAAGGGGCAAAGAAAGAAAAAAACGAACCATACAAAAGACAACGTACAGCGAGAAAAACGATTTAGTATTCGAGAACACTGAAGATGGCACAAAGCCGAAACCGGTCTGTTCATAAACCAAATTTGACGTGGGATGACGGAAAATCGTTCCAAATTCAAACAAACAAACCCCGTCGGAAGAATATCACAAAAATCGACAAATGCCTGCCAGGCTTATAACTCGGACACAATTGGACTTATAACAATTTACAAACTACGTCAACTGAAAATAAGTACAATAAAAGCAAACATTTGGTTTAACAAACAATGCCTTGCATTGAATGTCACACCAAAATACGCTAAAATACAACTAAAGACAAACACAGTAGCTAGTAAGAAGACTGTTAGAATAGCGGAAAGAAGTTTCGTAAAATTTGAAATCCAGAGCCTATATAAGAAAAAGGAAATGACGAACTCTGAACTTCTACACATTCACTTACAATTAGCAGAACGAGTCCCAACCAACATACTGATGGACATATTTGACCAAGTAAACACAGCGAACGCGGGAGCAATTGAACAGAAATACAAGAATTTAAACAAAAAACTCGACAAACTAACAGGATCGGCAAACTGCAAGCTACACAGAGAACACAACTTCCACACTAGATTTATAAACCTAACTGAAATGGCAATCAATGATGAAGAAGCTCAGTTACTGAAAAAGGGGCTAAAGCACAATATCCAAGAAAATAATAAAAGGAGGGAAATAGAGCAAACCATTGTGGACACAGAGGTGGCAATATCGATGCTACCAAACGAGGAGCAGGATCAAGCCAGATATACCTGCAAACGCATAATAGAGAAGGAGATCAAATCTAAAAGGAGTCAAAACAGGGAATGCGAAGCTGTTAGAAATTTAAGACAAAAACTTAAATCTAATAATGTCGTAACAACAAAAGCAGATAAAGGAAACACAACGGTATTAATCAGCAAAAATGATTACATTACCAAAACGGAGCAGTTGATAGAAGACACTAAATGTCGGAAAATTAGGAAAGATCCTACAGACGAATACCAGGCGAAAGTCAGGGAAATAATCAAAAAGGCAACCAAAATAATAACACCAAACATATCGTACTCGTTAACACTCATGAACCCATGCGCTCCATCCATGATTGCTCTACCGAAAATACATAAGCCGAATACACCAATGAGACCCATAATTAATTACAAATCGGCCCCGAGCTACAAACTATCGAAATACCTAAAAACAATACTGAAAGACAACTTGGACCTAGAAAACAAACACACAATAGCCAACACCACGGAATTAGTTAATAGGCTACAGAGCGTGGTTATAACAGAAAACACTAGGCTAGTCTCATTTGATATAAAAGACTTGTATCCATCAATTCCAACAACAGAGACAATAAACATTGTACATAAAACACTGCTCAACAAAACAAAAGACGTAGAGTTTTCAATGCAACTCGCAAATACGCTAAAAGCCACATTGGAGCAAAATTATTTCAAATTCAACAATAACATATATAGACAAACCAATGGACTAGGAATGGGTAATCCAACATCAGCAATCCTAATGGAAATATTTATGCAAAATTTAGAAGAGAAATATGTCGAGAACCTAAAAACCAATTTCGGGGTTACATTCTATGCGAGATACGTAGATGATATTATATGTATACTGGAAGGAAATAAAGAGGAACAAATTCTGGATCTACTGAACAAACAACACAAAAACATAAAATTCACAATGGAAGTGGAAGAAGGCAATAGCATAAATTATCTAGACTTAACAATTCGGGCAAACAAGAGCTTAAATAGGATCGAATACGAAATATACAGGAAACCAACTGCTACAGACACAATAATACACAATTCATCAAACCATCCTCAACAACACAAAAACGCGGCAATTAGACAATTAGTAACGAGACTTGAACGAATACCACTAACGCGGGAGGCATATAGAAAGGAGTTGAAAATAATTTATAGCATAGCGGAAAACAACGGGTATAGGAAAAAATTGGTAGACAAAATCAGAAGAGATATCAAAACAAGTGGGGAACGGAACAAAGAACAGGAGCAGGAGAAGAAAGCTTGGGCTACTTTAACATATATGGGCACATCAACATACAAACTTGCTAAATTTTTTAGAAAGCACAACATTAACACAGCATTCCGAACAAATAACAATTTGGGTAGAATACTCCAAGACAGCACAAACGAGACAGACTGTCTGGATAAACAAGGAGTATACAAATTAACTTGCACATGCCAACACAGTTACATCGGACAAACGGGACGAAAGATAAAAACCAGATTTCGGGAACATATGAGAGACTACAACAAAAAAATGAGAGAACCAGGAACAACACCAGAATCGAACTTTGCGAACCACATATTCAACAAAAAATGTACACCAGCGCATATTAGAAAAACGGTTAAACTGTTACACATACAGCATAAAGGACGGCGGTTGAACGTATTAGAAAACATGGAAATATACAAACAGAAAACTTTTGACGGAAGAATAATAAATGAACAAATAAACACTGCCTCGGACATAATATTTGAACCATTAAAATATTTTTACACAAAAGAGAACAATAATTTAACGGAACCGAACAATATAACAACAGATGTACAAGACAAAAGGCCAATCCAAAAACGCACAATCATAGATTACTACCTGTATACAGATAATACACCTATTAAATAATCGCAGACAGGGAGCACAGACATGGTATATAGAAAAATGAGAGGAACAGGTAGCAGGTAGAGAGAGGGAGAGAATGAGAGACACATAGGCGTACAAGGACGAGAGAGAGAAACACAAAGGGGCAAAGAAAGAAAAAAACGAACCATACAAAAGACAACGTACAGCGAGAAAAACGATTTAGTATTCGAGAACACTGAAGATGGCACAAAGCCGAAACCGGTCTGTTCATAAACCAAATTTGACGTGGGATGACGGAAAATCGTTCCAAATATTTAGTTGCTGTCAAGCATGTGTATGCATATGCTTTATTTTATTATGTACTCACCACGACGTACCTGTAAACCAAATCCAGTGGAACTACCCCATGAAAATGAGTGGTTCTCCGGTTCCTCTAGATAAAAAATTATCGTCCAACATAAAAAATGTGCATAGGCCTGGAAGTACATATATATATATATATATATATATATATATATATATATATATATATATATATATATATATATATATATATATATATACATACATATATATATATATATATATATATATATATATATATATATATATATATATATATATATATGTATCTATGTATGTACATATGTATGTATGTATGTATGTATATATACGTTATAAGTTATGAATATATTCACTAAAAAAACTGAAGTAAAGAAAATTAAAAAATAATATTAAAATAGTGTTTGTACAAGTGTTTATAAACGGAACTTGTTATTACAAAACGTTTAATTCTGTTTTTACCTCTTATAATTGTAGGAAGTTTTGGTTCTTTTAGATTTAATTGGCTCTGCCAATCCTAAATTCTACAGCTTTTATGACAACACACGCGGTCTGCACAGTAGTCTCTGTGATATTGAAAGAAATTTAATGAAAAAAAACCTCTTAGAGGGTCATAACTTAATGTTTCTAAATCGTCAAGCACAGGGCTATGTAGATGATGACCATCGGCCATTTTTACAAGAGAGTAAGTATTTTCGGTTACACAGCATGTACGGCTTGGCTTTAAAATTATTATTTATTAGATGTTCCTGTACTGCATGTTATAACAACACCATTTCCTCGTCAATGGCATACACCAGATGATAATGCCTCGAACTTACATTGGCCTACAATCAGAAACTTCAATAAAATCTTTCGCACGTTTGTCTTCCAATATATGCGGCATCATCGCAAAAGAGTTAATTTGAGGTTTTTATAAATTCATATTTTGAAATATATGTTCTTTAAATTTTTTAAATTTTTATTCTGTTGAGCTAGCTTATGTAAATAAAAAAGTTTATTTTTGCAGATTTAAAGTTTTTAAATTTATCTTCTTTTACGTCCGATGGCAGCTTTCTTTCCCGGCGCTCTTTGACCACGACCACCTTTAGGTTTCTTTCCCACTGACTTCCGACTGCCTTTACCACCGCCCTTTTTACTTTTTTTACTCTTCTTGCCTGCACCATCATTTGCCTCTCTTCTATAAACGAAGATAAGTAAGGTTAAATTGATTTAAGCATTTTATAGGAAAGAACTTACTCTAGGCGTTCATCATGTTTTTGTAGGGATATTGCCCTTTCAATATCAATTTTCGGTTTTTTATTTAATACACTCTTGATGAGATCCAAGTTAACCTCATTTTCCGGTTGATTAGAGATGTGTGAAGTCTTACGTTTTGAACCAGGTACTAGTTCCTTGACACCAATACCGCGAGCTTCTTTTTCTTTAGGCAGTTTACTTTGGAATTTACCTACGGATGCTGTAGAAGCTTTGGCAACAGTTACAGCTGTCAGCAATTGACCAGAAGTGGCAGCCTCTCCGCCCAAGTAACCACTTCGTGGAACTTCTTCCTTTCTAGCTCTGACAATATTTTTCATACGTTGTATTTCATTCTTAGCCACCTTTTCATTACGAAGATCAATTTTCTTTTGGAACATATCTTGCATCGGGTCCGTATTTTGAGGAACCTCCAGAACCCAGTCCTTTTGTTTTTCTGCATCTGCTCGTCTGTAACCATAAGTCGGAATCCATTTCTAAAAATATTGTAAGTAGTTGTATGTGTCCCATCAAAAATATGTAAGTAACAAGTTCTTACATCTAAAGTTTCATCATACACTTTCTTTTCCTTATTCTTTTTGGTAATACCCTTCTCTTGGGCAAACTTCTCCCATTTAGTCATGGCTTTAGGCCCAGGTATCTTCCGCAAACGTGGCAGCACTGTTGTAGGTGGAGGTAGTTTAGCAACTATACATTCATCCACACGCTCGGTGTTCAATTGCCAGATTTCGTTAATTAGAAGTTGGGTATTATCACGTGTTAAATTTAACAAGTAATTTTCTTTGTTTTCTCTACGATTATTTGTTTATGGCAAATTAATCATTACTTAGTAATGGCATAAAATCATACCAACTTACCTTAATTCATTATCATCCAAATCATTTGGATCTGTTATTAGCATCATGCCTACATCGATGCGACATTCTAAATGTTTGTCTACAGTTATCGGTTTATATTTTTCTAGTTCTTTTTGTTGTTTTTCCAACACTTCTTTCACTATATCCATTATAGGCTTTAGTTTATTAATTTTATTGAAAAATACGAAAACCAGTCAAAGATGGTTTAGTTTATAGCAGCACGTGTTGATGTTTGGTGTTTTCAAAAGACATCCAGTACGAATTGCTAGCAGGTTCGCCTGCGGCGAAAATATCTGCTGTCAAACTATTGTAAAAATCTTTGACAAGGCCAATTAATATATGGGCCTTAAATTTTGATTAATAGCGGGTTCTTATACTTGCTAAGCATGTATTATATATATATATATATATATATATATATATATATATATATATAATGTATTTCAAAGAAATACATTTATTCTAATACTCGAAATTCCGTCCAAGGCAAAAACACAATTCATGAATTCGATATCATATATATGTATCATGTGTTATCTCTTCTCTGTGAAGTACTACGGCAAGGAAAAGAAGCATTTGTTTATTATTTTATAAAGCGAATTTATGTTAAGTGCATTTAAACCACTAGGTACCGATACTATTGTCCAATGCGTCCAGAATGCCACCGAAAATCTTACATTTTTACAAAAGTGAAGTTCTTACATATTTTGCTGTTTACATTATTTACATTGCTTACGAGTTATGGATATTAATTGAAGCTCGATACAAAATATTGAAAATATCTACTTATGAATTTCCCAGGGGATGGCAAATGTTGAATTCTCCCAAGGATGATACAAATGATGAGTTGTACGCTTTTCAAGAATACATGAAAATATATTGGGCTTGGTACATTTTTCACTTGGCAGTAACAACTATAACTCGGAAATACATGAAGAAATGTCAGAGCTTGGCTAATGCTGCTGTATGTATGTTTATACTCCTAATATCAATGAAACTAATATCGATCGCGCTTATCGGATGCTTGGTCATGTCATATTATTTTGTAGCCTACAGACAGTCGAAATTGCTGACATGGGTGTTATCACTTATATGGATGATTGCAATGATATATCTTAAATCGAATAGTTATTTGCAACACGATCTGGGTTATATTGAATTTCATAATGTAATGGTAACACTGTGTTGGTCCATATTACGAGGTTGTAGCTACAGTTTGCAATGTGAAAAAGATTTCAAAGCCTGTGGATCAAATCCAAATAGTAAATACTCTTTAAAACACTATTTAGGTTATACTTTATATTTTCCTTGCCTAATGTTAGGTCCTTTTATGGGCTATAATCGTTATTTTGCTTTAGAGAATTCAGATGGCCAAACGAGCTTTCGGCAGTTAAGAACGCTCTTTTGGCAAATCATAAGAGTGATTTTTTGGTGGCTCGTTTTAGAAATAGCTACTCATTTCCTATATATTAATTATATGGCTGTGGATATTACGGCAGTGGAAGTTCTTGATACAAAGTTTGGACTATATGCCGTAGGTTATTTTATGGGACAGTTTTTCTTCATGTTCTATGTTATCACATATGGTGTGGGTATCGCATTTGCCCAATTTGACGGCTTAAATCCACCCCACAAACCTCGATGCATTGGACTTGTTCATTACTACTCCGATATGTGGAAATATTTTGATGAAGGCCTTTATGAGTTTTTATTCTCCCACATATATTCAGAAATGTGCAGTAAAATCTCTTCAATACCAAGAAAAATTTTTGCTACAGCTTCAACATTTTTATTCGTATTCTTATGGCACGGTTATTATGATTATGTCTTTATATGGAGTGTATTGAATTTTTGCTGTCTAATTAGTGAAAAGATTGTTAAAGGTTTAATAAAATCACCCAATTATATAAAATTCATGAAAAATAATTTAAAGCTAACAGATGCAGGTCTTCAACGCTTTAATGCGATTTTGGGTTCCCAAATATTTATACCGGCTGCATTTTCTAATTGTTATTTTATAAGTGGGTTGGATGTTGGCAATTACCTAATGAAAGGAGTTTATCAAGGAGGATGGTGGAACTATTTAACTTTAACATTTTGTACTTATTGTTTCTTTCAATGTTGTGAAATAATTCAAGCAAACTATGTAAATCATAACGATAAATAAATGAAGAATGTTTATTAGTAAATTCATATCTGTGTAAAATGTAAAAAATCCTAAAGGCCTTTTTTAAACAAAAAATTTCGAATATTTGGAATATCATTTTTATAAATTATATAAATATAAATATATAAATTATATAAATATTATATTTGCTGCCTTCATACTATTATTTTATTAAATAAATCTTATCCGAGGAAACTTAATTTCAACAGAAATCATTAATTCCATGCAAATTCTTGGTTTACAAATTAGCAAGGCGTATTTAGCATAATAAGTCTTTGACTGTACATACTATGTATATATTAACGTGAATTTTACAATAATTAGGTATTAATTTGTATGAGAGTTCCTATTCCCTATAGTATTATCACATATTGATTAGAACATGATCACCTCTAGAATATATGTACTCTTTCATATAAAAAAAAAGAAATCAGTCAATAAAAGAAATAGTAGCTGTATATGCAAAAAATTATCGACCTCTATCCTTGTTTGAAGTCGGTTAAAAATCATTAATGAGATTAGGCTAATTTATCCCCCTTCTTATATAACAAAAGATTTTTTCTTGTGTCTGACTTTGGCATTTGCATCCCTAGAAAAAAAATAACATTCATTTTTATAGTGTGTCCTATATTTCCAAGTTCTGCAACGAACTTGGTGCCTTCTTAAGGATCTGCCCTTACAAAGGAAGTAAGAATTCCTGATCTCCACTTCTAGAGTATGAAATTTTTCTATTTAGGATTTATAAAACATAAGTATTATACTTTTAGAAAACTATGTACAACAACAAACGATATTTTTGAATAATTATTTTATTACAATTAGATTATTAAAAATTTATTGTTTGTTGTGGCTTTAGCTGTTCATATGCTGACATTTCATCAATCGCCAAACGTGAGTGAACTTTAAACTGCCGGCATATGAACAGCTAAAGCCACAACGAACAATACATTTTTGAAAATCTAATTGTTTGAAAAATTAGTTGAGGAGAATATTCCAAAATAATTAATTTCAATATTATTTTATAACATTAAAAATAGTACAAAGCTAAAAGCGGGTATAACTAAGGAACGGTAAAAGCAAATTCAAAAATTTTTCTCTCTAAATTATTTAAAGTGATTTATCTTTCAAACTGCATCATTAGTTTTTTTTTCAATTTTATAGAAATGTTAAAAGTTATAAAAGATTATTAACAAAAACTTTGGAAAAATTATGAAAAATTGTAATGTAGGGTACCTAAATAAACAAATGCCTTGCGAAAACATGTATGTATAGCTTTTGCACATAGAAATAAAGCCTGGACATTTTTCTTTTAAGCTATGTTCTCAAAACTGAAAAAATCGTGGTTTTTGACAAAGTTGTGAAGAAATCTGAAAAAACGGCCGACAAAACCGATTTTTGGCAAAAGTTCGACTTGAGCGACCTCTACATCTTTTCCGAAAATTCTGAAAAAAAATCCCAAAAATACTTCACTCCATAAGCTTTCAAATTATGCTTGATGCCAAAAAAAAAATGTTCTTTTGGGACAACGTAATGCTCATATGTTTATTGTAGGTCTGAAATACTTTGGGAGTATTAACAGAAAATTTTGAAAACATTTTACATTTCCCAATGGCTCAATTGTGTCAAACCTATTATCATATCATGCATGATCTTTTTTTATAGCACCTTCTTGTTTTGAGTATATTGACGTGCGAGATATGTTTCTGAAATTTTTTGTCCATTTTGTCGCTGTCCGCAAAAACGATGTCTTTGTAAATACTATGTGAATATTTTGTGTAAGTCAATGGTTTATAACATTATATAAAGTAAGATGCGTGGTACATAATACAAATAATTACGTCACTGAAATAATAAAATGGCGTGCGTACTTGAGTACAGGAATATGCCATAGCCTTCGAGGCAGCACTACGACGACTGTAATTACCACATCTCCAATTTTGTATATTATTACAAACTATTTTTTACTATTAAGATGACAAAAAAAGAAGAACTTCCCGTTTTTAAAATCGTGTTATTATTCTAGATAGTATTGTTATACACAATTGAGTATTAAAATGGGTTAACAAAAAAAATTAAAAATTACTGATATGGAATTAAAATCCAAGACCCTAACTCAAGCCAGATTAATAAAAGCTCAACCCAGATTGCTTGAGAAAGTAAATAAAATAATTAAAAAAATATTTAGTAAATGGACATAAAATATATCAAGCAACTTTTTTTCTCCATTGCCCTTTTGAGAGCATTTGGCTTCCACAAAGCAGCTGCTTTTACATTATTTTTGCTTTGTGTCAATTTTATTAATCGGTTGTTGATCCAGCTAAAGGTGAATTCACCCATTCGTTCTGAACGAAATTTTTGTTGTTGTTCCGCATTAAATTTTATTTATTTATTTATTTATTTATTAATCCATATTGTAATACAAAAGCCCTCTTGGCCAAAAAAACGTATTACATCGTTCAAAAAAAAAATGTTTACAATACCTGAGTAAAATTAATTAACATTAAAATAATAAAGCTATATCATTAAAGGTGATAATAAATCATATAACACTACCAGTACAGTTTCAGACTTATTCACTATATCATATTACATATTACATTTGGCTCCCCAGCCGGTCTAAAAAGTAAGAAATATATGCATATTGAACTAACATGTATCCGGTAATAGTTAGCAGCAACATGAGTTATAAGAAAGGATATAAATAAATATATGTACACTAGCATTTTATAAGTTCAAATTTAAATTTAAGAGGTACCTAATAAGTTTAAGACGAAAAACGTTATTAGAATGGGAGAAAATCCGCAGTTCAAGTGGTAAAGAATTCCACCACTCTCTTTCTCAAAATAGAGACGTCAAACTACATATAAAAAAAATCGTTCGGAACGTTCAGAACGAATGGGTGAATTCACAATAAGAAGACGATTGGTATGCTGTAGCAGGTGTAGAATAATTGGACCGCCATCTGTCGTTGCCTAGAAACAACGCCCTCTGTATATTTGGTAGGCATAAAATATTTGAAGCAACTATTTTTGTTCTATTGTAGTCTCATTTGTATGACAATACTAAACTAAATTGTTCATGATCTGAATGATAATATTTTTTGTTTTAAGAGTTTAAACAAAATTTTTTCGTTTACTTGTTTTATGGTATATTCTGATTTGGTTATGTATTTCAGCAATTCAGTTTTCTTGTTACATACGGTCTCTAGTAACATGGACAGAGGACAGTCTTCACGTATGTTAGTAGCACCAACAGAAGTATTTTCTTCAAGTGTACACAGGAATCTAAACAGAGTTCTTCATTAAAATATGTATATTCCAAACACTTCCGTACACAAAAAGCTAATTTGACATTCGCAGCAAACTTCACTCAATAAATAAAGTGCCTCCGCCATGATGTTTCCTTTTTCTTTTCTGTCATCACAACCACAGATAAAAGGTGAGACTTTATTTTCTGTTCTGAATTTGTTGAGTTAGCACGTGTAGAATTTTGTGAATGATTTAAATTGAAACGCACCATTCATATACATAAGTACATAAATAGAGAAATATGCTGACATTGAACAACATTAAAGGCACGGGTAAATATTCCGAATTTTTACACGTGATAAGCTCAAATGTATACAAAGAATATTGATTTGTTAAATATAATAATGATGATCAAATAAGCGGAAGAGTTCCATGAAGACTATATATTCATCACCCAAGACTGAATAATTGATTTAACAAGTTAAAAATTCTAGAAAAGGAAAGTTTTTTGATAGTGCTAAATTAATCAAATTGTGATTTTAATACAGATCTGAGATGGCCACTACTTCTTCGCACCTTAACTGGTTGATCATCCGGAACAATAATGCCTTCTTGTTGAAGAAGCGTGATATAAAGAAACCATTCTCCACTGTAAGTACCTTCTTCCAAATGTAATGAAACTAAAAATGACAATGATGTATTAATTCACAATGATAGTTGATATACCACATGATAGAAACCTTACTTAAACCTGAGCAAATACAAAATGCTGCTGTTTGGTTATCACTTGTTTGAATAAGCGTTTAATTAACTTTTCATCTTTCAGGAGCCTAACAACTTGAAAAATGTTAGTTCTTATCGCTACAGTGGTATCGTGCACAAGAAGACACTTGGAGTTGTCCCTGCTGCAGATAAGAAAGGTTTTACGGTTGTAATGAAAAAGGGCAAATATGCTCAACGTCCTGCAAAAAACACCGTCAAAGTAACAATGAAGGCTGGTCCCAGAAGGTCTTTAAAAAAATTAAGAAATCTTTTGACAGATAACAAATATCGCAAGGACTTGACTCAGGTTTGTAGCAATTGTATTTTATTTGTTCTTTACTGTTTTTGTTAATGATGATTTAAATTTACTACCAAACCAAGATCGCTGAACCGCGGTGTTGAAATCATAGAACTGACAACAATAACAAAATTTCTTAAATTAATCCATGAATAAATTTTTTTCATGTAGAAATTTTTTTAATTTCTTTTTAGGCCGCCTTACGTCGTGCGTCCGCTGTGTTGCGCTCTCAGAAAGCCCCACAAGTCAAAAAGACTAAAAAGCCAGAATAAATATTTAATAAATAAATATATAAAATGGAAAGATTAAACATCAGTTTTTTAATTGTAACAATATAGATGAATGAAAAGTTGTAGAGGCGTGGGTTTGAACGATTAAAGTAGCGATTCACTACATTAACCAAGAATCTGAGAAGTTTCAAACATGATTCCACCTATTTGGTGTTAAAAGTATGAAGAAAAATTACTTGCATAATTAAAATCACGTAAACTACATATTTAGTTTTGATATTTAAAATACTTCATTCGAATTTAACAGTGCAATAAATATCGATTTACGGAAAATCAGTCGTAATTGAAAAACCGATTTAAGCGACATTGGATAATGACGGATTTTGCAGACGGCGCTGCAAAATCGATGTTACCGAGTAGCAATCGAACTGAATTTCGGTTGGCACATAATTAAGCCATTAATTTACTGTTGCAACGCGCTGTACGTTACCGGTCTATGCAGACAGATTTTTTGAAGCATTGCAATATCGTTTTACTATGTAAGCGGTGTGTTGCAAGAATTGAATCTCAAACAAAATTTAAATAAATTACTAATAAAAATTTAGGTTGGAATTATATTATTACTTAAGAAGCGTAGGGTGAATGTGCTTAAATTTCTAATATCAATCTTACTGGCAGTGAAGGAGGGACTAATTCGTGCAATATGCATTCCATTAGCCAAAGTGTTTCTTTCAATCGACGTTAATTATAACATTCAAAATGGAAAAAATATTTTAGTATGTACAAGAAACAGGAATGCGTCGGCCTTTTCAAGTAATGAACCACAATGATTTTTTATAGTGTTGCATATCGTTGCATATATAAAACATTCCCGGAAGGCTATTAAAAGCATACGTTATTATCACCAACGTATAAATCCACATTTTGCAATTTTGTTGCAGTAATTTTTGGTTGTTTTAGGTGCGAAGAACGTGGTAAGAAGCTTGGGGACGGGTACAGAGTTTCATGTCCTCTGCAATTCTCTTTTGCTTTGAAATTCTCACTATTCAACTTGGTGTTTGATGTTATTGTATGTGACGTTTTATATACGTTTTATACAAAAATTGCATTACTAGATTTTTCCTAATGTGGACACGAAAGCAATTTCAAAGTAGAATTTTAAAGAATTGCATGCATCAAAATTGCTAGTGTGGACGGGGAGTAACCGCTGTATCAAGGCATGTATGTATTATGCACGTCAGTTAAATTCAAGAAATTGATTTAGGCAGTTTAAATCGAAAACAGTTAAGAATAACACAGGTTTTTTCCAGTCATACGTTATCAAATCGAAAATATATGTTAATAATTCGAAGCGAGACCCTTTTATAAATATTAAAAAGTATTCAAAACATATAAATAACAATTTTGATATTGAACAACGAAAAATTTTATAAAAAAGTTATCAGCTGCGATGTAAATTTTACCTGTTACGAATTATCCTTTGTCTCATCTTGTTTATTTTCTTGTGCTCCTTTAATCGCACGAAAAAATTAAAGTTATTTATTTATTGCACATAGATGTGTATATATTCCTAGCTTGGGGTTTCCAAACGTAGAGGAAAATTTATTTGCACCTGGATCGCAAAATAGTTGTTGAAACATTTTCAAAATATGACGTTCAAATTTGATTGTCATTTTCTGGACATCTGTTGTTTGTGCGAATTATATGTACATATGTATAACGGAAGCTTGTTGATATATATAAGCATATGAATGTTTTAAATAAAATAAAAAGCTTTGTTAAGAACAATTATATAAGTAATAAACAGATACTTATATGCATATTCTATATACAGATAGTACTCTATAATTTTGTTTGCACAAGAACAGAGCCATTCATTATGGTCGGAAATAAATATTGCGTGTGGAGACGTGTGGTGGCCGTTATCAGAGGTGCAAAGTATTCGAAAGTTATAGTCGGGGAATTTAAACAAGATACTCGCATTAATACAGCACTACAAGATTTTACAATCGAGCTACCAGTGTTTTCAAACAAATTTGAATATTCATATGAACTATATGTTCGAACATATGAATTAATTTTTTATAAATTTCGCCGATATAACGAAAGGTTCATGTCCGATAGAACTGTATGACTTTTACATAGTTCTATAAATCGCAACATACATCATACTTGCAACTTATATATAATTATTTGATTTTAATTGGTGGTTTTGAATTGAAGCAGTGTTTTCAAAAGACAAAACTCAAGACTTGGAAAAACTTCAAAATCCTATTAACTATTTGCTTCATTGCAAATTAAAGCTCACGATTTGAGAGGAAAAATTGAAAGCAGGTTTTTAAAGTAAAAATTATGAGTTTATTTCAACTTGAAATCAAGAAAAGGAATCTGTAACTTTTAAGAGGCTAGGGCTCTTTGTTAAATATTCCACGAACTTTCGTTGAGAGTTAAACTTAACTGTCACGTGTATCAAATTTGTGTATTATTTTATCTTTAACAATATATGTATAAACGTTGTGGAATGTGAGAAAGTCTAGCAAATTGAATTTTGCCATAATTTTCTAGTTTTTGTTAATATTTTAATACAATATACCCAGTCACTTAATTTTAACAAACTTCCTTTATATTTTTAATGATATGATTTAACATAAATACGTCTACACATACGTTTGTCGTAAGCAAAGTAATAAGGAGTAATATTTTGTAATTCTGTTGGTATCATTGCCTTTTTACTAAAGCATTTATTGCCAGCTGTGAAGGGGTTAAACAATTTATCAATAAAAAATCGAGGCTTTGGTTTGAACCAGCAAAAATATTACTCAAGACTAACTAATGGCATTTAATATTAATAAAATTTGCATTCAACACTACCTGTAGATTTTTCACAGAGTAGACCAGATATGTCACCAGACGGAGTCTCTTTTACTGTTTACCCATCCATTTCTTGCGCGACATCATTTTTGGTAAAGAAATTGATATATTTTTATCTTTCGTCCAATCATGGAAAAAATGGGTTCATTATCATTTTAAACGTCAAAATCTTTACCACTTTCTACTCTGTGCGCCCGTTACGTTCGTGTATTAAATAATTATTAATATACATCATTATAATGATGTACAGTAGCCCATACAGCCAATTCTACGATATTCACCAAGATTTGCGACAGCGGCAACACTGGTAACCAGCTGCTTTTCTGTCTATACATTATTTTTCAGTGTTTCCTGTTTCTTTTGTATTCAATTATTTTACTTTGATTGTGAAAAATGGTAATAATTGGTCGTATAACTCCACCAAATGTAGGATTGGCATTTTCCTCAGATAATGTTCAATTGAAAATCGGGGAGAAAGATATTGGCAATGGAAGTGTATATATAAGTCAAAAGTAAGAATAAAAATGAATAGAAACTAGCAAATTTGTTTGTATGCATGCATATTTTGTTTATAGTTCCTTAGTTTGGCGGCCAAATAATTTGGAACAGGATGGTATTTCTATATTTTGGAAACAAATAAGTGTCCATGGCATTTCGTCTACACCAAATAATAGCATTTATTTCATGCTCGATCATCAACTTAAATGGCCAGGTATATATGAAAGCCAGATCCACAATCATTCAAACGGTACTATAGAACATTCCAATGAAAGTGGCAGTGAAAATGAAAGTGGAGATGATGAAAATGATATATATGAAGATGCGGAAGATGTTCAAATGACAGAATGCTGGCTTATACCTAATGATTCAAACGCTGTAAATACAATGTATCAGGCCATGACGGATTGCCAAGCTTTACATCCTGATTCAGCAGATAGTTTATCCGAAGATAGTGAATATATGGAAGACGACGACGACGAAGACAGCTCAACCCCTGCGCTTGGCGAGAATGTCAGCGTTGAACAAGCCAGAGAAAACATCAACAATATATCTTTAAACGATGATCTATTTGCTGACGCGGATGAATAGATTTTTTTAACATTATGCTTATTACAAGGATCATTGTCCGAATTCCAAATCTAGTTGGACAAAATTACAAGTTTAACTATTCGGAATTAAACGAAATACAATTTTTTCTACAGGTCTGATTTTTTTTATATGTAAGATAATGAAATTTTTATTAATAATATTTCTAATAAAATTCCATATTTTCCAATTAGAAAGAACTAAATTAATTCAATTTGAAATTGGATGTGTAAAAAAAATTAATTTACAATTGACACTCGATATAAATGTTATAGATAAAAATAAACACTAAAGAATTCCACTAAATATCTTTTTAAAGGGTGTCTCTAACTAAAGTAATACAAAGAAAGTAGCTAACAATGGCATTTTTCAGAAATCACATATCTTTTAAATAAACACCCAACTCCATACTAAAAACAGAATATTTTGTACATGATACAAATTTATTAAAGAAAATAATACTCAAAGCAGCAAATCAAAAATGGCGTGAAACAAAAGTTTGACAGCCCTAATGAAAGAATAAAGTAAAATGAAAAGCGCTCGTCACTGAGCTTAAATCGACAATTTCAATGAGCGCTCGCTTCCCTCAGTTTACTGAATCGTTCAGTTGAGGTATTTCGGAGCTCTAGTGTGGATCGTTTTATCAGATCATCCACAATTAATAGGCCTTGCTACAGCCCGGAAATATTAATACTGGACTCGTAATCACCAGGAAATGGTAAATGAAGTTCAAAAATAGATTTTGCGATCAACTTTTTAATTTTGATTTTAAAAATCGTTTAATTGAGTCTATAAATCAATTTCATTTTATAGTTTGAATTTCATGTAAAAATCCATACTGATAGCTGCTTACAAAAACAATCATTGAGTTGACGTAGACTTGAAGTAGGAAGATTAGATAGAATTTCTGACGCATTTTAATATAAGGAAATTTATATAACGCTTTTAAAAAATTTTGCAAACCCTCTTTTCTGGTGTGCAGAATGACATATTTTTAACGGCTATTACATAAAGCAATGCATTTCATATGTTTTTATAATTATGAGCAGATATTTGACTGATGTACTTAGTGGGACGATTACAGCATTTTGAAAAACCTATACAATAGTTGTGACTGCCACATGAGGATTAAACTCCTTCGTCCTTTTTGACCTTTTTAAAATATTGCCGAACTTGACTTGGAAGCATTTTTTTCTTTTCTACTTTATTTATACTTTGTGCACCAAAGTTTCTTAGAATGACGGCAAAATTTTTGATATTTGTTTTGACACATAAAATTGCAATGGAATTTAACATTAAGCCCATTATTACAACTTGCCTTCAAAGTTCCCGATAGTTAAAGGTAACTTTAGTTAAAGTGACATTTAAAGAATTTGGTTATTGCAACATAAATTTAAAATAAAATCTATTTTTCTTAAAATGGGGTTCATATCTTAGTATTTTTGGCTTGTTTTCATAAAAAAATTAAGAAGTTTCACTTGAAACTTTTTTAACGTTGACGCTTGACGAAGACATTATAATTGTGGCAATTTGAAATGACTAAACCTCGCGATAAAAGCTACATTTAGGATGAACTTGCATTTAACTTAACTCTCACTTTTGGGTTAAAGTAAAGTTGTAGTAATAAAAATCTATTTATCCGTCCGTTAAAATACTGCCTTAAAAGTATATATTTCTATTCTTTTTAATAAAATCTTTTCGGAAGTCTTAAAAGATTAATTTCAATATCAAATCGCTCACCCCAAGACGATTGTTTCTTACTAATCGATAATAATCGATTTTCGACTGCAATCGAAATCGATTTATCACTCCTTAATACATACAAACATAACATAATATTCAGCGATTCGGTACTCTCCCTACCGAAATGTTCAATTTGTTTCAAATTCGAAACTACATAAATACATAAGTATGTATGTAAATATGTTGTATATATGTATGTATTTGTGTTTGAATGTTTTCTAAATGTTCAATTGAATATGAATTGAATACTTTCGTTTAATAACATTTTGCAAAGTATGCCGAACATACTTACATACATAAGTAAATAAGTATATACGATTACTTACATATGTAAGTAAGTATGTACTAATAAATAGAGTTTAATTTTAATATCTTTATTTTAAAACTATAATATTGTCTTAATATCACACGGACTAACTTATATCCACATACTTACATAGTATACACATATGTATGTATATGCATATGTATGTACATAAGTATGTACATATGTATGTATATTAATATTTATGTAGAATATCATTCAACTCATTCTTTCCTTATAATGTTTTCTATACTAAATGCTGTAGGACTTTTGTTGTTGTCAATGGAGCTCAAATCTGGACTACATGACTTTTCCACCTTTATTCCATTAGTATTTTTTGCAGCTGAACTCGTCGGTGTAAAGGCACTTGGAGACTGTGTTAACATACGATCACTGCAGTAACTACTATTGGAGAGAGTATCAACGGAAAAATCAAAATACTCTATATCGGCATACGACGCAGAGGACCCATTTAGCGATGGTTGTGCAGCAGATGATAGAGAATTGTGGTTATGCAACAGAGCAGGATTATTAGACTCCTCAACAGATTGGCAACCAGCCGACGATGAGGACGTGAAATTGGTTCGAGTCGATGCTAGAGAGGCGTTGCCGAACAGTATATTAAATGGTGCTATCGAGGCCAAATACTGACGATGCATTTCCGTAATGCGATCACTGTAGTTAAGGCACACGTTGTTCGAACATGTATTTGATAGTGTATTCATGCTAGAAGCAATTTCACCCGATGACTGATCATATGATGCTGATTGCTGATCAGATACCTGGGAAAAGTAAAGATAAATGAAAAAACTTTATAATAAATCAAAACATAAAATTCGTACAAGTTCGATTAGTTCAATTTGTTATGACTATTAAATATGGATTCAAAATTATTAAGTCCGGAAGAATGATTTTCATTGCATATTTTCTTTGGCATCACAAACTCCAGTTTTGAAATAAATGGCTTAAGGTGTGCTAAGGAGCTAAATGTGTAAAGACATCATCGGGTGCAGGTGTTTTTCTTCCTATGAAATTTGGAATACCGCTCTGTCTGCATATGCGATTTTTGATTTAGCTGGAGGATTCTCTTGTCTGGTATTTCAAACAAAAAAATTTATCTCAAAACGAAGAGATCTGACTTGATTTTCTAGAGTCGGTATGAATTCAGTAACTTGTTAGCCTTTGATGACGACTCAATAATGACTTAAAAAATATTTTGAGCTGGTATATAAAAATTAATAAGAAAATTTCAATATCACCTTTAGAGACTCTCCTAATAATGTGCCCGTTTTAAAGCACTGCCTTTGTCGTCTTGTTCTTCGGCGTCTATAGTTTCCTTGTTCAAACATATCATTTGCCGATGAATCTAGCATCCAGTAGCTGCCTTTGCCCGCTGTATCACTATCCTCAATGGTATTTTTATCACGGGGCACTTTGACAAAACAATCATTTAACGAGAGGTTGTGTCTTATGGAGTTTTGCCAACCTTGTTTATTTTCACGATAGTAGGGAAATCTGCAAGATAGTGAAGTGCTTATTTGAGAATTTATGTTTTTATAGTAGATTTTCTCATAATTTAGTCGAACTATAAAAGTTATTATAGGGTTACATACATATGTATATGGTAAATATAAAATTTTGATAGATGTTGGGTCTTCTTTAGTATTTACGTTTAGAAAATTTTTCGTTGATATACATATATTTGTTGAACTTATTGTGTACCGACAATTTTGTTCTCTTCTCAACGTACATGGGAGCTGAACCACAATATTTTAGATATAAATCAGTTGTTTCTAAAACGCCAGCAGAGGAGCACTTGAGTTTGCGCCTCCAAAGGTCACTCAGTAGAAGAACCTAGGACGCTTGTCGCTTTATGTTCCTTATGAGATTTAAAGAAGTGTCCTTGGGGACGTAGTTATATAAAAAGTACATAGAAAATGGGTTGTAGCCTATAGGGTAGTGGTTAGAGTACTTGTCTACCAGTGCAAAGGTTCTGGATTCTATTTAATGCTTTTACTCTGATCTGCTTCATTACAAATAAATTTTGTAATTGCACGTGCAACATTTAGTAAAGTAACAATATATTAAAGCATTATACAAATAGTTCTAAGATAAATATAAAGCGAGCACAGATAGCAAATATGTGGAAGGACGTACTTGAAGATTATTTACATCGTATGAGCGTGGCGCTGCCCACTATTCTAATCTATTGTATTGTCAACGAAACCCAATAAATAGTTTGTTTCACAAAATATTGTAGTATAATCGATGCATGCTGTCGATGCTGTCGGGTAGTATGTAACGTATCCACTTCAAATTTCCGCTACCCAAACGCGATCTCGCTTTCCTGAATCTAGTTGCAACATCTGCAGTTGCTTCTCCATGTGTTGCCAAAAGCAGCCCAAGTAGCGGAAAAAGCTCACAAACTGGATTAGTTGATCGTATTTTTTTCCTCCATTACCCCTTTGGGAGCATTTGACTTCTACACAGCATCTCCATCTTACACAATTTGTTGTAGTTGTTTTCGCATTGTTATTTTTTTTTGCCTTGTATCAGTTTCGGTAATCGGTTCTTGTTCCAGCTAAGTAGATGATTAGTCTGCTGTAGCAGGTCTAGGATAATGGGTCTGCCATCTGTCGTTGCCTACAAACAATGGCCTCTGCCTTGCTAATCTTTGATTCCTACCATTTCCTCCCAGAGGGTGGTGGGCTGCCTGACCTTTGTCATGATGTTACGTTCTTTTCCAGGGAGAGGGGCGGTCGGGCCACTTAATTTTAAAACTTGACAAAACCATGTTGAAAAATTTTTGTTTTCTGCCAGGGAACGAACCTGGGGAACTTGGTCTTGTAGGCAAACACTTTATCCACTACACCACCGTATTATTTCATATGTTTTCTGTACGTACTTCCTTTTTCCCAGAGCGCCTAAGTAGTTCGACGAATTTACTTCAAACGTCCGAAAGCTTGTGTGAGAAGAGGCAAATGTCGGCTGCGAAGTCTACATCCTCTATGTGGGAATGGAATCTCCAGACATTTCCTCTTCTCTTCTGGCACAGTTGAAGCATAAATTCATCCAGCACCACAGGGAATAGAAGAGGCTACAGCGGAAATTTGTTTCGCGCTCGCATTCGTTCCGAGATCATCGCTGGTGAGCCCTCAAAGGCGAATATGTAACTTGGCATTATCGTACACTACTGTTATTAATATGGCCCATAGAATGAAAAGCATTCCTAAATTTTACAAATACCATGTGTAGGGTCATGTGCCATGTGCGCCATTTTACGGGCTGTTCTAATATGATATGCGAGGTGTTAGTTTGGTCCACGCAGCTGCGATGGGTGGTTCATCACGAGGTAGTTTCTCAACTGCTGATAATCTGTTGTTTATTGTTATGGTCAAAACTGTATATTGTACTTATGTTATGTTTAACAGGGTGATGCTTCCCAAGTTGTTGCAATCGGGTCGATAATTTTTCTTTTGCGGTTTTATGATCACCCTTTTGGTTCATTCACTACTGAGTTCTTCGTTTACCCACGCGGTTTATGTTCCACTTTTCGGAATTGCCTGCAAGAGTTCTGCTGGAATGTCACTTTCACCAGGTGCTTTATTTCGTTTAAGACTTGTTATACTCGTAGCATTTACGATATATTCTATAGTGGGAAAGACTCAGTAATCGTTTCAGTAATGTTAGCTTGAAGAACTATATTATTTTACAAATTAAAGGTAATACACAGAATCTGAGCGATGTTTGGGTTTGGCATCGATTAAAAATCAAAAGTCGCAAATATTTTACCGAATACCGGATTTTTCAATACAAATAATTATTTATGCTTTATCATTATAAATTGTTGCACGCTTTATTCATTTTGGTCGAAATTCGCTTCCCGAATGCATTATTGTTTTTGCTTTTAGTAGGACACCGGTTGTTGCTTATTTTGCTTCAGTAATTCTAGTTTAATATATATACACGATATTTGTGTCCCTAAAATAGAATCACGTATTTTTTACTTGCCTCGTAATTCACATAACATTTTAATAGTCGTTATTTAGAAATAACTTGAATATAAAAGTTTTGAAAATTTTATTTCTCATGGATGGATTTTCTATTTTTACTTTGAGTAAAAATCCACATTTATATCAAAATGTGGCATAATGTGATTACCGATCAATTTTTTATGAAACCAAACATATTAAGAGCCTCACCTGCATATATTTACACCTGACGCACTTATACATGTGTACGTAATTCAAATTACGATATTTATGAAATTTGTTATTCGAGATATTCTCCAAAATAACTATTAAATATTTTATTAACTAACTTTCTGCTTAACTGCTCTTGAATAATTTTTACGCAATTACGCCTTTGTGTTCACACATATTAGAAAATAATTACACAATTATTTTGTGCATATTGTGTACATATTTTTGCATTTTTATTGCGGAAATTATAAAAGAAAGAAAATAAAAATACTTCCATTTAATTTCTTCTAAAAGATAAATTGGGGATATCCCACAAATATTGGATTTGTTTATATAAGTATTTTTCGCTAATTAAAGTGAATTAATTATTGTTATTTTGCCGTTTTCTATAAACTAGCAGTTGCCCAGCGGCTTGGGGTATTATGTTAGCATCAAACGCTTATAAGTCCCAAGACATCATGGATTTTAATAAAACATACATTCTGAATTAAAGAAGAATGAAAATCGGTTGACGAACAGAGGAGAAAATGGTATTGAGCTGATAAATGTATTATTCGATAGGCTGAAAATTAGATGATACACGTCTAATACTATTCTAATTATTGTAACAAGTGTGTTCACTATCCCGAAAAATACATACATCTGTCAAATATTTGAGAATAACTCTGGGGTTAATATATATATATAAGATGATTTTTATAAATTGTAAATAATTGTAAATAAATGAAATAAACTAAAGAGATCAATAATGAACACTATTTTCTAAAATACCAGGCAATGCTATTAGGATTTGAGTGAAAAATAAAATCGAATTAATATTTTCTTTATACTCACACATTTTATTTAAAGTAAAAACTAAAATAATAAGAAACAAATCGGGTGTTGGGTTGGGCTTCCGGTTGCCACTACCTCCATCTTGGTTCATCAATACATCAAAAAAAATTAAGTCATAATAATGAATCGGTTGACATTGGTATACTTGTAAAGCGTTATCTGAAAGCTTAAAAAAGTGTGGTATCCAACCATTTGTGAGACGCACAAGGACTAATTTTTTTTTTTAGCATTTCGTATGTAGAAATAGTTTCCTGCCAAAGCATAAATCGAAACGAAATGTGAAGAGAATATTTGTATTAATAAATATTACTTTTTGGCAAATATTATTTTATTTTGAATAATTTGTTCCAAGCACAAATAATATTTATATACGAACGTATAATTATTTAATTACATAAATGCACGATTTTAAACAAGACATGTTTTCTGAAACAATTTTGAAATGTTTGTAAATATCATCACTGGCTTAGGTGTATGTCGAACGACATGGGCTATCGCACCCCTCCTGTCAACCTAACCTAACCTTGTAAATAAAAAGATGCCTAAAAATTTCCCACGATAACAGAAAATCGTGAAACATTGCGGCAATTGTAGGTTTGTTTGTCTAACTCTTAGATGTCACTCACAATTTGTGCACAAAAGGCTCCCGCTATATCTATTCCAATCGACCAATGTCTGTTTTCATTGGCGCTAACCAAATCATCAGTACTCTTCAGCCAAATCATGTTTGAAAAACATTCAAACTCATATACTTATACAAAAATTACGAAGATTTATAGTAACAATATTTATTAAATACATTATTCGAGATATTCTAGCGCCAAATAAATTTAGGCACATAGTATTTAGCTAAGCCAACAACAATAATAGCAATAATATTTTTTAACAAAAATAAATAATTGTAATTATACTCGTAGAGCAAAATGATTTAAAAAAAGTTTTCGTGATAAGTAAATGATATGAGTCTAAAATCTATTGAAAAATCACTCGCGATACTGTTTCGTATTGAAAAACTTATTCATTTTATTTTTAAATGATTTCCCCGTAATTTGTCTCCCGATTTTGAAAGTTATTCTCTTATACATAATGTTATACACCAGAGGTGACCCCGTTTTTGCGAATATACGGATGGATCAGGGAGGAGAATACCTCCTATACAAAATAGTACTTAAATTTTCATTCCAGCACAAAATTATTGGCATAGGGAAGGGGGAAGGATTCATCTCATACAAAACAAAAGTGAATTATTGCATATTGGCTTAATGCAGGTTTCTGATGGCTCAAGCAAAAAATTTACAATTTATATCTACATGTCGCCCGTTTGGTGCAACAAAGTCATATGTCTAACTTGTCCAAATGCGATTAAAGTGTTGAAAAATTTAGCTACTGGTATGAATTGGGCTTAGATGCAGATATGGAAGAACTTATTTTCTTATTTTGGTTTTTTGAGATAAATTACATTTACACGCTTTTGTCTTCTTAGCAACGATTTCAAACATCAATAACGCGTATAACAATATTTGAGTTGTTTCACCTCTAGAGACATTTTTTGAAGTCAGATAAAATTTTTCTGAAAGGTCATTGTAGAAGCCTTTGAAATAATAATTTTTCTCACCATATAATCGTCACTAATAATAATTATTGTTTCTGTATTTTTCCACAGAGATCTTGGGTGCAGTGGTAAGATAAAGTGCACCGAGACTTATTAAACTTACTTTTCCATTATGAATTTGTAAATTCCACTTAAAGTCAATCGTTGATTTGGCGCACTGCTAATGGCCATTGCAATCAGGGCAATATACGAAAATGGAGGTTTTTCTGCACGATGAGAGTTTTGTAGAAACGACCAAGGATATGCCCACAAGTTATTCTGCATTGTCATGAGGGGATGAATATTTGTGTAGAAATATGGACCGGGCGATGCCGTCGGAGAACTATCCGTGAACAACGAGGGTAAAGATGAACTGCCAATTGAGTTATCGATGTAATCGCAACGCGGAGGCATGGTGCCGCTCGAAGGCACTTGAGCCAAATTTAAATAGTATGGAGTAGGTAACATACTAAGTTCGATTCTATTGTAATATTTTTTTGTTGAAACTGTACATGCCAAATTCTCTTTTAAGCTTTTCACTAACCGATTCCAAAAAATGGGTTCTTTCTATTTTATATTTATTTATAACGACTTTTTCTATTTTTTATATATCGTATTTAAAGTTTTCTATTATTCATTTACTTTAGTTTTCCGTTTATTTTTTGTACTTAACTCGACAACGACCAAACGAAAAAAAACATCAATCTTCAGGAATCGTGTGTTTCATTTAGTCAAATTCAAGTGATGATAATTTTGAAAATTATTCTCCCACACTATTGTTCTCCGAGGAGCAAGCAAATGTGATCTTATTCTGTGGCACAATGTAAACAAAAACTACTCGTGCTACATGCTGTGGAGGGATGTTGATGGTTTGTAACGCTTTCATAATCATTTGTATGAAAACTTAAACGTTTAAACAATTGATTTTGCTGCCCGGTTGTGGGATGTTCTTTGATTTTTCAATTTAGAGCGATCTCTTTTAAGAGCACACCAAGAATGCATTAAGGAAAAGTCGTAAAATTTTTCTTTCATTTTCCTCCCATTCGTTTACGATTCGATTCACAAAGCGTACACGTACTGCCTTCCGTACTTGTACGCTAAAAAGGCAAGTAAACATTTATTTGATCACATGTTGACTTATTGTGTCTTAGAACTAAAAACAAAAACAAAAAACAAAAAAACACTTAAAGGGCACGAGTAAGAGGGGCGAGTGGTCGATCTGTTTATGCACATACATACAAACTATATCCGTTTTTCTGTATATTTATCGAATGAAATAAAAGAAAATTATCATAAAAAGGGTTCTGGCAAAATTGTCGTAAAAAAGTCGTAAATTTGGTTTCGTGTTTACAATGAAAACTTTCACTTTTTCCACGTCGTTTATCTTGTATCTCTGCTTACGGATATCATTCCTATTCAGTTTGTGTTGAATATGGAAAACAAAAGGCCAAATACGTTTTGTGTTTCAAATAATTTTCATTTCTGTTTAATTTCTATTAACCACATTAATCATTGTTGCAATTGCATGCGGTCAAATCGATAAAATCTCTATAAAAATTATTGAATGTGGTAGGCTTGCCCGTAAAGGGAGATGGTGTCTTGTAATGATGTGATACTTGTGCCAGCGTAGTACTACTACGAGGGTATGGAACAGATTGAGAGAGATAACAATGCGTATTCTCATTCATGCCAGTTCAACTGGAGATTTTTAAATTATAATAAACTTAAACTTGATATTCCTCAAAATTAGCGCCCACCTGAAAAGTGGTAAAAAATTAACACATGAACGTTGATGATGATGCTTGGCTGATGATGGTAACTGAGTTCGCTTTACTTTTTCCTTAAGAATAATAATTTGAAAATAATATTAATCTGAATTTTTAAATTTATTACTCGCACTCGAGCAATACTAATTAATTTCAATTATAACAGGCTTCATTTAGATCAAACATGAGGCAATGAAGTGAGTCTAAGCTGAACATAATATGATTGTAGCAAAAACGTATGAATTAGGATTATCCTAGGAATTATGTAAATAGTAACTGACTTAACTCTAACTTATAACCAAATATTTATATGCATATACAGATATGTATATAATGTATTTGTAAGTATACTGGATAGGGCGAGCATTATTTGAAAAAATATTATTGTTTTGTATTCACTTAAATATCTGTGTTTTTTGCATAAAAACCTTATCTAAAGCTTATATTTTAAACGATTTTATATCCAAAGTAATTGATATTTTATGTAGGTGACTAAATTTATTGGATTTAGATATGAGGTGGAAGTATTCTAATGTGAACAAGGATCAATTTAACTGTAACTCCAATCTACGATATACAATATAACAACAACGTCCCCGCCGCACACCGCTAGATCCCTTGATCAGTGTTTCATATGTATTATTATTATTTGTACAAGTAGCTTTAATATATAAATATATATATATATATATATATATATATATATATATATATATATATATATATATATATATATATATAAAATCATGTACATGACTATAACAATCATGTATGAAAAATAATAACAGATTATTTATTAAACCGAGCATAATTTTCAAGCTATAATTTACCATTACCAGTTCCACCGATTTACCAGTTACACCGATTTTCTTTTTTTCTTTTTTTATTTCCTGTTTTTTATCATATTTTTTAATGATATTTTTGTGTGTGGAAAATTTTAATTTTTTCAATACTCAATGCTTTCCTTAAACGTTTAGTCCGTTGAAACCCAGCGTAATAAGTTTCTAATTATATATAATTTATTATCTTCTCAATGCTGAGGACTTGGTGATTAGATAACTGTGTCAAGTCAAATTGGCAAATTAAACTAATTAATTGGTCGCTATATTAACAACAAGGATATTTTCCACTATTTGTAATGTATGTATCATATATAAAATTTATGAAAATTATTCGAGATAATTTTTCCAAAAAATGTTTATATGCAGATCAGTAGACCTCCAAGCATTATTTTTAAAAATTCTTTAAATTCGTAAGATTTTCATTTATTTTTTGAGACTTTTTTTATAATCATACGAGGTTTGAAGGTATACTGATGATTTTTTGCTACAACCCTCGTTGTTAAGTTTTCATTTTTAAAATAATTGTTTGTTATTTTCTCGGAAGCTTTGATTTTTTTGAATTGTTCGTTGGTGGTAGACCTCGTATGAGTAAATATTTTGAAATTGTAAAATAGTGTCTATAAACAAATAAAGGAATAATTGGTTTTTATTTGATTATCAGTGATAGTTTAATACTCCCCCGATTCTTTTATTGTTTTTGTTGCTCTTAGGAGAACTTGTGCCACGTTTGTTTGTGTTCTTGCGGTGTTTATGATTCGAATCCACATCAAAGTAAAATAAGTTTGTTTAATTTCCATATGATTTTATATAGAAACATCATTGACTGTTTTCTTTCTCTTTTATTTTATGGAAATTAACAGAATTTAAGCCAATATACAGATTGAGTTTTTCTATACATAATTTCACTTTTAAAAAGTATTAATAAATAATGTCATGCTACAATAAATTTTCTACTCGTAAATCGAATTAAATATTTATTGCGTATTCGATTTTATATTGACAAAAACTATAATATAATTTTCTATAATCTTTTTATTAAGCCTAAAGGCAAGAATTACAATTTTATTATTAGAATTGAAAACTATTGCTCTTAGTGGAGACATATGATGAGAGGTTGCGCTCTATTAAGCATTGTATGGAAGGTGACACTCCCCTTGATCCTATACAGTCAGTTCCTGACTCTGCGTGCATTGGGAGTGGAGTAACCTATAGCGATTGTCAGGATGTGATAGAACAGTGTTCTTTAGTCTAGAGTCGACATTGGTTAAGGTGGAGAAAAGGAAACACAAAAAAATAATGCGATTCTTAAAAATCCAGATGGCAGTTACAGTAACAGCCATTTTGGGTACCCAATGTACCCGACATTTATACACCAATTATGTATTGGCTGTGTATTTTGGGTCCATCGCTGCTCTCTACCCCTCTTAATTTCATACAATCGGACTTCTAGACAGGAGTTCCATATAGTTTATACCGTTGTCCTCAGATAAGTTTAAGAATAGCCCGAAATCCCCACATGTCAAAAAGAAGATTTTGTTCAAAATAAATTTGAAGTATTTAACAATTATTATTTCATTGAAGTTATTTTGTGCTGAATGTCTTGAATTGTTCAGCAGTTGATGATCAGTGCGACTGCGGGATGAAGAATCTAACAAAGTTTTAGTACTAAATGGTTTTCCATGGGTTCAAATTATTAGCACCAAATAAATTTACATGTGCACTTATACGTGCGACTATTTACATGTAGAGTATATTAAATTAACTGAGAGATCGAAGATATACTCGAGTGTCTTGCATGTTGCTTGTGTTTACACAGTCAAATATTTATAAGTTGGTTTTTAAAAAGGTCGATTAAGGTAAAACAACTATAAAAGTTACTTTACTGAAGTTAAACCAAATTTTATATCAAGAGCATGTACCACAAAATTTTATATTTCTTATCTATAAGTACCTTCCTTATTTAATTTCGTTTCTTATTCTTTTTGTATATTTTAAGAAATCATATTGCAATCATTTTTATATATAATTAAAATAAGTTGAAACCATGTTTTCTATGTTATCAAGATCCAGTAAAACTTTTTATTTGGAAACATTTTTTACAATTTTAAATTTTACTTGCCACAGTTGTAAAATAAATCACTGTCTTCTGAAATTACATTAAGCTGAGCTCTAGGTTGGCTCCAAGTACGAGAGATGTGAGAGTGCCAGCGAAAAGGTGCACTTCCATGTGTAACTGATAAGCTCAGGTGTTTATCTGCGCTTATTTCGATTGCTTGCAACAAATTGCTACGCAGCATCTTATCAATTTTGACTGAAATTTATATAAACTTGGAGGTTATTCTAATGATTTTCGAAAGCTTGGTTTCTTCAAAATTTGTTATAGAATCTCTTCACTATTACTATCAGAAATATATACATCAGAAAAATATGTACATCAGAAAAATTTCAATGTTTCTTAAGAAAGAGAAAATTTAAATGCCCACATGATGTTATTCAATGTTCTAATTCTATTTATTCCAAAATCATATTTTGAAAAAGAGCAGAATATTTTAGTTTTCATTAAATATTTTTAATGACCATTTTCATGTTTCTTTTCGTATTAAATATATACGCAGGGAATTTATTATTAAATAAACTAATAAAAAAATTATGTAGTATTTAAGTAATTAACACAACGATCTATACAAAGATATTTTTTTATAACCACCACTCGGTTTGAAATCCAATTTTAAATAAATAAAGAAAATATTTCACTGAATACATATTTGAAAATTTCCCAAAAATACAAAAAGAAACAAACAACAAGTTCAAAATTTAATAATTTATTTTTTGTTTTAATTAATTTCCCAAAGAAAATATGGATAAATTTCAAAGAGCTTAACGCTTTCAAAACAGCGCAGCGCAGCACATAAAGAGATCAGAGTCGCATTCATTTAGCATATTTGGCTGAACAGAAAGGTGGGCGTAATCAACGTCCAGGTGGTTGTATTGCCGCTCGACAGACTAGCCTATTGGCAAGATCAAACAAATCGAATAGAGGATGAAAAAAAATGTACAATAAAATAAATAAAAGCAATGCGTAACATACAAGCAATACAAACATACATACATACATACGATTATGTACATTTGTATGTACATATGTATGTATTCTTGGTTAAATTCATTTCGAATTTCTTCTTAAATAAATAAATTTTAGTGGAAAATAAATATTTTGAAATATAATCATTATATTTAAGATCATAAAAACAAAATGGCTTTTTTATGATCCTCATTTATATGATGATCAGTTAAATATGTACTTGAACATTTTTCTATTCGAACAATTACACAAGAGAGAATAGATTTTGGTTATGGAAAAACTAATTGCATGATCTGATCATACGAGTAGAAAAGAAAAAATCCACATACACATCCAATGTACGGAGAGAATTTTCAGCAGTGGGTGTTTGTTTTTAATTTTAGCCAATCACGACAAGATCATTTGCTTTTCTGTATTCGTTATTTATTTTTGTTACAATTTTTTTTATTGCATGGCTTTCCATGCACATTTCCAAATTGTATGCGTGTAAATAGAAATCCTCTGTTGTTGCATACTTGTTTTTTTATATTTTCATTTGCCATAAAATTAAAATTGATTTTAACATCTTATAAATTTTGTATGAAATGATTCTTTGCCATTAACAATTTTTTTTAATAATATATCGTTGATCTTGATGCATGGAACATGCAGTCTTCATAAGAGCATGTTCATGTCCAAATGGACAAATTGTCGTTTATCTTTTTCTCTCCAATTTTGTTTTAATTTTCTTTCAAGGGGGAGGAGTTGTTATTGCTTCAAAAATACACACACATATGTACATATGTATGTGTGTTAGTTTGAACAATTTGATTTATACCATTAATTCTTTGTGAATTTGCTGCGATATGTTATAGGGTACACATACATAAATACATATGTACATACATATGTGCATAGATATCTATAGGATTGTGATAAAAATGTTATCGAAACATGCAATGTTTTGTACCACTTATTTTCACACATACTTTGTTTAATTGCAAAATCCATGTATATGCATATGAATATGTATATATATTTATGTACTTAAATAGTAACTAATTGTACTCTATACTTATATTCATACATACCTATATACGTGTGTATGTATATTGGAAATAAGGCTACAATTGCAGCTTTGCGATAATGGATTTAACTGACTGTATACTTGGGAACATAATTTTAGCTGTCATCACTCCGGTTTTGAGTGATTAATCATGCTACTTGCAAATACATAGATATTAAGAACAACTATAATTCTAAAGTTTATGGCAATAAAAATCTCTTGTTTATAAACGAGGATATTCACATGAATACATTTTTAAATAAAGGGTGGTGATAATGTCAAAACAAAGGACTGAAAATTTTACAAATAAGCAGTAATAATAATAATAGAAATCGTACATGTCAAAGCAGCGTGACTTTTGGCGCCATCTGTGAAAATGGCAGCCGATTGAAATTATGACATTACTTTTACGTCACCTTGTATGTAAAACTTATGGTATGTACGTAACATAGTTCCATTCTATGCAGACTTTGATTTTATTATGATTTATGTCGAACTCGAATTACGTACGTGATTTACTATAAAAATACAGAGTATTTGTCGATAATATTTTGCAGTAAATGCAATATTTCTCGGAATAATAAAGTTAAAAATTCGGGATTACTTAGTCCCGAAAAGTGCTGGGATATCCTTTTACCGGGTGCCAGGTTTTCAGGATTTGCCAATACTAAAAATCATATGCCACACTTTATTGCAAAGTTGAACCCCTAAACAAGATGTATTTACAATTAACTATTAACAAATGAATATATTATTTTATCTCTACATATATAAAAATTACGTGTATGTTCGTGATCGCTAAACTCAAAAACTACTGCACCGATTTTGACCAAACTTTATATACAGGCTCTATAGGGCGTGAGGAGTGTTTCTGTGTAGTTTGAAGTTCGTCCGACAGATGGCGCAATATTTAGTTTTTTTGTGTTTTGCCCGATAGAGATTAGCGCGATAAGCTTATGCCGCGTTTTGCTGAAGGCGTTGGGTCCTTAATCAGCGTGTAGTGACGCTAATTAGCCCGATACCGGTATTTAAACAATAATTGCTATGTCGATTTAGTGCACCTTTCATTCTTCTTCGAAATATCAATCCGCCATGACTTTGCAACGAAACCAGACTTGCAGTGAAAATGAAATTTGAAGGCAAAACAACGTTTGCCCGGGTCAGCTAGTTAATAATAAAAATAAATTATATCTATTTCATGTATTCATGTATTCATTAAAAATGATTTTGATTTATTCATATATATTCCTCGGTCGCAGGAAAGCCCTGAATCTCAAAAAATTTGCGTATTCTGGGAATCGAAATTCGGAAATTCCTATTCTATTTTTATGAAATAATCGCAGCCACGGCCGTTGTCGCAGATTCTGGATCCGCTAATAACTACGATTGAGTTGTAATTTGCGAAATTGGATATGCTTATTATCATAATTTGAACTAAAAAAACCGACGTGTCATGGTTTCGTGTGATATTCTAGTTTATTGCAAGTTCTTTTATTTTTAAAGCGGGCTGCATGGGCGTAGCTAAAGAACTCTCCAGTTACGAATGAAACTGAAAAGTAACACACAGCAAAAAATTAAAAAGGTTACTTGACAGGGATTTTGGACGCATATATTTTGTATTACAAATTAAAAAATAAAATCAAATGAAAATATTATGTTTGCTTATGTATGTTTTTCACCAACGTCAAAACTTTGTGCTGTCGAAGAAGATATTATTTCGCACAGCAGGAGCGTAGAAGTTTTTCCTCTATGTGGGGAGGAGCTCCCGCTCTAAATCTCCAAAACTCATTGCAACGATGTTTGATTATGAGTATATAAATTTACTTTTTATCTATGACAAATAGTAAAGAAAAATTATATACCAATGATAACCGTACGTAGCAGAAAGCATAAGAGAGCATAACTTGTCTTTAATTTCATCACCCACGCAGTTTATTGTATTTTTTTCCATTTTCACCGAAATAATATTTTTTTTTAAATTAATATTATTTTTCTTTAAAAACAACAAAATCGTGTTTTATACATTTCACAGAAAATGGGTGCACGACCGATGAATTTGATTGAATTTACGCCAGTTGAATATATTCAATATAAAAGGAAGATATAAAAGACAGTGATATAAATAACTGAATCCGACTCAAGGAAACAAGTGGAAACTATTGGAGGTTCAATTTATTGCTAATATTAAGGAAATGGTTTTTGAGTATCGAACGGTATTGAACGTGTTTTTATCAGAATCAGCATTAATTTCTGTATCAGTTACCAATATTATTTTTTTAGCTTTTCATCCACAAAATAAAGGCAAACAACTGAATGTCCACCATGATTGCTATTTAAATAATGGAGTAATATACATACGTTGAGGCCCTATGGTCCTCATAGGATCGATGGGAACATATATATGTATGTATATATACATACGCATGTATGTATATACAAGTGTAAGAGCGACATTTTGTAAAACAAAACATTTCCAAGCGTTTGGAATCTGTATGAGGAAAATTCCAATATCAAATGAATTCATAAAAATTTCAAACGCTTAATTAAGGTCGTTTTGTTTTCAAAATATTGTTCAATTCAAAATAATAATATAGTATTTATATCAAGGCGATTACATTTCAAGGTATTGTTGTTGCAACAACCACTAAATACAAAAATGCAAGAACCACCTGATTGCTGGACTAGGTCTATATGTCAAACTTCATATGAAAATACTTTGCTTTTAGTTGAGCTTTGACGTATCCTCGGCTGTGTTATCAATAGAAGCTCTAAAGTGAATTCGCTTTGATTTTTACTTTAATTTTGGTGTTTTAACACTCAAATCGATGTGTAATTATATGTTTAATAAATAACCAGCGTGATTGTATCTGATATAAAAATGTACAAATGGGTTTGAACTGAGTTATTAATAGTTTCTAATGTACACATTATATATTTAATAATTAATAAAGCACACAGGGGAAATTTGTATGTAAAAACTTGTGAGAATAGTAGCTTGTGCAGTCGTCCAATGTTGTTTGCGTGTATGACAAATGTTAAATTGAACTATACAAGCGACTCGACAAATACATTTTTTGCATACGCACATACACATACAAAAAAAAAAACAGGTAACAATAATTGCAGGAATATACACACAGAAAAAAGTTTGGCTGGAAAATGGTCACAATTATTTAATATTTCCTTTCTTGAACAATTTGTTATCCTCCTTAACAAAAATTGATGAACGAACATGTTGCCACTATTGAAATGACATACTAATATAAATGACATAATAATGGAGACGTAATTCCTCCATCCATAGTATCATTAAGTCTGACCAAAGGGGACAAAACTAATTTTCAGATTCTTACTCTACTGGCTTTAATAATAAAAGCTTAAATTCGATATTTCAAACTGATGGCTGATAATTCTAATACTCTAATATTCTTTTGAATGAGTACGTTATTCTTATGTTATTAGAATTTGTTAAAAATGTTACATTGAATCATACAATAATACTTGTAACTGATCTGTTAGAATTACCAAAATTAGCAATTTTATTTTCAATAAAAAAATTTGACAATGAATTGTTCAATCGGATTCACCAAAGTTGTACATGTTGGTCAGATTTTCAAAACCTTTTAATTTCTGCACAAGCAGACTCCAAGCAAAGACTAGAGATTTATATACATGGTTTAAATATATAGTCCATATTCCAAACACTAGCCACTCTTATACTTTATTTGAGTATGTACACAACCAGTAAAATTGCAAATTATTAAAAATAGTTACCCCGCCTGCCGTAACAAGAAATGGATGTGGATCACTAATACTGATATGCATAATGACTGATCGCTTCGTACACATAAATGCGACTTATTCGATGTTATTCGATCTTTCTCTTGATTAACATAATATTTTTATATGTAAGGATGTGAAATTCGTATGGAAAAGTGGGGCATAAGTATGGGTTCGCATTCACACATGTTTAAATGCGTTGTACTAAATAGTTGTCCTTCTGGAAATTTAAGCAGTCCAAAAGTGTTCTTTTTACTGAAAAGCAAGTGAGCCTTAGCCATAGAAAGGAAATGACCACTCAACAAGAAGATTTTAATTTAATTCATATTTAAATTTGCAATGTGCTGTTTTCTCAGACACCATGAATGTTGATGAGGAGTGATGCGGTACACGCTCTGGAATAAGAGACTGCAACTTTTTAAGAAAATGCAAACACTAAATTAATAATAATTGTATCCAATTTTAGAGTCTGTTTTTGACTTCTGTCAACAATAAACTTGTGGGAGCAACGTCAGCAAGAGGAAATTCCATGTTGTATTTTTGCAACTTTCTGTTTAAGAAAAGCAAGAGGAATAGAAGAACTTATTAAAGAGATATATTTTAATTTTGATATTTTGTATTTGGAAAATACCTCGTACTAGATCATCATTTTAGTGAGTTTGACAGCAAAGCCAAAATATATCAATTGCTGACATTAAAAATAGTTCTTATGTACGAGTATAACAATGTGTCGCCACCTGAAAGGGAAATAACGTGACACAACCCTTCCTAAGTTTGCAAGAGAAGCAAAAAATTACACAAAATGGAAACTACTACGCGAAAATGTACAAATTTACTCTCCCAAATTTTTAGAAATAAAACTAGTAAATGAACGCTTTAGTAGTAACAACTTGTAACTAAAGTAGCTGCTTTGCTTGATTCAGCTGTTCCAAATATATTTTTCGAAAAGTATTTTTATTTAGTAAATTTATTATCCGAGATGTTTTCCAAAATAATTATTTAAAAAATTTATTGTTTGTTGTTGGCTTAGCTGAGTATATGCCTGCATTTCATTGGCACTGGCCAAATCATCCGCCTATCAGCACTTTAAGAAATTAAGAGCATTTGTCCACTGCTATTTTCTTGTATTTTTCTTTAGTATGAGTCACGGTACGCTATTTTATTCATTTTATTATTATTTGGTTATTTTTCATAGCAGAAATGTTGAGTTTTGTGCGCATGTGTAAGAAGATGTAGTGAATCGTAATCAATAAAAAAAATTCAATTTCGAATTTTTCGAAGGTATGTATGTTCATATGCTTGTAACTTTATTTGAATAGATTTTCGGGGATGAAAGAAAACTCTAGGAATTAACAATAACTATTATACCATTTATTACTTTTTAGTATGTGAAGAAGTGCGAAAGAATGATCAGTAGCATGCGACCATTTTTGTAGATGGGACTGTCTTGCTAATCAGCCCCAGAAAAAATTTTGAACAACCAAATTTGTTACTTCTTGTGGAATTACTTATAAATAAATAACACAGTTTTACTCTTCGATTTTCAGAGACTGTAGATACCCCTAGAGAATTGTATAGCTACGCATGTGCATGTGGCACTATAAATTTAGAGTCAATAGTTCATTAAAGGTAGTTCTATGATTGCAATGGACTGAATCTCAAGTAGTTCGAATGGAATTTATATTGCCAATTCGAAATGCTGTTCAAAACTAAACAAAATTTTGATTGCGAAACTATAAACAAAAGAATATTTATGAATCAAGATCTATGAGACTTTTTTCCACCGATGTTTCATCGGTGTCGTTGTTAATTATTGTATCAGTGACCAACTTTGATGACATGTGTATAATTAAATAGGTGTTTGGGAACAAGAATAATACTGTCAACTTTTAAATATGACCACAACATACATACATATGAGTAGGCAAGTATTCGTATGTACATAATTCACAGATACGAGTATACATGTGCATGTAATTTCACTCAACCTGTCTTATCTTGTCAATCTTTTCCTTGCCTGCCATTAGGGGTAATGGCAATTAAACTGCCGGTCAGTTATGTTTGAGCGAGTGTGAAAAACGTCACTGACGATTGCTGTTTGTAGATGTCCTTTTAACCGGAACATACGTATGAATGTATGACCATTTTCCTTTCCTGATGTTATTTTCGATAGGAACTTTTATTAAATTATTACTGACAACTATTTGAATTGTGGAAGGGTGGCCTGATTACGGATTGCTGCTATTTTTTAAATATTATTGGGTAGTATAAGACCTAGACAATTAATTTTAGTTTAAATTTTTAAAAAAGACAAAGGATAAGGTATACTCGTGAATGTCTTTAAAAATTATTTATATGTTTGTTGTTATGGTAAATCTATTTGAATAAATTTAGGTAGAATAATGCTTCCAAGAATTATTAAATTTTAATTTAGAAAATAAAATGTATATTTGACAGTTGGACCTTTCACTTTAAAATAATATTTAAATGCACTCATAGATATTTTGAATTAAAACAATTTATTTATTACTTGTAAAAATCAATAACATTCTCGAATCATCTTTCTAATACGTAATTTAACGACTGCAGTCTAGACAAATGACTATCTCTAGGTTTCTTCTTAAGCGCATATCCGCCAATTATTATGGAATTTGAGCCAAAAAGTCATAAAAGAAAACAAGTCAATATTTTATGGCTTTTTGTACTTATGAATTTCATTTAACTACATCAATACATCTCAGTTATAAATATTCATATTTTTATAATTTTTATGTTTTCTCAGCAAGCAACTGTAGAAATACAATGGGTAACAAATATGGTATTCCTGTGATGGAATGTATGACAATACTTTGTAGGAAAGGACTTAGAGAATGACATTTTTGCTTTTAATTAACTTTATAGAGGTTATAGACCAATAACCTCTACCGATTTCTTGAAAAAATTTCGAGAAGAAAGTCGTGTGGCACACTGAGCTTGAGAAGCAAAAATATTTCATCGATACAGAACTTTTTGAAAGACTAACTTTTATTGAATATAATGGGTAATTTTTTAACCGTTTGGTTTTTGAAAACTGAAAAACACAGAAAATTTGCAAAAGTGAATGAAATATTTATTTGGGGCGATACACACTTAAGCTGCAGTTTTGGCATAATTCTTCCAGCATGGCAGCTATAATATTGTTTTCCAGGCCTGGAATTTTCGCTGGCCTATCTCTGTATTTGAGAGAACTCACGTATCTCCACAAAAAATAGTCTGTTGGCGTCAAATCGCATGATATTGGCAGCCATTGGACTGCTGCAAGACGTGAGATTAATAAATAGGTTCATGGTATCATACAACTTTTTGTGTAGTTTCATCCCGAGGGCATTACGTAAAATCTTGCAGGTGGTCGAATAACGCAAGCCCAATTGTTGACAACGGCGACGAATTGTTGACATATTGCGACCTTCATTGACACTGGCCCATGCAGAAGCAACATTTTACTCATCATTCTATTGACCAACAAAATGAAACTAGTTCAAAATTTGGTCACAACAGCTTGTGACCATCCTATTCGGTGGTTCGATTCTGAGGACCATAAAATTAACGTAATTTACAAAACACATTTTTTACACAGCACGAATTTTGTAATAAAAATTAATAATTTGCAAGCATTATTTTTGGCATCGTCACATGTAACGAATGTTTTTTTTTGCACTGAAAAAATTTACGGTAAAAAAATCACCCGATAACATTAATAATAACACAGCATTTAGCATAATAGTCTTATAGCATTTTTGGAGAAAAATTTTATATTTCGATTAATAAGAACAATAAATTCCTTTTTACTTTTTATAATTTTTTTTAGAAAGCGCCATTATACACTTATTCTCAGTGATGTCCTTTCAACAACAGAGAAACATTTTGAGAGAGGAATCCTTTTTAGTTTATGATCGAAAACGTATAGAGGAAATATTTTTGTGATGCACTGTAAGTTTCTTTTTAATTTTTATTTTTTGGTATTATCTTTTTTATTTAAACATATGCTATGGGTCTGTATCTGTATTAACTCTACTACACATAAACGATTATTTTGTATTTTAGTGCATAAGTACTTCGAATGTTTTTCTTTGCGTTCTGATATCTGTCGCACAAACAAATAAAATCTAAGCACTTTCTAACTAAAGACAAAACACTTTTTATTAGTTCTTCTTATGAAGAATAGGGCAAGGAAGATGACAACGATGATGATGGAATAACAGCAATTGGAATCACAAACTATGCTCATGTGCCATCGAACAATGACAACAAGAATGAACGTATTTAAAAGTCATAAAACGAGGCCTTGCCTGATGGTACTTATTGAATTGATTTTAAATAATTTTACGACTTTTTATGGTTACTTGTGCTACAATAAGTCAGATGGAATTTGTGTATGTACTCGTGCATTCGGTAAAAGATATCGCATATTCAAATTTGTGTATATGTATATGTACATGCATACATACATACAACGAAATCAGCGGCAGTTGAACATACTAACAGCCACAAAAGATTCTTGAAGCACTCAAATGCATTTGGACGGACGATTTAAGCAGGCAGTGGAATTGATTCTAGTTTGTTTGCGAACTATTACAATTATAATAAAACAGGCTGAATACGCATATATATTTAATTATAAATAAATAACCCTTAAATTCTATTTATCCAAACCAACAATGGACTTTAATCAGTTCACTTTGTTTAAATTTTGCCAAAATGAAGTCCTTAGCACCCTGGTCCGATTACTTCGTTATTGGTCTAATGATTCTATTAATAATTTTAATTTTAATTTTAAAAAGAATTAATTAACAAAACCTACTGCGCAACACTTCCAATTGATTTCAATTAATTTGAGAAATTCTTTATTAGAGTTTACCGTCCGCTCTCGCAGATTATTGAATACTTATAGAGATTAAACACGGGTAGGTGAATTATTACCTGACACAGATGCTATTCAGAAAATATTTGCACAGAATGGGAAATTGCAGTACACAATTTTGTTTGTACGAAGAAAAGATTATGTTTGACGATGCGGAACACATGTTTTTCTCTTGCCAACGCTGGGCCACGAGACGAGAATAACTGGAGATGCAAATCGGATTGATCACAACAGCTAATCTTATCGACAAGATGACAAGTAATGTAGAAGCGTGGGATGCAGTGGCAACATATATCGAGTGCGTGCTCCGAACTAAGAAGAAGGATCTTGATAGAGCGCACATCAACTTGGGATAGGATAGGACAGCGACTACTAAGCTAGTCAGTTCTTTTTTCAAATAACTTATAAATTCATTATATTATTTACTTTATTTTATATTCTTTGACTTTATCATATACTAGCTGACCCGGGCAAACGTTGTTTTGCCTTCAAATTTGCACTAAATCGACATAGCAATTATTGTTCAAATACCGGTATCGGGCTAATTAACCCCACTACAAGTTGATTAAGGACCCAACGCCTTCAGCAAAACGCAGCATAGGCTTATTACGCTAATCTCTATTGGGCAAAACACAAAAAACAAAATATTGGGCCATCTGTTGGGCGAACTTCAAACTACATAGAAACACTCCTCACGGCCCATAGAGCATGCATATAAAATTTGGTTAAAATCGGTGCAGTAGTTTTTGAGTTTAGCGATCACGAACATAAACGTAATTTTTATGTACATATAGCTGGTCCGCGTTGCTGGCCCTAAGCAAACAGCTCAAAAGTTATATTTCCATACGATTTAAATTGAGCGTTTAACGAAATTTACGGCTTTTAAATAAAAATCCATGGAATACATATCATAAAGTTTTGGAGTTCTTACGTTGCATATACATATATATATCCTGTTTTATATGTATAGATCTTTAACTTATTGTACAATGTTGCACCTTAGTAACCGCGGAATATCTTGTGTTATCGAATGATGTAAATATTTTTTAAATAAACTGAAAACTCGGATTTTTTTAATGCAACATTTCGAAAGTTTTAAAATTTTGATATTGAATCATTATTAACATAGATTTTTTGTAAATATCTTCGGAACTACATAACCGATTTAAGAGTTTGATATCTCGTTTTGAAGAACATGACAACGGCTTTCCAAAAAAAAGTAAAATAAAATAAAAAAGCACAAAAAATAAATACATGTATATGTCATTGGTGGTGCAATATGAAAATTGGATTTTGCCACACACTTCCGCCCACAGACCGAAAATCAGACTTCACAGTGTCACCCGGCCGACTATTTTGAAGGCTCCCTGAAAATTTCGTCAAAATCGGCTCAGCCGTTTTAGAGCCATTACGTTACATACATACATACACACATCCTATTTTATATATATAGATGTATGTACATATTTAATCCACTCATTAAATGTTTTCTACGAAATTAGAAATGTTAAATGTTTAAAGTTTGTATGACTTTTTATTTGTAGTTAAATTTTATTCCTTTCATATAGTTTATAATGGAGTTGCAGTCAAAATAAAGTGGATTTAACAAGTTTTTTTTCAAATTCATTTTCATCGTAAATTTATAGTATTTGGTAGTAAATTATTTAACATTGAAATTAATGAAGAGTATTTTTTATTTTGAACGAAACTAAATCGAAAATATCCAATCTACAATGACAAATAAAAAATACTTACATTGTTGTTGTTTTTGCTACTCCTGGAAAGATGGAAAGATCGCGGGGCCTTTGAAGGCCCATTTAGATAATCTATAATATTTATTCATTACAACGTTTCCATGAAATAAACCGGCAGAAAACATCTAGAGATCTACGAAATGGACTTGGGGTGTTTCGCTTGATATTATTTTATCAATTAATGGTATGAAATTAATATAAATTTTCATCAAACCAAATACTCGTACAAGTAAAAATTAAATAAATGAATATTGCGTGATACTGCTGAAGTCAAAGATTTTCCAACTTCATATAATCATATTTCAGGCTTTAAAAAAATTCGTAATCACGGCTCTGTAACACTGGCCGTTGAATGAAATGGCGTTTCCGTTATCATTTTCGAAAAAGTAGGCCACTACAAAATCCAAACCAAATTTTCTATGTATGCACTAACTTGTCGACAATGATGGGCGGGTTTCCCGACCCCAACATGTTGACAAAGCCGTGGATGTAAAAATCTGCCTTGCCAAATTTCGATGGGCAATTGAAGCTGCTATAAGGCCTAAACGAGAAACCGTAACAACGTGGATGATCGCTTGCCTTCAATTGCTGTAAGAGAATAATCAAATATTTTTTTGCGAATTTCTCATCATGCTGGTGCGTGAAATGCCGAGTTGCTCAGATCGATGGCATGTGGATGTTCTTGTAGGAAATATGATTGAGTTATGTTGGATTATTACATAGTATTTGTAATTTTTTGTATAAGAAGACGAGTTTGAATGCATTTAAAACACGATTTGGCTGAATAGTTCTGATGATTTGCTAACAACAAACAATAATGTTTAGTTATCTATGGAAGTACGAGTAAGTTCCAACTAAGCAGTAGACAGTAGATTCCATTAGGTCCAAAGACAGAATAACAACTTTGTGTGGAATATAAATTACAGATTATATTTGCTTTATAAGGCCTTATATCAGGCCTTTTCTTTTGGCCTTTGGAAGTCTTTACAACCACGATGCGATACATAAATACAAATGAAAGGCATTTTTAACAACAAGACCATAACACTGGGGAAAAAATTAATCCGAACACGGTCTACAAATTGCCGTAAATATCAACATTAATGGTTGCTCATAAAAAGGCATGGCCTATCATTGGCAGCAATAGCAACAAGATTGTCAACATCACACATACGTATGTAATATCATTTTCATTTTCATGCTCATCACAATATTTGATGCTGCCTGCTGCTGTATTTGTATGTTTGTGATTTGTACAACACAGGTCGATCATAAAATGCTCTTATTCCAGATTCTCATAATGCTGTTGCTCAGGTTGTTGTTGAGGCAGCTATAAAACGTGTGAATTTTTTTATTACTACTGTAGTCCTTGCTGTTACAAACATTTTAATGGATATTAAAGTTAAGTCATAATAACCAGGTAGACAGAAAGGATGACAATCTAGTGCTTTTGGCATTATTTTTATAACTTTTTGATACTATATAACGTCAAATTAGTGTTTAATTAAAGAGTTATTTTTAAAAGATTTTCATAAATTCGGTTGGGAATGGAGATGTCCAATTTTATTTTTGTATTGATGATTACAAGAGCACCGCACTCACAAATTTTTTATCCTGATCATAGGTGTGTCATCAGTTATGAAATAAGACCTGAATAATATTCTTGAATTTGTAAAAATTTGTGTTAAAATTTCAAGTATTGACACATGTATTTGGAAAAAATATTGAATTCTTTCAAACTACTTAAAGTTCACTGACGATTTGGTTTAGCGACCAATGAAATGTCAGCATACGAGTATGAACAGCTTAAGCCACAACAAACAAAACATTTTATAAAATTATTATATTTGAAAAACGAAAAACGCAAAAATTTGCATTTCTAATATAATAAATTTATCTTCCAAATCGGTGAATATGAAACAAAAAAAAGAAGAGACCACAATGACTTGATATGATCCGAAGTCGAACTGCTTCTAAATCCTAATCTGAACATTTTCATGACTTTTTAAAAGCTTTTTTTACTGGGTACATTTACTTAAATTTTTGAATATTAAAATGTTCTTAATATTACCCTACAGGTCATATAAGTATATGTAGATGAAGTCTTATGTAGATGTAGGATTGTGTGCAGTCTTCCTCTCTTCTAGGATATATTTTTATTTACATTTTCAACTTTAAAATATTCTTTTTTGCTCGGTGATTTTCAACTTTTGCATAACGATAATGCACCTGCTCGCCCAACGTTGCTTGTTAGTGGTTTTCTGTACAAAATCAACACCACAATCATGACTCAGACATCATATTTACCGGATCTTTCTCTGTGTGATTTTCTCCTGGACCCTTGAAAAATTGAGATTTGCAACAGTCGCTGAAATATTTCAAGGCTGTACAAAAATCTGCGCATCATAAGTTATTTGAGGATTTGAAAAGGCGTCCTAGGTATTTCTTTGAAGGGGATCATATGAACAGTGATGAATACATAAAGACTTTTTGGTAGTTTTATTTTAGTTCTGGTACATGCCCCGTATATTCTACCATTTCATAATGTTTTATGTAAAAGTTTCGATATAAAATGCACAATAAAAAGTTTATGCTTGTGACAACTAAACGAATTTTGAATGAAATGCATAAATTTGTACACTTATTTCCTTGATTTCACGATTGAATTATCACTAAAAAATATTCATTAAGGCACTTGAACTAATTTAAATGTTCCAATTTAAGCCTAAATATGTATGTGTGTTAATTATGTACGGGTATGTTTGTTTGGGTGGAACTTTTACTCCAAGAGGGTAAAACTTACACGGTTAAGCTTTAACTTTTCTTGTATCTATGTACATTACAACAACCCTTTACATTATGTTATATAAACATGCACATGTGTATCTGGTGGAATTACAAATTTTATGATTATTAGTTTATTCTACAAAAGAGCCGCCATATTTATGACGTTGACTTCTTGCACGCTATCTATACATGCACATATAGGTACATATATGTATGCACATACATATGTGTGCATATAAATATATGTAAACACTTATACTCGTATGTGCTCCCTCTTTCAGAAAATAGAAAACAATAATATTCGACTCATGAGTAACATCCCCAAATAATCAGAGTCAACAATCGCATACATAAATCGTGAAAAATGATTTTGTGGCTGCGATTTTATTGTTTAATTACCGCTAAAGGGCACGTTTTAGTGACTTGTTAATTCAGGTGATTTGGGCAATTAAATGTCAACGACGTGTGTCGCCAATGTTTGTTAACAATTTATTTTATTTTTTTGAGAAGAAAAACAACAGAACTCAAATAAAATTGAATAAGTATGTATTTCCATTTTATTTTTGTTGTAGATGATTCGATAAAAATACAAACCGTTTAAATAAACAAAAAATTGAAAATATAAATACAATTTCGATGGATGATATATACATACATATGTATGTATGTATGTATGTATGTATGTATGTATGAACAAGACAAAATCATTAATATTTTAAACATTTGACGATGAAGAGAAAAACAATAAAATCTTCTTGTAAACTCTGCTCCGTTAGCGATGTCTTAAAAATAGATCTAATACTGACTCCACTGCGAGAGATGAGTGTCAAGGGTGTGATATGATGTGTTAAACTGTGAAGTGATCGTGTCTGTTATTTAGATGCACTTTACTTATAATCGTCACATAATCACACACATGACATTGCGCATCAGCATTTATTTGAAAACACTCATTTATTTTGAAAAAAATTATCGTGTTCCAGCAAAATGCTTGAAAGTAAAATGTTTGAAATGTGAAAAATCAGAATCAATTCTCAGACCGTTTTCTAGCATTAATGAGAATTTTTAATTGAAATTGGTGTCAAATTGGGAAATAATATCAATTTGGTTACATACTTGTATGTACGTATCAATGTAGATACGTTTTTTGGTTCTGGTTCTCGTAGTATCCATACTACTACGTATAAAATGACGCAAGAAACGAGCATCCAATTTCATTTAATGGTACACCATAAAACTCAGCGTAAAATTATCCTTTTAACTTTTACATGTTTTTATGAACTGCCTTTTAGTTCAGAAGGTTGTAGCGGAAAATAGAATTTAAAGGCAAAGTTCAAAAAATTTTTATATGCAAAAAGTTCATAAAAACCAAAACAAACGGAAAGGATTTATTCTTAAGTTTTGTAGCTAAATGTGTTACAAGCGAAATTAGTCTTATTGTATTGAGAAGCGAACTGAAGGCAATAACGTTGAATTTATCAAGGCTTTAACCCGATAAAACATATGATTTATTAATGTGAATTTGCTAGCAAAATTGTTTTGTGTAGATTTCGTATTGTACGTGAAAGCGAAAAGTCGACAATTTCCACCGTATATCGGTTCCTAACGAAAATCTAACTAAGTAAAGATCGATTATAATTATTGAAATTTTATACTTGATATCGACATTATTTGGTATAGATTCGGCTTAGCTTCTTATATAATTGCGATTTTTTCTTCTTATGAAGAGGATATGGAGGAATACATTTTCCAAAGTAACATGGAATTTTAAGATATGACTGAAGATATGTATGCATCTTCACATTTTTCAAGATGGCAAATGTTGGGCGCCACACGAATTTTGCAAAACTTGTGCTTCGCCATTTTATTCTTTATTTATTTATGGGCCTTAAGCTATTCTTTAGACAATGATGCATTAGAGAGTGACAAGCAGTCACTCATGAATCATTCGTTATCAGATGTGTACGAATGTGCAAATTTTTCACCCAAACTTCATATAATAAATATATCATGAGTGTTCTTCCTCATATGTGTACAGAGATGATGTATTTTGTGACAGGGATACCAAAGGGTATATATGTATAAATTTGTCCAAACACTGTCTTAATATAAATATACTATTTTTAGTAAAACAGGATTAATCGTCATGTCGTTATTTTTCAGGTGTAAAAAATTCATATAAATATTTTATCAGATCGCCTTTATTTTCCCATTAACTTCTGTGTAAATTAAAAACTTCAATTACACAGTGCAACACGAAAAAAAATAACCATATACGGACACCACTACGTGATAAAAGACTAAAAAAAGACCCGTGTCTCCCAATTTTTCCCAAAGTCATGCACTTTTTTTATGGGTCGCCAAAGATTTGGGGCCTGGGTGTCATTTTCGCAAAAAAGTTATCATTTTCTCGGGCTCATATCTTGCAAACCGTTCCGAATTTCGATTTACTCTCTGAGGCAAACTTGTAGCTCTTGTCAGAAAGAACAAAAATTGCGAACATATAAAATCAAAAAAACTTCACCTTCCAGATAAAAATCGCAAAAAACTTAAAAAAATTCGATTTTTTAACATTAGCATGTTAACATTAACAAAGCTGTTAAAAATATTGTTAACATGCTAATGTTAAAAAATCGAATTTTTTTAAGTTTTTTGCGATTTTTATCTGGAAGATGAAGTTTTTTTGATTTTATATGTTCGCAATTTTTGTTCAAATATTCGCTTATTTCATGACATTCGAACTGCTACTCGTAATCGCCAAATTCAAGTGATTAATTTTTTCCAAAAAATTACATGTCTTAGTATATATTAAGGCAAAAATATTTTTCTTCAATTAATATTTTATTTCGTAGATGCATAAGACGATCCATAAACAAATATATTTAAACTTCAAAGTGAATATTCGCATTCGCCAATATATAAAATGTGACAATCATCACTAGTATATAAATATGTATTCGAATTAAAAAATTCCAAATCAATTCGTATTACGACATGTGAAGAATTTATTGTGATGTCGATAAGAAATTCAGTCTTAAATGTGTATTTTTATGGTTATTCCAACAAGAAATGTCAAATAGATTTTTTATACTTTTTCACTGACTCCATCTGTCATTCCCTTACAGTTGTTCCTTCATTATTCTTTTATGTGCTATTCTTTCAAAGAAATGACATATTTTATTTTCTTTTTTGGGCGTGAGATTTGTGTAATTATCATATGATCGATCATTTATCATTTATGTTTTATGAATGTTGGCTCTTCATTAGTGTTGACAGATGAGATCATGTCAATGACATGTTATTAACAGCCTTTTGTTTTCTTTGGGTGGCCATACAAACATATAATCCCTCTCAATTTATTTACACAATTTTTCAATACGCTTTTTATTTATGAAATACACATGTCCATTAAAAAATTCATCTGTAAGTGTACGTGAGTTAGACTCTGCCTTTCATTGTTCTTTTCAAGGTTGTTTTCATCGGCTTTTTTTTAATGGGGGACTTAGTCATTTGCCACTGGTTGTGGGTGAAGATGCATGTACTTTCAGATCAATTGTTATTAGAAACAAAAACACATGTGTGATTATGCTTCCAAAGATGATCTTTTGGGTCTTAGTGGTGTTTGTTTTGTCGCAAGTCGATTATATTTATTTAGCTGGGGATGATGTGGTGCGTGGTAAATACTATTATTCCTATTCTATGAATTGGAACTGCTTAACATAAAATATAATTTACAATATCGGAATCATGGATTAAGTAAATTAAATTAGACACGTAATTAAAGAAAAAATTCAAACATCTTTAGTTGTATTCTATTTTTGTCGTGTAAACGACAGCACTTGCAACCGCGGAAAATAGTATAATGGATGCCAACTGCCCAGGTTCTTAGTGTACGTAGAGTTATTAACATCATACACACTCCCATTTATCCACTATAACTATGGTACGAAGAATTCATTGAAATTTTTGAAAAAAAAACACCAAGAAAAATATTTAATAAATACAATGTACCCTGGAAACCGTAACAATTGTTTATTTTACATTTAAAACCATACATCTTGCAGATCTTAGTGCCAAAAATCAATTTTGGCAAATGACCAGGAAAGAGTGAAAAATTAAAAAAATGCACGAGCAACATAAAACAATGGTAAATACTGGCCTTACGTTCGTTAGTTGATTAACTAAAAAAATTGCTGTAAAAACAATGGCAAGAATAACAACGACATCAAAATAAATGAAAATGGAACGAAATCGTAGGAAAAAAATAGACAAGGACTGTGTTCAGTCAGTGGCAGTGTGTAAACATAACGATTGGAAAAGCATATAGTTGTACGGCTGACAGTCTGGTGCAGCCTCTCGGGTGTATGATGACACCACTTGTTGTGTCGTGCCCAAACCCAATAATGTTGTACAATGCCTTTACACGTAAGTCGAAATAGAAACGGCTGCGATTCGGCAGTTGAGGTAATTGAAAGCCCTTCTTAGAGACTCTTGTTAGAGAACCTTATTACAGGAGCTCAATGTCTTTCAATTGGTGACAACTCTGACCAGTTTTGTGTTAGGATTTTGAGGCATTTGCAAATGCTTGGAAAACACTTCATAAGCCGCTCCAGATCAAATATCACCGTTCTAAGAACTTAAGAGAGATAATTGATAATCGGAAGAGATCTACTATAAATACACTATGAGGGAATATGAGGGACAAAGCGACGTATATATGAAGAAGTTCAATCAGACTTATTTTCCCCCAATTTTTTATTTTTATTCGAGTTGGCAGAGTCAAACTTCATACAACATGATTTGTTTGGTAAATCTAAAAAAAATTATATGCCGATAAAAATCTATGCAACAAGAACTAAAGTTGGAAACTCATTTTGAAAAACAAAGTGTTTCTAAGCGTTTAGATTTCATATAAAATAATAATAGGATGTTGTCACTTGTGATCGCTTTGAAGAGTTATGTTTACAAAACCTACCTTTTAATTTGGAACAGGTAAGACGTTTGAAAACCTATTGGTTTTGTTCAATCTTAAAAGATTTTTTGAGAATAAAGTATTTTTTGCTTGGACTCATCAGGTGGCAGAGGAGAATCATTTTTGGTTTCAATAACATTGGCACAGATTCACTCACGACTTTTAGGTAGAAATTACCACAAAGTGTACCGTAGAAGCCCATGCATGCTTGAAATCATCTGTATTATGGGGAATTGCACACACCCTTAAATCAATTTTGAACTGGCGTGCATGTCCACAAAATATTTTGTCAGCCGAACGTTTTGCTCAATCGTTGTTGGATACCGCCAATGGAAAAATTTGCATTATCGAGATATGTTTGTTAAATAACAACAACAAAAGAGGTACTAATTAACAGTGTTCTTCTGAATAAGCAAAATTTTTTATTTCCATGTCTCCAGGCCAGTAAAACGTCTGCCGGGTTCTGCTAGTATTATGTGGTTCTTTTTAAATAAATATATTATATAACATAATTTAGGATACAGATATATATTAGGATAAGATATATATTAATAAATTGGTTAAAAGAAAGACGAAAAATATGAAATATTACAGATGTTTTTAATAATGCATTTTGGAAATCAGTAGCTAAAGCCCTTATCACCACCTGAAATTTAAGGCTTTTCGACGTTAAAAAATATTTCCTTTACATATATCTAGGATAGGAGCCTACAAATGCTAAAATAAACTCAACGTACATAGTTGACTTAAAGTAGGGAATGCAAAATAGTAAATTCGGAAGTTTGATTCAAAAACTGTTTTTGTTTTGCTTGAACTAAATAAATTTAAGAGCAACAAGGATTTCAAGCAACAATTCATTTTGTATCTATAGAAAGCATCACACATAAGCATGTATGTATGTCGGCAAATTTATGGATGTGGCTGTGTATATGGATGGAGCTTGGGTATAAGCAGCAAACGAAGTAAGTTATAACTGGCGCCCTTTAGGCCAACATTGACACCGTGCTCTGTGGCTAAACGGCTGACTAGTTACTGCATTAATGGTATTTTCTGTTTTTTTTCATAGACATTGTTTTTATCCTTTCGTTGTCCTTGTTGATTGTACAAATATTGTATGCAACCATACATCTCCACACATACACACGCACTTGATTGCCAAACGCACACATCATTAAGTCATCGACACACAATGGGGGACTTTGCAAAACAAAAAATGGAAAATATATAACGAGGAGTACGGCTGCAATGAAATCACACGTGCCAAAAGAAAAGGTTTATTCGGGCACACATATTAAGATTTTTAGCAGAAGTGCTCCACAAAGACGCAAAGTAGGAGCACATAAGGTGGTATTTCGGAAATAGTTTTAGAAACAATTCTTTCAAAGATATGAGTTTTCAAATTAATTTTTCGAAAGTTCCAAACACATCTAGACAATCAATCCTATATAATGGCCCCTACACATTAACATTTTTCTATAATGGCCACTTCCAGAAAAGATGTCTCTTTTAATTATTGCTTTTTTGTAATTTTTTTGCGTATTGTTTTATTTTACGTTTGCCATGTATATTTTCGAACATCTTTTCTATGTGCGCGTTTAGCCCTGAAGATTATCAAGTTCAAAGAAAATGGTTTGCGTCTCTGCTAAATTCATCTATTAGTCCTTTTTTTTAAATTATATAACATGGACGAAAAATAATTATTGCATATCCATTAGTCGAAGATCTTTTTTTTCTGTTATTTTGGAGAAAATTTCTAACGTTTTTCGGATGAATGTCTAATAGTAAAAGGTACTTGCAGATTATTACTTTTATAAACTATTTTATATTATTTAAAATGTTTTTTCTTTTAGAGGTAAAAAGGATGGATATATACTTGTACAAAATTAGACAGACGCACTTTGTATTTGAATGTTTTGGCATAAACATACGAAGTTTAATGTTTTCAAACTGTTTAAAGTTCACTGAAGACTTGATTTAGCGGCCAACAAAATGTCGGCATATGAACTGCTGAAGCCATAACAAACAAATTTGAAAATCTTTTGAAAAAATAAAAACGATTTTTTCTCAACAAATTCTTAAAATTTTTAGACTGTGCTACCTACAAGTTATCATGCGTTCCTTAATTCATTATGACCAATAATCTTCTCAAGAAATTAAAATTTTCTAATTACTTTTGATATTGTTGTATCACATGCTTAGCGTTTCCCTTTATTACAATATCATTAAGTAACTGAGTCGCTATTCTTAAATTTTTCTTTCCTTATGGTTGCTCAGTGATTAGAAGTAGACTGTTAATCGCGAAATTGGCTTTGCTAAAAAAAACTTGGTTATTGTCTGTGGTAAATAAATTTATATTGTCACTCGGTTTCCACAACGGACTCGGTTTTCGCAACTGTCCGAATATTTCTACTAGTTGCGTTGAGTGAGGTTGCATTGTATATTGTAAATAATATGACGAAATGAATAAGAACTTCCACATTATAGAAAATATTAAGTCTTGTCCAACAGGAGATCAATTATAAAGTGGCATGCAGAAAGCACGAAGCAACCTTATTTTTATATAATTATTTTGTTTCTTGTAACCAGGGAGTTCCACATTGTCCTCTCATTTTAAAAATGATTATTTTTGAGGTACAGATCCAAAATCCGGTACTCGAACTCTGCATCACCTTTTGTACAGCCATGTGCAATTTCAGCACCATCAGAGTACTAGTTTAGAGCTTCGTGATTTTATTCCACCGCTTGTTTTTGCTAAATTTCCCACTGTGTAACGATAAAACCCGACGCACAGTGGCTGAAAATCGTTTTTCATTGGCCAAAAGTCAAATTTTTTTTGTCACCGATTTTTAAAATTTTTACGCCATTTTGGAGCTAATATATCCATATTAAGGTAGCCAAAAAATTAGGTTAAACTATTGATAATTGTGGGCGTGGCATGCTGTCAAACTCAACTGTTTTTTGTTATTTCAGTAAAAGGTGTTTTTTATCAGTTTTTTGTCAAAAATAAATGGTCACTACTCGCAAGCTATCATCGATAATGGCCTGCGGTCTTTTTTATAATATTGGTAGGATTATAGTCTTTAGTTGTTGTAAGTGGTTACCGCTCTAGCGTTTAATATTAGAGGTGTTATGAAATATTTATGAAACTACTATATTTTTCTAAAATTTAAACTTTAGTGGAATAGAACTTCTAGGGAACAAAAGGGAACAAGAAACGTATACCACCCGAAGAAAGCCGAAGGTGTCTTCTTTCACCCCATATATACTTTTGCACCCGCCACGACCCGCCGGTAGAACACTTTTTTAATTTTAATGAAATTACTCCAAAAAAAATCAAATTACTCTAATATAAACAGCCCTATAATTACTCGTATACAATGGTGTATTAAATTTTCACTTTTTTGCCTGAAGGTTTATGTTTTTTACTTTAGACTACCTAAAACTAAAATAATTAAATATAATACCTGCGAAAGGGTTTTATGGCTTTGTTTTGATCAGCAAAAAATCAGTAATAAAAATATCACAATAGGTTCTACAGTAAACATATGATCTCTTTCTAATATAACTGTTAGGGTCAGCCAAAGTCATAAACAATTTTATAATAATAATCGCGACATTAAACGACTAAAGATAAAAAGAACCCCATATTGGCGAGATACTAATTAGTTTTACCTGATATTAAGGTCTGGATAACACGTGCAGTTTTGTTCAATTTAAGTACTACCTGCTATGAAATTGAAGATCAATGTGTGAATAACATGTATCTAAAAATATATAAAACTACGGATTCAATAAGGGATTACACAATAAGTTAATCCTTTACGTGTACGTACGTATATTTGCAAGTGATAAATCATAACAGACTCAAATAAAAATATTCAGAAAAATATGGAGAGCTTCGGTTATAAAGAACTGGCCGAACAGTATTTTAGAAATAAAAACCAGGAAGATGTTCTTACTTACGTTAAAATAAAATTAAGCTTAAATTCGTGTAGCACCGAAATACAAGAGCAATTATCTAATTTTGTAAAAGTACTAAAAAAACGCTACAAAGAAGTTAGCTACAGTAAACAAAAGTTTTATATAAAAAGTGAAAAGTGTTTAGAAGTGGTCGCTGCAGAAACAGCAAAGCAAGATAAGGTTGGAAGACCACGCAAATCATTGGACAACTGCAGCGATAAATCTAAGAGGCGGAAACTTAAAGATGTTAACGATGCAATTGGTTGTACAAATATAAAAGAATCTTTCCTACATCAATTACGATCACAGAACCAATTAACAAAAGTGGATATCATTGAAAAAGTTATTAAAGCTAGTCCAGTGAGAACAAAACGAATTCTTAAAAGTATACCAACTCCGAGCGATGCAAAACAGTGCAGAAATGAGGAGGCATTAGCCTTATTTCTGGATTTGAAATTAACAAAACAGCAATATATTAAGCTCAGATTGCGTGCGATTGAAATGGCTCAAATATCTATCCAGCATATCATCACATAACTGCTACTAAAATGGACTGTTTTCCATCAAAGGATACTAACCAAACACACCAATTTCGGCAGAGGTACAACTACAATCTCTACTTGATCACACAGCCGAACGCTTGCTACAATCAATACCAGGAAATGCGTTAAAGAAATATGGAAACACAAAGCTAATTCTTTTTTGCAAGTGGGGATGTGATGGTTCTTCGGGACATAACCAATACAAACAAGTTGTATGTGAAAATATTTCGGACTCGGATATGTTCATGGTATCAATTGTACCATTGCGATTGAAAAAGATTTTGGAAGATTCAGAGCCTTCGACTAGTACAATGCAAACAATGGATATTTGGAAAAATGAGACACCATCTTCTACGAAATACTGCAGGCCAATCAAATTTGAATTCAAAGAAGAAACTCGTGATGCCATTAACAAAGAAATTAGTGATATCAAGGCCCAAATTGCAACACTACCATTAGCCATTACAATTACAGTTAGATGGGCAGCAAATTGAAGTAAGCTACCAATTAGTCCTTACAATGATAAATGGAAATGTAGGTCAGGCTTTGACTAACACGAAGGCTGCATCCAGCTGCATTATATGCCAAGCAGCATAAACCCAATTAAACCAAGTTCCGACAAAATCATTAGATAATACCGATGCATATGAATTTAGATTATCACCACTACATGCAAGAATACGACTTATGGAACATATACTAAAAATCAATTATGATTTATATTTCGGGTCTTCAGGATCCATAAGAAACAATAAAACCAACAAAGAGTTAAGAAGTTCAAAAAAGAAACATGTTCAAGATGAATATCGCAAAATTGGATTGATTATAGATCAGCCAAAACAAGGGTCAGGCAATACAAATGATGGCAATACCGCACGAAGATTCTTTTCAGATCCAGAAACAGCATCTGAAAGAACAGGAGTGGATTTAAACCTTGTTTCCAGTTAATTTTAAAATTTTTTTTGAGTGTAAAAATTTTTTTAAGTGTAAAAAATTTTTTTCAGTGTAAAAAATTTTTTTGAGTGTAACATTAAAAAAATTCCATTATCACAAAAAATAATTATAATTATTATTAAGATCAAAATATAAAATTTTTTAATATGCAAATAAAAAAAATAAACCCATATTTCACTCCAAAAGTTAAAAAAAAATCAAAAGTTCAACTTTGACCTAGAAGTCCTTAAGAAGTACTCAATCAATTTCAATGTAATTAAAACTGAGTCAAGCTGAATTAAATATCTATCCATTAAAAAAAGAATTACTTCAATATTTTGATCGGTTCAAAAGTTACAGAATTTTGGCCAATGAAAAACGTTTTTCAGCCACTGTGCGACGGTGGAAGTCTACGTTATAAGTATATTGTTGCAGATCTGCTGACCACCCGTTTGTATATATGTATGCATAAATGTACATATTTACTAATGGTCATATTTACAAGATGACTACTTCAGTATTGGCATTAAAAATTACAATATTTGCAATTGTCTACTACTGCTTTAAAGGAATATTTCCAAAATCGAACTATCTGATCTTCTAACAAGCTACAGGTGCACAGCGTTCATTCCTGTTTGATGGTGTCTGTGCGGCAAATGCACGTAGTGGTGCATACCTGGATGTTGGTTGGCCATAAAAGTTTCTTATCTTCGTTCTTGTTTGTGTGAATAAAACGTGTGCAACTGTTTGTTGTCCTGTCAACCCGTTTATTCTTTGCGTAAAACTCTTTGTTGGAGGAAATGAAAGCTGTTTGTGTTTTTGCAAATCATTCCCAATGAAATTAATGACATAATTACCTGCATTTTTCGATAGTATTTCAAATTTCATTTCCGGCTTCTCTGCTCCTTCAAGGTATGAATTTTGGTTTTAATTTAATCATCGTATAGATTTTTTATTAAAAAATGGTTTTAACATACTTACATCGTGTTGAATCATTATATATAATTGTTTCTAATATATTTAATCTTCAAAGTGCAACCACCTTTTATTGAAAATGACTTCAAATATTCGAGACCTCCATATGTTAGATTCTAAGTTTAATTTATTGTTTAAAATTTTGTTTAATTTAGTTTCGCTCTATTATATTTGGTTTAATCTTATTTGTTAAAAGTCTTAAACTTATAACTTCAAATATTTAAGAGAAATCAATCTGTAAATATTAAAGCTTTTGAGTTGTTGTTGCTGTAGCTTACGGGTATGTGTGTATATAATATGTGTATATAGTGTATATTTAGTGTATAGTCTACATGAATTGCATTTGCTAACGGCCGCATGCAAAAAAAAAGTTAAAACAGCTCTTCCAATTTCTGTTAGATAATAGTGTATTCAAAAAATTTATTATATGAAAATTTTAAGGCAAACAGAAACCTACTTTAAGACAATATTTTCAAGAAGTCGTGTTAAGCTTAATATATGAGTGTCTTAATAAATGTAGCAAATAGATATTCATGTTGCATCTTAAATTAAAGCTTAAATTCTTATCTGTTAGTGGAAGTTTATTATTTCTTTTCTTTATGGGAAATATCACTAAACTACACAATTTAATTAAAATGCACAACAAATTCATAAGCAATACTAAAGGACAAATATAAATATAAAGAAAGTATGTCAGTGGTGCACATATGTATAATCAAATCATATACGAGCACAAAAGGCTCGATATTCAAATTTTCTCTTCATTCGAATCTTGTGAACTATTTTTTATTATATTTTATTTATTTTTGGCGATATTATTTTTTGCATACTTTACCATCATGATAGGATCTCATAATTTTTAAAAATAGTTTATTTTGCTTCAAAATAATATTTTTTCTTACATATTTGACTACTCGACTGACAATGTAATCGTTTTTACATTTTAGACTATTAATTACGACCTCTTTGCCAATGAAATTCCTTGGAGCATAAAATTGTTCATGGAACCAATTTCGAAGAAGAGGACATAAGGGTTTTTTTAGTCGGTATACCATCTTGGGGAGCCCGACATAACACGGCCTGTGACGACTCCGTGTATGCAGTAATGCATTTTTACCTCCTTTCCGCAAAAAAGGTAGGATTTTATTGGACGGATAAAGAGTCTTTCATTACTACAACTTTACTTTAACCTAAAAGTGAGTGATAAGTTAAAGGCAAGTTCACCCTACCTGCAATTTTTATCGCAGGCTTTGGTCATTGGAAGTTGCCACATTTTCTTCTTTATTGATATATTGAGTACAGAAACTAAATTAAACGAAAAAAATTTCTTTATAACAAGTAAAAAAAAATTTTTTTTGAATTTTTTTTACGATTTAAAATAAGTCGGCAAATGCTTTGGTGTAGCCATACTTTGAAAAATATAACCTTTTTCAAGCGCAGTGAAAAATTTTTAAATGTCTGTTTATCGCCAACTTAAAAGGCAGAGTAAAATATTTTTTTTTTGCATATGGCCTTAAATCTTTAATTAAATAAATTAAATAAATTCTTTATTTAAATCTTCTTCTGAGGGACACCAATTTTTAAAAGGAAAACTAATTTTCTAAAATAGGGATAAATTCTTTGTAACCGCAGATTTCATACCAAATTGTTTTGGATAAATTTGTGCCAAGTCTAGGTAAAACTGCAATTAGTTTTCCTCATTTTCCTCATATGCATGTTTGTATGTGTGTATGAATGCTGTATGAACATAAATAAGAATATGGATTTCGTAATATCTTATATGTATTTAGAAACAAACAAGCAAAGAACACTATTTGAGTCGTTGCTGCATTCTTATGTGATGCGGTAGACGCCAATCTGTCTGGCCCAACTCGAAAAGCTCCTGTGTTTTTGGGTCGCACTCAACGTAGTTTTCATGTATTTCAAGTGTATTTTTTTTCTGATTAAAATTGTAAACAGCATGTTGCCATTTGAAGTACGTTCAACATATAGAAGATTCTAAGAGTGTGTAAACAACTACAAAAACAACAACAACACTAGCAATGCAATGATAGTGATAGTGTTGGGGCGATATTTTGCTTATTTGTCTGTTGTTGTTGCTGTTTATACATCATACGTGCGTCTGCACTCAAGCATAATTCCCGCGGTCTTAAGAATTTCCATTGCACTACTTGATCTGGAGCACGCACAGGGACAAACAAGCACAACTACCTATTAGGGTATTCAATCTAGTAATGATTGCCCGATTAATCGAATAATTTTTTCATATAATGGTCCCATTAACGATACTATATTCTAAAATGGTTGGGGTAAGATAAAGTAAAATTGTTTTGTAAGTATTTATATAAGAATGTTTATAATAAGAGAAATTTTAAATAAACTCTAAATTAGTCATCATGGATTTGTCGTTGTATTTTATTTTGAATCTTTTAAGAAAAGCAAAAAAACTTTATATACAAAAGATGCTGTACGGATTTTTCGTTTATTTAAAAATAATCGAACTAAAATTTTCTAATAGAATTTTTGATAGTCAATCAAAGAAGTCAATCGCAGTGAATGCCCTTTATCAAAAACATTGCAACAATCACTCCTTCGCTACCACATCATCATATTCATCAGTGAATCTTGTGGATGCCACATTAAATTTGCGCATACGTTCAAAGAGAAAATCTTTTTAACAATAATAAATAATTAATTAACACTATTTTTTCGACCTTTTTTGTTTTAATATATATAATTTTTTGTAATCAAGCGTTAGGTCTTTTTTTAAAAAATAATAATTTTATTCAATATTTCGACGCCTCTTTGGGCGTCTTCTTCAGGAAAATTTTTTTATTAATATGACAATTGAAAAAATTTTTTGAAAACTTATTTTACATACATACACAAATGAACAAATTGAAAAAATTTTTTATGAACCAATCATAATTTAATAAAGTAAAAAATTTTTTAAAGGAAACAAAAAACAAAAAACTAAACAAAAAATGTTTTTAACCTATGAAGAAATGAAAAATCCTTTATACTAATTATATAATAACAATAAAAAATATTTTACATTCTTATTAGTCAGTTTAATTTACGAATCAAATGTCTATAACATTGAGCAACATTATCTGTATCAGTTTTATAGTTTACTATCTTATTACTTGGAACATTAATAATGTTAAGCATCTCTAACATATAACGTCGTTTAAAATTCTTCTCTATAGCTAAGACTGATACTTTGCTAAAGTCCGGATTATGACTAGAGTTACAACAATGTTTCGTTAATGCTGTCTTTTGTGAAGTTGAAACATTCCTATACTTTTGGTCTGACTTGTGTCCTGCCAACCTAGTCTTCAATTTGTTCTTTGTTGTACCTATATATACTTTATCACATCTCTCATTATTCTTACCATCGCATGGTATCTTATAAACGACATTAGATATGTCTAATGTTTCTACTTTATCTTTAGTCTTTGTGAATAATTTACCTACTGTATTATATATTTTATGAGCCATTTTATAGTTTCTGTTATCAAATCCATAAAGAAAATTTTCCATTGAGACCAATTTGCTCTAGTATAAATTCACCATCATATGAATTATGTAAGTACATCACAGATATTTTAAAAAGGTTAACTATGGAATCAAAATATAATGTAACTAATTCGTTACAATTTAAAAATAGAATTAAACATTTGAAAGTTAGTGCTGATGAAAAATTAGTATCACTCGATGTTGTTTCATTGTTTCCAAGTATTCCAGTGGATCTTGCTATTAATATAATAGATGAAAAATGGAATACAATAAAAAGATATACCAACATGAGCAAAAATTTGTTTTTACGGATTATTAGATTTTGTATAATAGATAACAGGTATTTTCAGTATAATAATAAGATATATATACAACAGAAAGGACTTCCAATGGGCTCTCCAGCATCTCCTATTGTAGCTGATATTGTAATGGAAGAACTTCTAGACAAATGCATTGAAAAGTTAAGAGTTAAACCAAAGATATTAACAAAATATGTCGATGATTTATTTTGCATTATATCAGAAAGTGATATAGAAATTATGTTATCAACATTTAATTCATTTCATCCTGATATTAAATTTACAATTGAGAAAGAACGCAAATCAGTACTTCCATATTTAGATTCATTAGTAATAAATAGAGGAAGCACTATATCAATAGATTGGTACCAAAAACCAACATCATCTGGCAGAATTATTAACTATTTTTCTAAACATCCAAAGAAAATTATTATAAATACGGCAAAGAATCTTATAGAGAGAATTTTATCGATAAGTGATATTGAGTTTCATAGGAAGAATAAAGAAAAAATTAGGAATATATTACTTGATAATAGCTTTCCAATTCATCTTATCAATCAATTAATAATACAATATAAAAATAATAGGACAAGATCAGATATTATTCGGGACCAAAAAATTTATAAATCGTTAACTTATGTACCAATGATGTCCGAGAGATTAGAAAAATCAAATATTTTTGATAACAGAAACTATAAAATGGCTCATAAAATATATAATACAGTAGGTAAATTATTCACAAAGACTAAAGATAAAGTAGAAACATTAGACATATCTAATGTCGTTTATAAGATACCATGCGATGGTAAGAATAATGAGAGATGTGATAAAGTATATATAGGTACAACAAAGAACAAATTGAAGACTAGGTTGGCAGGACACAAGTCAGACCAAAAGTATAGGAATGTTTCAACTTCACAAAAGACAGCATTAACGAAACATTGTTGTAACTCTAGTCATAATCCGGACTTTAGCAAAGTATCAGTCTTAGCTATAGAGAAGAATTTTAAACGACGTTATATGTTAGAGATGCTTAACATTATTAATGTTCCAAGTAATAAGATAGTAAACTATAAAACTGATACAGATAATGTTGCTCAATGTTATAGACATTTGATTCGTAAATTAAACTGACTAATAGGAATGTAAAATATTTTTTATTGTTATTATATAATTAGTATAAAGGATTTTTCATTTCTTCATAGGTTAAAAACATTTTTTGTTTAGTTTTTTGTTTTTTGTTTCCTTTAAAAAAATTTTTTACTTTATTAAATTATGATTGGTTCATAAAAAATTTTTTCAATTTGTTCATTTGTGTATGTATGTAAAATAAGTTTTCAAAAAATTTTTTCAATTGTCATATTAATAAAAAAATTTTCCTGAAGAAGACGCCCAAAGAGGCGTCGAAATATTGAATAAAATTATTATTTTTTAAAAAAAGACCTAACGCTTGATTACAAAAAATTATATATAATAATAAATAATAATAAATCTTCAAATTATATAGACCCAAGAGATTTCTGAAGCGATTGTGAAATTAAAACATTTAAGAAATTATGGATTAAAATTATCATATATAAAAATTCATTTTAAGAATATATAAATTTGTATAAAGATCCATCTTATGATCCATTGAGAAAATATTTCAGGCAAATGTTTATTAAATAAAACGAGTTGCTGGTTAAAAAAGTACTCCTGGATGTTATTTACTAAAAATAGCTGTAAGGTTCCAATACGTGTCTAGCCTGACCATATGTACCATTATACACCGGTCCTTTTTTCTTATGAAATATTTACAAATGTTGCCCGTGAGTATTGCTTCCTAAGAGCGAGAAGTTCCAAGTTCTGGTTATAACCCATCGTATCTTGAAATAAGTTTTTCATAAAATTATCGTTTATTTAATATAACATTAACGTTAAATGTGAATTGTTGCAGGTGTGTTAGTGATAATTTCTTAAGCCAATTTTGTACGGTTTCGACCACTTTTTTATACCATCGTTTACTTTTATCACGATGTACTGGTGAAATACCTGTCCATAATGTAACACTATGTGTTATGTATGTTGTCAAAAGAGCCAAAGTGTTGAAAAGGACATGCTTAAGCATTTAAATAATTTAAAATTACGTTTCACTGGTTTTGTCCGAAATTAATTAAATAAAAATTTAAGCCAAGGGTAACGGCGCTCAAAAAATAAAACCGAAAATTGGAATGAACCTTATACATGACTATATAAATGATCCGAATGTGTACATATCTGTATGTAAGTATAGATATCACTACGACGTATTTCAAAAATCAAAATATTTGATTTACTGATGAAAACGTATTCCTCAATATTCTCTTTATGTTTAGGAATCACAATCATGTCACACATTTTTAAGTTTTGTACAGAAGAAAGTGTTCCTCAAAATCATCTTTATATGTGTAAAAAAATCAGAATTATATCGAATGCTAAACCAAAGTTATATCAAAAAGTATAGAAGCTAAATCTTTAAAAACTTAAATTGCATTTTTTAAAGTTCCTTACTTTTTGAGATAAGTCTATATTGCATTAAACGAGTGGTATGTGTGTTTGTATTTCCATTATTTTCATTATAAATAAAGCGAAAGTAAGAAAATTACTGTTTCTTGCTATTTAGGTAAAACTTAACAACAACAAATGAAAAGCTAAACATCAACAAAAATTTCAATAAATTTAAACAAAAAAGTGCGAAAACATCAAAGAGAAAAATGCATGCTACGAGTATTGATACACAAAAGATTACGCAGGCATTCAACAGAAAGACATAAAATCTTAATGGGTAAAGAAAATTAAGGCTTATTTTCGTTTGAGACTTAAAAGAATCAAATCGTTTCTTTGATTGGGTGTTCTTGATTGGGTGTTAGCGAATGGCAAAAAAAAAAACACCATCGAGAATGCTGACAAAGTGCGCGGCAATAGCAGGTGAAATAAGCGATTGCACCTTTAAGTTGTATGTGGTAAATTAAAAACGTGTGGCCATTATTTGCATGGATCCACCTGTAGCTTATGTTCCCCCCGGGGGCCACGGATTATACATCTTGTCTTGGTGGCTTTGTGTTGTGCTTCCCGGGGTATAGGGTTATCAGGTTTCCGGACCTAAGCCTTTTTGCTGATAACCCCTAAAAACTTGTATGTTGCTACCCAATCCCTGAATTAACAGAGTAACAGGCGCGCATGCAAGTAAATTAAAGGTAAAAGTGGGTTCGCTCGCTCGTCCGGATGGGTAACATGGTCTTTCCAGACCGGGCAACAGGCGTGCATATAAGTAATTAAGGAAGTAGCTTTGCCTATGCTTGTCTGGGTAGAGGTGCTACCGATACCTCAGGTTTGCACGGGACCTAAAATCGGAGGTGTTTTTAACACAAGACCGACCAGAGTTCATATCTGGTACCACGGGAACCAGTAGCCCCTAGGACGTGTCCTAGACTGTTTATTGTTGAGACCCCTTGGGGGATCACGTGGTGGCTGTGGTTAAAACCAAAGAAACGTGGGAAGAGTTATGGGTCGGATGAGTTTGTCTGCAATACGGTGCTAGTGACCAGTTGTAGATGTTCTCTTCAGGCCATATATCTCTATGTGCTGTTGCTATTCGACAGAGCTGCCTTGGTGGTTGCGGTTGGTGAGTGCCTATTAAGATAGGGGGCATCTTACTGCTGGGCCATTGGGGTGGTAGGAGGTTAGATAGCTCCAGCACTTTAGCAAGGTGTCTGTACATGGTTCTGCAGCCTGTACAGAATTTGCTACCATGTCGTCCCTATTAGGGGCACATGTGGAACCAACACCCTGTGTGTGCCTCTGGAAGGGACGACGGGGACGGTGGTGAACGGCTTTATTCACCCAGTGCGAAGAGCACCGTCAGGTTAAGTTTATGACATGTACTGACGTAAAATCTTTGACATATTTGTAGCTTATGTGAGCGGAATATATTGAATAAAGGAACCAAAATTTTTAAAATATAATGGACTTGAAATTAAATACTTGTACTTTGAAAATAGTGATGTAAAAATTACATACGGACATTTTAAATCACGTTTTCCTGGTTGTTTGAAAAATAATATACTCTTCGTTTCAAACTCCTTTTTTATTAAAGTTGGGAATAAGCATTTGATTTCGTGTGTTCAATGTCTACAATGAATGAACTCTTTTAAGATTATGAACCTACTTCATCATCATAAATAAATACCACAATAAGAAAACAAAATAAATCTCATCAAGATGCAAATTTTGCTTTCAATAATAAACAAATGATCACAACAACTTAACGAGATGCCACAACATCTACAAACAACACAATTACTGGAAATTTTCAAACGTATACATCCAAACGCACATTCGCACTTACAGACCCACATGTAGGACAGGGAAGACCAACTAGTAGCAGTTGAAACGACATCCCAGCACCAAGAGAAAACAAATTCCACGATAACTGAGAATTACTGTAAAGGCAACACCACCACATGCAGCACCGCCGTCTTCAGCACAATTTAACGTCAGCAGTTTTGTACATTCCACATTTTTATTGTTTTATGTGAAAAATTAGGAAAAACAACACAGACTGAAGGGGGCGGACGGATGTGGATACAATAAAAAATCAAAGCAGAAGCATGGATGGTTTCATTTGATTGTTTAGTTGGCTGAGATATGTGTTCGTATACGTACAGCCAAAAGGAATTAACGCGATTAAAGAAGTTTTTATCATTTCCATCCCCTTCATCGACTTTGTCTTGAGAAAATGTGAACAGAACTCGTTAGTTTACTTTTTATATATGATGTTGTTTTTGTATCCATTAAAATAATTATAGCCCTCACTCTCGTTCTCGTTCGAACATTCCATTCAATTGCTGGTTATACTCATACGATTAAATCATTAGAAAAATGTGGACCACCTTTACGCTAAACTGAAGTACAATGGAGTTCGTTCAGAACGCACATGAAATTTAAGGAATTTTTACTTACAATCAATAACTTTTCCGTTTACAACAATTTTTTAAAATTGTTCGGTTATAGCGCAATTTCGCTTGATGAAAGCTCTTTTCTAAGTACTCAATGCGAAAATTCTTGTACATTTTTACGCTTAAAATAAAATCCATTTCATATGTTTTTATAATTCACTCGAAATTCGGGCACTTTTGTAATTTTCATCATAGTGATTCGAGTCGAACTTTTCATATTATTTAAATGATCCATGATTGATGTGCACACAGATGCTTATTGAATTTTCAATTGCAACAAGCTTTGTTTATTATTGCTCTAGGGGACCATTATAGAACATGATCTAAAGATCTTTACCAATTCAGCTCTAAAGGCTTCTTAGACTGCGTTTCATTCCGAATGAGTCCCATTGGAACGCAGAATATCGTATAATTGACTGATTTTATTTTTCATTTTTATCGCTGCATGAATTCTGGATTAGTCACTTAAGACCATCATTTCTGTGATCAGCACCACTGTAAATTTAAAAAACTAATGAAGCTGGGTTTACCTCACATCGACGATCGTGTGAAGCAATCAGCTTATGTGGACTAAAATTTGTTCGTTTAGCAGGACTAAAGATTCTTGTCAACTTTAGACTGATATTTGTCATAACTTTACGCGGTAAATTGAAGAAGTTGCACATGAATTAAGGGAATTGTGAATTTTCATATTCGTATATTTTTTAATAAAAAATATTTCAGTTTCATAGTTTTTAAGTGTCCGTGTGACCATGGGAGATACACCATTATCGGTGGCATATTAAAAATATCATTTACGCGCCAATTTGTAATTGTAATGAAATTATTCAAAATACGAGTAAAAATATAAATTTACAGTGATGTTTATAGTTCTAATACAGTATCGGCAAAATATGCTAAAAAATTAAATTCACTTTAATTACACTTTTTGATAATTACTCTTGATTGCCTACAAAAAAGCTCAGAAAATTATTAATTTTGACGTACATAAGTACAAGTGATTTGAAAAGTGCTTTTAAAAGAGTTTAATATTTTGTTATTTTTGTACCTTATGTGAAAGCACCTAACTTTTTTCAAACAAATATCAATTTTATTCTAATGTTTCGCTAACATTTAATCAGCAAAAAATTAAAAATAAAATCAATATTTTTTTCGAAAAACCCTAAAGTTACAAGAATAATAGTTAAAATATTTAGACGAAATTTGTATTTTTTTAAATCCAAGAACTTTTGCTAAACTTTAGTGTCTTTATCTAGACTTAAATGTTGAGAATTTTATGAAATTTATATTTTTACGTCTCATTGTCAACAATTGCTGCCTTGTTATTGGCATAACTTAACTTTCTTTAAATTGCATTAATTACTTTCAACAAAATGAGTTTCTCTCCTTGCCTGCATTCGAAATTAAGTGATGTTTTCTATATGCATATAGACATACGAGTACACATGTATATGTACATATATAGTATTTGAAGGATTTGAATTTCACGTGTTGCAACAAAAGGAAAAAAAAACAAACCAACTGATGGGGTTTGGGGTCATACTTGTGATTTTATTATTTTGTAATTCAATTAAGACATTAAATTATTTTCTTAAAATCCAGGACCTGCTTATGAATTTTAATACGAAACTTAGAAAAACCACAAAAAACTCCCCCTTCAGAGATACACACCTCATGTAAACTATTATCAGTCATAAGTGCTTCCACGACAGTGGTCACATCACCTTTGATTTCGGTTGCTGTTGCAGTTGCTGTTGCCATTACCATAACCATCACAGCACGTCTTGTTGTTTTTATTTTATTTTTTTATTCATTTTATTGTTTTGGTACAGATCCATACGTATTTGAAAGTTTATGAGCTTTGAGTTTAAGAAATAAATAAAATCATTTATCAAACGAAACTTTTATTGTAAAGAAAATGAAATATTGTTCACGTATACGAGTCAGAAGTTGGTAAACAATGAGCCAGATTAACAACCACATTGAATGAATATTTGCAAACAGCAAACAGCAACCAACCAAAACACAAAAAAGTTCACTTTTTTATTACATAATTCTCCATTTTTACCAAGTAAAGATTAAAGAAATATAGAAACAAATGTTTTTGATTACGTAACTTGAAGATAATTTCAGCCAGAATCCACCATCATCAATAAGAAATAGAACAGAATAAAGAAATTTTGAATTTCTTTTTCACTTTTTTATGAAGATTAAAGTTTAAATACAAAAACATAATCTGTTTCTATATACACTGAAAGAAAACGGTAGTTTTGTGATTTTTAAAATTCTGTATTTCGACTGATATACGAGGTCTGTTCAACGGAAAATTAATTTTTCTCAAAAAATATATATTTATTAATCAATTTCCATTTTGTCCCCTTCAAAGTCTTCCCCTTAGATATAATGCACTTGTGCCAGCGTTTTTTCCAATCTTTGAAGAGGTTCTGATGTTCACTTTTTGGTATGGCCTTGAGCTCTCTCAGCGATTCGGTTTTTATCCCCTCGATCGTCATAAAACGCCGTCCTTTCATGGGTCTCTTCAAATTCTCAGGAGGACAAATCTGATAAATACGCTAGCTGAGGCAAGATTATGGTATTCCTTTCAGCCAAAAAATTACGAACTAGCAATGGCGAGTGGGCTGGTGCATTATCGTGATGCAAAAGCCATGAATTGTTTTTCCACAATTCCGGACGTTTTTTCGTATTGCTTCTCGCAAACGGCTCATATCTTCAAGATAATACTCCTTATTATCCGTACGACCACGTGACAAGAAATCATGATGCACTACCCCACGGTATTCGAAGAAAAAAAAGGAGCAAAACTTTGACATTTGATCGAACTTGGCGTGCTTTTTTTGGTCTTATCTTTCCTTGGACCTTCCACTGGGACGATTGGACTTTGATGTCGATGCCATAACCATATACCGATTATTCGCCACCAGTTAACATCTTTCAACACATCCTGAGCGATTCCCATGCGAACTTAAAATTTGTTAAAAATTCAGTAATTTTGGAACGAAATTTTGCTGCCACACGCTTCAGGCCCAAAATTTGCGGAAAAATTTTATGGCATGAGCCAATCGCTATGCCAATATTCTGTGCAACTTCTCTAATAGTGATTAGACGATTCTCCATAACAATTTTTAATGTGATGGAGCTTCCAGGACTTCCGTAGTCATTCACATCTTCTCTACCTTCTTTGAAAAGCTCGTACCATTTCGTATAATGTATGATATTTTGAGACTTTCCGTACTATACAATGCCTTAAAGAATGTTTCTTTTGTCGACAATTGAATATTTTTAGGGCTTAGGTCGACATGTTGGATTTCGTTATATTTTGTAACACAGCGTAACCAAAAGCGGTATTGCTTTATAAAACAAAGCGACAATGATTTAGGCGGCCTTGGACATACCAGATGAGCAGAAAGTACTTGCGCCCGGCCTAATACCGGAAATGCAGACGAACTTTAGGAAAGGAACTCGGTCCTGGACATATTTCTTCTCTCTGAGAAATTATTAAATCAAACAGTGAGTTTGCATTTGTTAATTTTATCTATTTTTTTGAATCAATTCACAGGTTGTTGGAAAAGGAGCAGGACGGAGATAAACTAGTAAATATATGCATGTACGTTCATATCATTTTGTCCTCTCATTCGTATATATTCACACACATACATACATCAATACAATAATTGCAACCTCTAAGAATTACAAAAATTTCGTAAACAAAACTTTACGTGTGTAAACGTAAATGCAACTTCAAGGAAGAAAATGAAGCATTGAACCGACAAAAGTTGTTAAATATAAGCTCGAACAAACTAAAGTGGTATAAGTTCCAAGTAAAATGAAATTAATTCAATTTGTTAAATATTATTTCATCTTAAATATTTTCATAAAATTAAATAATTCAAATAAGGAAATGAAATTATGTGTTGCCAAGAATTTTAAAAAAGTACAAAAATTTTATGTTTTTGTTTTTATGAAATAACTTTAGAAATGTATGGGAAGTATCTAATCTTTATTTGTGTTCGTTTTTACTTGGGACTTTATTTAGTACAGCCATTTACTTCACTCAGTGGTTACAAAAAATTTCGCTAAGATTGTATGTGAAAAATTTTTCAATACAGACTAGTGAGTATTCGCAGAAACGGATCCTTCATGTAGTGAATTTGGCAAAGCTGATATTTAATGAACATGAACGTAATAGTTATTGCCGTGAGCTCTGCGTAAGTGAAACTTGCAAAAATTTAATTTTTAATGCGCTTTTATTTGAAATCAGTTGTATGTCTCAGCCATATTAAATGATGGAATTTCTTTCAATGTCTGATATGTGAAAAATCTTGAACATGAATAAAGATTTAAAGATGCTGTTGAGTATAACTTCAGTTGATCCATTCATTTTAGAAAATAAAGTAAAATCTTTATTGGCTTATATAATTAATTTTTTTAAATTTTATTAAACGATTTATGAATATTTTATTCGTTGGGGTTTCGTTTCCAAATAAGTCTTTAAAGTATTAAACATATAAAAATTTTTTACAAATAATATTTGTCATAGATATTTATAAAGGTTTTAGAATAATAATAACATCTAATTATTTTAATATTAAAGGTTGTGCATAATGAATACTTCAAATGTTTGTAAAATCGGTAACCAATAGTTGACCCCATTTTCATTTTACTTTTCTTAAAGTGTAAATTATATTTTTATTTTATTGCATATGAGTCTATTGGCTTAAAGTAGCTGCGCCAGCTGAGAACTTGCACGAAGGCAGTAAGAAGGAAACAATTGCTAAGAAATATGAAAAATATACAAATCATTGTTTGCCAGCGGTTGCCACCAACACCATTTGTCAAAATATTTAAACAAAAGGCTCATGAGAATTTCTTAGAAAAAGGATATAAATTTTATTTCCTTTTGATTTTTACAACTCACACATAACATAACTCTACAAGATTATCATTAATACTCTGATACGCAAAATAAGTAGTCGTAAAACAGAAGCAGTACTCGTACGAGCCAATGAATGAATAGTGTAGCAAGTGAAACAGTAGTTGTAGTCTTAGGAAAAACTATTAATAATAAACACATACATACTCGTACGTACTGCTTTAAGGCTGAAGTCAACATCCTCAAGGGAGATTAAAAGCAAAAACTGTAGCATTGCTACATTTAAGTAAAACATGTAGCAACAGCGGTATATGTATGTTTATAATACGATGGTAATGATAAAGGCAAACGAAAGATAGCACTGTGACGCCAAACCTCACATACTCAGTTTGAGACCGAGAGACCGACCAACCGCTTGCCATGCCCTGATAAGGCTGTCAATTATGAATTAATGGAATCAACTTTTATTTTTTATTTATATGTACATGTGCGTACGTATATATGTACGTAGTATATGCCTCATATATATTTTTTAAGTAAAATTTTAATATATTTCCTATGCAAATTTTATACGCAACACATACGAACTCGAATGCAAATAATGTCCTGGTATGATTAGGGGTAAAAACTAAGAGTGTTCCTTGGCGTACTGCACACTTTTACATTTTGTTCTCAAATGATTTTGTCTTCGTGTTCGTTTTTATTCCAGTTTTTTTTTGTTATTTTTCGGAAGTTTCAAACTTTTGATTGCTAATTTCTTAAATGATAAATTTAAGAAACTTAAATAAATATTTGAACAATAACTTCAATTTATTTTCTGTGAAATGTGACAACATATGCAAGGAAGCTTGGGTCCACTAGCATGCATGCAACATTTTAAATTATCGTGGCCATACTTGGCTGAGAAGGCTCCGTTCTTAACGGAGCTCGGGAAACTTGAAGAAAATCACAACAGACTTGCGTTATCTGGACTTAAATAATTAATAATAAGTTAAGATTTTTGCTTGTATAAAAACATTATGTGTTTTGGAATAACCATATACGATATGGAATTCTTTTGTATTTGATATGTTTGGCATACAAATATGCGGTTGAATGCTTCCAAACTGCTTAAAGTTCACTGACGATTTGGTTCAGCGACCAATAAAATGTCAGCATACAAATATGAACAGCTAAAGCCACAGCAAATAATACATTAAAAAAAACTATTTTACAATGGGATATGCAAGACGATTAGCCCCTCATCATAAGTAATCCTTACATTTACTGGAACTAATCGAAGTCCGTTTCCCTTTCCTTGTATCTCTTTGAAACAATCACATCAACTGAAAGTTGCATTCCTAGTATTAGATATTGCTTGTCTTAAAGTTCACAAGTTCTAGTACTTAAATCAAAAGTTAATTTTATTTATTTATTACGGTCTTGTTCGTTATCATTAAACTATCATATTTTTTTATATTAATATCTCCTAAGTTCGTGTGATGTTTTCCTATTTTTTACAATCAATGTATTACATTCTAGTCATGGCCAAAAACAGCATTTTCATATACTTATGCACATTTGCACACTAACGCACATACATAAATTAGGGCTGTCCAGCCTCTTTTACATGAATAAAATTATCGTAGTCGTTATCAAATTTTCCGTATCAGGATTTCCTATTCAAACTTGCATTCATAGAATTCTTTATTTCAATATTTTGCCGCGCTATCAATACTAATAAACAATTTATTGACTCCTTAACACCTTCGCATCAACATTTATTGCATGTCATTTCCTTATGATTTAGTTCATTGAAAATACCCATAAAATTTAAAGATTTATTGAGTGTTACACAGATGCCTATAAATTTATTTGGTCGGTTTTAGATCCGTCTAAGGCTTCTCAATCGGTGAGCGAGAATTTTTTAAGTTTTACATGTAAAGGGTTGCCTTAATGTATTTTTGCTTTAGTGTAAAATGTATTTGTTTGCTCAAATTCTCACGCGTATCATAAATCACATATGAGGCACACGCCACGAATTTATTTCAAATGGTCAGACCGAAACTCTTATTTTGCCCTGCTTTCCCCGTGGCTGCTTTTCTATCAACTGTAACCAGTAGAGTATTTGTTTGGTGTTGGGTGCTTTCTTTTAGCTGAATGTTTTTGGCAAGCAGCTTTAACTACTTTCTAATGGTTATTCAAATATGGCCGGAACACAATTCACATACTTCAGGAAATACTATTTTGAAATATACACACACTCATGCTCATACTTTGGCCTGTAGGTATTATAAATATTTGGGAAAGGATCATCATCCAGCACTTGACCAAGGAAAAATCAGTTAAAAAAAATCGATCATATGGCTTCATATTTGGCTCTATCGAAATTCGTATTCCAGCAAAAAAATATAATATAAGAAATAAGTTCTGAATACTGTTTTCAATACTTAAATTTATTTTTATATGAATATTTTTTTTGTTGAATCATAAAGGCTTTGTTTGGTAAAAATGTAAGTTTCAGGAGTTGTATTCAACACCTTTTAAGTCTTTCCTAATGTTTTTTGTCTGGAATTTTTCTTTATTTACAGTTCCAGAGATTTTCAATATTATATTAGGCGAGTATCCAAAAATATTTAAAAGGCATTTATGTGACTCTATTGCAGAATATATTAGTGGTCTTGCTTTCCACTCTGGCGCTAAATATTAGATATGGTTAAAAGAAGTTACTAAAAATGAGGAACAAAAGTGAAAGTTCATGGTTTTCTACGCAAAAATCTCCAAATATTGAGAATTATATCGCTCGTTTGCCTAGACAACGTCAGAATTCAAAGAAACGATATTTTTTTAAGTTAATAATGCAGGATTAAATGTCATGTTGTTTCTTATCCTGTGTAAAAAATGCATATAAATATTTTGTCAATACAACTTTTGAGGGAAAATTTTGAACTGGTTTTCTATAAACCTAGTTTTTTGAGTTATGACGTTGTTGAAGCAAATGAGCGATATGTAGTGGCTGGCCGTGCATTTTAGCCTGAATTGTTTAGCATGCAAAGCCAAAATAAATGTGTCCTTACTTTTCTTTTGGGTGTCTACTCAGCTTGAGTTACTGCGATGATAACATTTTGTGCGTGTATGTGTGTTTGTCCATCTGTCCGACTATTCAACCGTCTGTCAGCCTGAATACATGTGGGTCCTTTTGAACATTTGTAATAGATAACACGGATGAATTTATAATTATTTGAAATATTTTTATTAAACAAATCATGCATTAAGCTCTGAATATTTTGAAAAAGTCTTTTTGTCACAAACATAAAATGATTTGAATTGGAAAAGCTAGTGAAATCATACATGAGCTTTGCAGTCTGCTAGCGAATGAATTCATCAATATAGGCTCTTCTAATTGGCCGCTAGTGTGATGGGATTTGAAAGTAAATGCACAAATGCAATAACCAGTATACTTTGTGTGACAATATGTGACTGTGAAAAGTTTCTGGAATTGAAAATTGAATTCATACTATACTAAGTGCTTTACGAGTATATTATGGTTTTCAAGGAGCATGTAAAAATTTTAATGAAATTTTCTATTTACTAAACTCTTTTTTCTTTATTATATTCAGCTGAATTGTTATTGACCCACCTATAATTATTTTTTACTGTTGCGAAAAACTTTTATTTCCTGGGTTTTATTCTGGTGCTGTTTTTACCGGAAGCGGAAGACATCGCTGCATCACTCGAACAACTCCTCGCAACACAGGCCAACTTCGTCTCAGTGTTAGAATTTCACAACTTACATACACTCACACACACACACACACACACACACACGCACACACACATATTTATACAGTTAAATCGGAAAGTTTAGTCTTTGAAATAAAAATATAAAATTCAAAACAACAAATTCTATGAAAATAAAGTAAAAAAGGAGGAATAAAATACTGACAAAAAATCAAAATAAAATAAAAAATCAAATGGCGCCCAATGGCTTGTTTTCATTTCATTTCCAAAAGATGTGCTAGTGTTTGTTGTTGCCTTTTGACTCTTGCGTATTTTTCCATAATTTTCTCCTGCTCTAGAACTTTTTATTTACACGTTGCCCTTTATTTTCCCCCTTCCATCTTTAACCCGGTTTCACTACAAAAACTTTAATCTGTGCGAGTAGCGAGACAAGGATTCCTTTTGCAGTCCTTGTATACATGTTGTTATGTTAGTGTGTTTGTTGGGATCCATATGAAAAAAAGTTTAACTTGTGTGTACAATTTCCAAAAATGTTTTTCAATTTCTTTTCTTTTGATTTGTGTGGTTTTACGCATAATTTATTGACATTTTTGCCATGAACACCAAGGCGCAAAAAGGAGACCACATGCCTGCCTTCACCCCCACCTTCTTTTTCCTTTTTAGTGTCATTTTTGTTATTTTCTTGCTTCAAAAATTGCTGTACTAAAGTTATTATGTACATACATGGTTTGTTATTTATTCTTGTTGTTTAACTACCAGTCAGTGAGTTCCAAGTTTCCTTTTTCAAAATTTGTTATTTGGTTTTTAAGGATATTGAATAGTGTCACTTGTGTTGCTTTTGCTTATTTTTGTTGATCTCAATATGTAGATGTGGGTATGCAACATTTATTTATTATTTTTTAATATTTGTTCCAAAAAGCAAACCAAGAGAAAAAAAGAGCCAAATCTATATACAAATGATCCTGTCATAGTTAAATTTATAGTTCTTGTATGGAAATGAAAACAAGAAATCTATTAATTTAAGGATGTTTTTATTTTTATGTTTTATTCGCTCAAAAAACACCAGCTACAGATACTCATTGCCCCAATCGTTTTTTTTAATAAATATTAAAAATTTATTATATTTAAAATTAGTGCTCCTTAACCATCTTGATAATGTTATTCAATTGGTTTTACTTGTACAAGAATGATTTTGTAATAAACGCTTTTTAAGCACTAGGGTCAAATTTTAAATATAAAATGTGTTTTATTCCAATATTTCGCTACACTCTGTGTAACTGCTTAAGGGAATATGTTCCAAAGAAAAAATAATTTGAGGTACAAATTGGAATTTTTTTTAAATATAACAAAAAGTTTATAAGCATTTTTAATAAAGTTAATTTCATCTATTATTATTTATGTTTTTTTAAATCAAGTGCCTGCAATTTTGAGCAATATTATCGGTAACTGATTTGAAGTTTAAGTTGCCAAAGTTATATGCGAAAGTGGATAAAAAAATAGACGCAGCCAAAATCATGCATCAGTTACAGGATCCCAACACCGAAATGCTCAAAGATGTATTTAGCATTCAGACTTTTCATGTGTTCAGTTTTAATGGCCACATGAAGTTCAAACAGATTGGTATCCTATAGTGAAAATGTTTTTGTATTTATTTCATTCCAATAATAACACAGGCCAACGATGATTTTTTTCCAGGAATTTCAACTAGTTCTTGTCTTATTTGTTGACGTGCCGATTTAAAAAATAATAATAAAATAGTAAAATTGGTTATTTGTAGTGGTGATAAGCTGTCTGTATGTGTGCATTTCATTAGAACTAATACCAACTTATCCTTAGATTTGGATTGTCGTGGGTGAAAAATGTTTAACTTGCCTGGTGTAAAAACTCTCAAGAAATAAAAGAGATTGAGGAAACGTTCCAGATAATTAGGAATATCAATATGATGAGTGATTACTATTGGTCACTTCATAGAAAAGATGAACATGCATCCCATGAAAGAAAATGCATAATAACTACATATATATTTATAGACAGAGGTGCCAGTACATTTGGATCAGCTATTTCAATACCAAGTTTTCTTAGAAACTTTCCTAACATCATTAAAAACTCTCAATTGTTATTTATTTTTGACGAAGTTTTTACATGGGCAATCAACCTTCTCGAATAATGAAATAAAGTTCCTTTTATTTTGAAGAAAGTATTTAATATTTTATTGCTTAAGTAAATAAATATTAATTTGGATACATTTTTAATACTTTCTCAATTACTTGTTTAAGGCTTTTCATGTTTTTAATCAATTAATCGACTGCAACAGTTCACACATGTTTTTCCTTCATTCGTGTCAAGTTATTAAATCAATCCATTAAGTCTATTAAAACTTTTCTTCATTTGCACTAAATGTAAATGTATGTATGTATTAGAAAAAAATGTCATATAGAACATAAATTAATTAATTAAGCAAAAGTTATGTTTTGCCCACAAAAAAGGAATAAGAAGCTCTACTCTCCCTGCCAGCAAAGTAAATCTGTGCAGCAAAAGTTCAAGGGGTAATAAGAAAAAAGTTATAATAAATCCGAGTATAAGCACCAACAAAACTCTCCACTTGGTTTCATTCTTCTGTTTTAATTTCTTTGGGGCCCGTGCTTGACGTCTCTATAAAATGAATAAATTTTGAAGATGAAAATCTCAGTGTAATAAATCAATTTATTTTGACAAGTTTGAAAGCGATTGAAGTATCGAAATCAAACCAATCAAATGCACGCCAACATGGTTTTAATTTTAGCCCATATTGCAATATTTTTCATGATCCCCTTTGTTGCTTTCAGTTTTAAATATTTTTATTTCACATTTCATTAAGCATTTTGCCAATATTGAATTAAAATGATTCTTGATTTGAAGAACTCAAGCAATAAGAATAAAAGTCTATTAAAAAGACTTCAGCGTTGCCGTATTTTTTAATGAATATTTCAGGATATTCTTGCTGCAGTTGTAGGTGACATATAGACTAATTCAACACACAACAAATAACAATAATGTATCAATATTTTTTGTCCTTTTTTTATAATAATTTGTTTATTTTAATATTTAAGCTTAAGGTGTTTTGTTGTTTAACAATTTTATTAAAAAATAATCAATATTTTGATACTCATACTCAACAAATAACAATTTTAGATTAAAAATCTTTTCCTCAACGTCTACCGCAGCTGAAAACATTGCCACAGGTGTCTCACAGTTATATAATGAATTAAAACAAATTTATCTCTGGGCTAGTGCAAATGGACTCTGTTTGAACCCTAAAAAATCAAAATGTATTGTAATCTGCAAAAAAAGTATGACTCCTTTTATTTCTGGGGATATCGTTTTAAATGGGAAAAAATTGAAATCGTTAATAGAGCGAAAAATCTAGGCATAATTTTTAATAATCATTTGACTTGGACAGATCATGTAAACTCACTGGTTGGCCAAAAATATTTTAAATTACGAGCGCTTTGGTATACACAATACTTCACACCCTACAGAATTAGAATCCTACTTGCGAAGACTTACTTGGTTCCTTCCTTATTGTATGGGTGTGAATTATTTTCTAACTGTGATTCTGCTAGTCGAAATAAACTAAATGTTTTATTTAACAATATTGTACGGTATGTGTACGGATTGAGAAGTTCCGATCATGTTTCTTCCGTATCTAAAAAACTTTATGGAGTCAGTTTCGATAATCTATTAAAAATCCGCACTCTGATTTTTTTGCATAAAATAATACATACTCAAACTCCCAAATATATATTTGAAAATATACGTTTTTTCCAATCGCCACGAAACCGAAACATTATTATACCTCGACATCAATGCCTAGTCTCTGAATGGCAATTTTATGTACATTCTGCTAGACTTTGGAATAATCTTCCACTATGTCAGCAACTAAACAGCAATGCTAATAATTTCAAAAAATTTGTAGTGAACTCTTTTAAATAAAATTTTGTAGTTAATTCTTTTACATTATGTGCAATTTTCTATGTACTATACATATAAGTATATTTTTTAGTACCTTTTTAATTATTGCAAACGCTTTTATGTATAACGCATTCCGTTCCTGTACTATAAATATAAGATCAATTCTTGTTGTACAGGAAGTAAACCAATAAATAAATAAATAAATAAATAATCAAGGACCTAATTTATTTTTTTCAAACGTGCAAAATTTTTATAGAAGATGCTTAGAAATAGTTCGTTTTAGCATTAAGATGAAGTTGACAACAAAGAATTACTTGAAAATAATATTCGAATCATTAGAACTTGTTTCTGTAACTCGTGAGAGGCAGCCTGTTGGAAATGACTTAATAATAATAATACTTGTCAAGGATTTTTTTGTGTGGAAGGATTCATAGAATATTCAAATGTATTTCTGCTTCTTACTCAAGCAATTTCTTACACGAGTTTTCAGATCGGAAAATTCTGAAATAAGTAACAGAACGCAGGCACTTTTACCATAAAAATCGAATCAAAATCAAAACGAAAGCAACTAAAGACATCCTTTTATTTTCTTGAAAATGTTACTTTACGTGTTTTCAGGATAAAATTAGAACAAAAATAATTGATATATTTATTATTGCAATGGCGAGCATGTGTTAAAATCTTTGGAAGTGGACCAAACCTTCAGTACTTGCCTTTGTAAATATCAGCACTTCCATTACTTGTTTCGAAAGTCTTTTTTACTGCGAAAGTCTTAAAAAATATTTTATTCATTTCGACATCTCAACAAGTTAAAAATTAAAACGAATTTTTTCATGGCAACATTGATTGGCAATTTGGAGAAGAATTGTGAAAGGTGATAGTTTTTTATTTCAATTGAACTGCGAAATTTTTTCGAGTTCTTCTGTCGACTCGTTTGTTTCACTAGCATGAAACGCCTATGGGTGCAATAATTACTCTTTCCAACAAATCATATAATGATGCTGAACTTTCCGCATCATTATATGATTTCTCTTATAGATTTTGGCATGTTGAATTCGAAATTGGCAGAAATAATTATGAATTGCTGTCTGGGAAAAATTGTTCGACAAAAATGTGTATCATCTGCATACGTGTACACTACGTTTGGTAATTAAATCGCTTGCGTTCTGAGTGCAGATAACGCCAAGAGGCAGTCAACTGCAGTTAGAGCCATATTTAAGTTATAGACGACATTAAAATGGAATACGTTTATATCTTTCGAGCCATTACTTATTTACTCAGCGTTCGCAGTGTCTAAATCCGAATGAATCTTAAAAAATGTGCAACAGAAACAGAAAATACTCGCAGAATTTCTTGTAGGAAATTGTTCACTATAGAGAACTGGGATGGTTATCATGGTTCTTAATTGCATCTGTTTCATGTATTTAGATATGTTAACTGAAGCTGGTCACACTGAAGATATTCACGCACAGCGAAAAGAACAAATATCCAATTTAATAAATATTCTTCAATAGTTGCATTAGTTTATTGAGTTGTTGTTGAGAAAACCATACGAATTAATGAATCAAAGGATAAATTAAACGACGAACCACTACGAAATCCTTTATTTGTGACGAGAAATTTTCAATTCGATTTTGCATAAATTAGCACAAGTACATCCGCAATGGGGTAACAATTGCATTTAAATGCACACAGAGTACGTTACCACATGCACTTCTGCTCGGGTATTCTGTGTGAGTGTGTGTATGTGTTTGTATTTATGAGTAAAGTCTTATACAAACCGGAAACAATTGGACGTGAAAAAGTACATACATTTTATATCTTTTTAAGTGTATCTGTTGTTAGGTTTCACGGAAAATTCTTAAGTGTCTACTCGTCGTTGTACGCTGTTTTCCTTTTATTTATAACTGTGCAAAGCCATTTTGTTGTACAAAAAGGAAGTCTAAGGAAAATAAACTTTTCAAGCATGAGCATACACACACATGCATACATACATACTTATGTATGTCTGCTTTAAGGAGATAGAGTAGCATCCATGTGTTCGCATAAACATTCACACGGTGTGTAGTTAGAGAATTTTACCTTGTAATTTTAAAAGCAAATTTCACGCAATACAATTCAACAGCAGTAACAATACGAGTGCTGTATACATATGTAAAAAGAAAATAAATAAAGGAATAATGAAAGAAAGAAATCTTAATGGAAATAGTCTGGAAACACATGCGAACCCTTTCGTTAAGTTTATTCTATTCTTCTCGATTTGCTGCTGTAGTCCTTTTAGGTATAAAATAAAAATAAAAAGAAGTAAACTCATGCAACACAGAAGAAGTACGAGTACTTTGTATAGATTTTCATTGAAAGTCTCTAGCATCTGGGGTAAGTCACTAGATCACGTGATGAAGACGGAGGGAGGAGCAATAAACGTTCAAGAAAATGTAAATTCTATAGAAATGGTCGAATGTCTTAGTTTAGCAGTCAAGTACTTTTCACTGTAGAATGGCAGGCAGCTAGTCCGAAGAGGAAAGCTTTTTAGCCATTTCCTGCAATTGCCGAAATATAAAAGTAACTGACTGCTTCCACTATCCTCTACTAGCAAGAAACCAACAATATACACTCAACAGATTTTAAATGTGGAATCCACAAGCAGTGAGTGGTTGGACAACTAAATCTATGAGAACCACTAAAACAAAAATTTTTTTTAATAAAATCAAAATTTTTTTCCTCATTCAAATGTTTATTTAATTACTTTCTATGCTTATTTCCCAACATTTATAGTTTATGAATATGAAACGTTTGAAAAAAATAGACTAGAGTGCAAAGTATGAATTAGAAGAGGGGTATGAGTTGTAGCGCTTTCAAAAACGGCCTCGTTATGTTCTCCTGTGTGGGTTGGAGTTAAAAGTTGAATTTTCTTTGTTGACCTTGGAACATTCCCTCCCTCATGATTACTTTTTTCTTAGCTAAGAAAACTGCTATAATCTAGACTAATATAAACTAGTTATGCCTTTTTTGTACTTTTGGAATAAAGATGATTTTCGTAAACATGGGAGTTACTTTCAACGATTTCATTTGATCACCTTCAGCTTATTTATAATTTTTCAAAAAATTTTGTAAAATTAATTTAATAAAATTATGGTGAATTATTCGCCATTTTTTATTTTCAACCTTGTTGGTGCCAATTTATCAGTAGACTTCGTAAGCTAATGTAAAAACATCGTTAGAACTCTCAAGTACCATATGAGAATTACAAAAATATATCCTTAGTAGAAGCAGGTATAGATAATTTTTATCAAACAATTCATGTAATTTCTCTCTGTGTACATCCTTTGCCCTCAATTGTTCCTTTGTTGAAATCCTAATAGAAAACTATAAGACAGTTTTAAAAAAGAATTATTGGCCAGGAAAATGGCGGATATAGTTACACATCACAACTCCAAATGCCGTCTCATTGGGTAAGTGTATGAGTACAACAACACTATCGTTAAAAAAGTGAGTGAGTTCTGCAGCCCAACGGTGATATACTACCATCCAGCATTCGGCAGTCAATGTGCATTTTCCTAAAATTCGTGGATGCACTTGACTGCTTAAACAATTTATTGCTTTTTTGATCACATTCAACTTCAAGAGTTTAACATAAAAGCAAAAACGAAAATTAAATATAGAAAAAAAAAACGGTTCCAAGTTACACACTCAATAAAGTATGCGATGTAAAACAACAAAGTCTTAAGGAATCTCAACTTGGTTTCTTATCTGAAACAATTTTCTTTTGGGAACAGAAGTGGCAAATAGTCAATTGTTTTCGTATCTGAAATAATTTTCTTTTGGAGGCAAAAGAGGATAATATTAAGATTGATTTGAAAAATTCATTGAAAAACAATATGTGGCATAGATGGAAAATCAATTACAGAAATATAGAGATTTTAAGTTTAAAGTATTTTTCGAAAGTTTTTCTATTTCTGCTAGAGTACTAGAGTCGATACCACGCGCCCCACGCATCTCTCGAAAAAACAATGGAATCGATGTAGTTGTATGTTGCATGTTACCGAACACAAAAGTGTAGAATACGAAATATATACTCTTTACTTTTGTAACCGACATAAGCGGCATGCGAACAGCGATGAGAACTTATTTCTTATTTTCGAATGTAACTGGAATGTGTGAAAGCCGTAGAATGCAGTGATACGATAAGGCGTCGTGTGCACTTTTAGCTTTATTCTGAAATCATAAACTAGTTTCGCGAACTGTGTTCGAATTTTATGTTTTTAGCGATCATTTGTCAGAACTCGGAAAAAGCAAGTTAATGTGAGTCAAATAATGTCGAAGTAAGATTTAATGCGTATTAAAGCTGAGGTACTTAATAAAAAGCTACTTAGCACAGGTCTGGCAATCACATATTTTTTGAAATAGAAATTTTAATTCTTTTAAAGAGCTGCACAAGGATATTGGTGATTGTTTGCATTGCTGATGAGTGAGTGCATAAGCGCAACATTTTAGACTCAAGAATACAAATTTTTTGTTTTTGTTTGTTTTCCGTTTTTGGTATTTTAAGCTTTTATCGTTGTTTAAACGAAAGCACAAAAGTGCCAACGGAGGCTAAAATTGTTTTATATATTCAATTCCTGAATTTCGTCTCCTTTAAGTAGAATTAAGAAGAAGACCTTGAGTATGCAACAAATAAATGAGTTCTAAATCAGTTTGTTGAAACTTTACTTTTCAATGCCATATTTTTTATACTTTTGCAATCGTATCGTGCAGAAGTGGAGAGAGTTCAAGAGGAAAATCATTATTTTTCATAAATCAAATACATTTAAAGTCAGTGGAATTTTTTCAAGTTCAAAAAAACATTGAATTTTTTGCAGAGTAGAAAATAAATATCTTGATTTAAGTAATAAATTGCAATTGGTATGTGTTTCGTTTCCTGCAACTATAAGATGTTTATATCCTTTTTCGCATTAAAACTAGTTTGTGTTGCTGATACGATTTTAATTTGAATTACAGTTGCTGGCAGTTTTATTTCGATAATAATTTTAACAGGACAAATCTACTCTTTAATTGCAAACGGGATATCTAAAATCCAAAGCAGGAAGTTATATGGGAATCATTTATATAGGAAACAACGATCAATTAAAATTTTTCTCTTAAGCGAATTTTTAAAATCTTCCATTTATTTATAAGTATGTTGACATTCTTATGTGGTGAAACGGATGCAAGGAGTCCATTTTTTATCACTGGACCGATAGCGTGAATTGTGTTGACCCTAAGGAAGTCCATCATTGTCGACCAGCAACTTCAAATTCCTCGATCCCGATCCCATTTACCTCGTTATAACCGAACATCACTGTATATACATATATAAAAGATGTTTCATAAAATTAACCCATATAAAATATACATTATGATTTTATTCCCCAATCCTCGAAAGTTAAATCATACTGATCATTTATTCGCAGGCGACTTTATCGAAAAATTGTAATTTTATAACATAAAAATAAAAATATATTAGTGAAGCTATTCCTATTTACTTCTGGAACTAGCAATAGTTTATGAGTTATAAAGAAAACGATTTATTTTTTATTTTATTAATAGACTTTAATACCAGGGTACACCATGAAGAAAGCATTTTTAATGGCCCACACTGATATTACAATTCCGTACTAAAACTAAATAAAAATACCTAATCTTTTCTACTTTTCTCATAGAATAGGTAAAAGGTGCGATTGGAATATCAATTCATGGAAAGAGGAATGTTGAAAAAGAACATTTGATACAGTGGGCTGATTGAATATAACCAGCAGTTCAGTGAAAAGGCATTAAGAACTTATTAGGGAACTACTCGCAATGAAGAGCCCTTCCTAAAATCATTTGAAATGAATCGAATTTGCTCCACTTCTGGGTAACAATCTCTTCATTGTAATGGCGTTTATGGCTTTTTACGGTGATTGATTATTGAATAAACTGTTTCGTATTTGTATGTGGACTTTCGTTTCTATGGCCACTAATTCTTATAATTTTTGTTTGAATGCAGTTCATTGTCCACTTGAACTGATTTTGTCATATTCATTTATTTGGAGTATCGTATTCATTCATAATTAAAAACTAAAGGAATGCTGAATGCCTGGTATTAAGAAAGCAAAACTAAAACATGTAAAATTATAATATTTCTGAGTGACACACTTTTGAGTGTCATATTAAATTGAGTATATTCATATGCACTAATCAGTGATTGGTCAAAAGAAATATTATAATCGATTTACTATGAAACTAAAAGAAACAAATGTACATTTACGATAAGCTAGAATAAGTTAGAAAGGAATAGTTTATTCCGATAAGTAGGTATATAAGCCCATTCAAAATTGGAATAAATCATCAATTAACTTTGATCAGAAACTACAATCGCTTGTGTCTTTTTCAAATAAAAGAGAAAACATTACAATATTCACTATTTGAACGTTCTGTTAATTGTGTAATAACTTTTCTGATCGACACCCGCATATATATGTATTTTAAAATCTATGTCAATCAAGCATTGCAAGCATTTATTCAAATGTGTTGTATCCTGGCACTTTCAACGGGGCAAAAAACAAAGGAAATTGCGCTGATGCAAGTTGCAAACATCTACACACAAGTCAACATAAATAATTCACAAATGCTTTACTTTGGCAAGAACTTTGGAAAAACTACGTAAAAGGGCAAATATATTTGCATACGATGAAACATTTGAATTTATATTTAAATTGAAATTAAAACTTTTTTGGCCAAGTTCCAAATGCTGTGTTAAAATGCTAAGAAGAAACTTGGCCAAGAGCTTAAGTGCAAGTAAGGTTTTAATTAAATTACTGGTAAATTCAAAAACATTGGAGGAAACCATATCAAAAGCATTTACTAATCCATTTGTCATTCTTGATCTGATGAAAGATCGCCCAAAATCGTATGCTAAAAGCTAAAAATCCCTTTTAGCCACTTAACATAGTATTTGGGGACTTGAATTAAGTGGATTGAATTAATTAATTAATTAAAAATTTGCTAAATTGATGTTAGGTTTCATAAAAAATAAAACCATTAACTGAACTAATTTGCCTCAAAGCCAAAATGGATGAAGTTATTACCGGCAGTTTCTTTATGAAAAATAAATAAAATATTAGAAAGACTCAAACATTACTTTTGTATATTGGAAGGACTTTCCACTGAATATAAAATAATTGTTAACTGCATTATGGCGCATGAATTAGTTGCTACAGTTTTTTCATGTTAAATTGCGTATTTGTAATTGTTTGTATTGCAACACCGACCATAATATGATCTTTTCAATTATATTTCATCATCTAAGTGTTGATTCAAAATAGAGTGGAGTGAGTATAAATGTAAAAACGGCGTAGGACTATGGCAATTGAACGATTAAGTTTTAAAATAATGGTAAGAACTTTGCATATGTATGTTGAAATGAAATATATCCTTTCTCTCTACATAATTCATGAAGGATCTTTCATCAAAAACACACAAAGTGTGTGTGAGATATCATTAAACAATTTATGTCTATATTATTCAGTTCAGGCCAAAAAATAATTTTGTAATCATCAACCCATAACCCTTGTCGTTGACGGCGTAGGCCGCTGACGCAGTCATCTCAAAATACACATCAAACAGTGACTTTTTGGGGATGCACTAGACGGCCTTGGATCTCATCTGGACTGGTTTTGTACCATATTCGGTAATTTCGTTTGTTGTCGTACCCATTCAGAAATGGTGGAGTATTAAAGTGACCATAAAATGGGGAAGAGCACGGAACGTTGCCGGAACGGAACACTCATTTTGCTAACACAATTTTATCACTTGCACGTGCTATGCGTCCATGATAATTTAGCAGACTGAATAATTCGGCGGATGTATATTCAACAATATGGCCGCTATCAACTGTGGCAGTTTAAAGGTCCCAATTGGATAATCCCTATAAGAAAATACTGATATTCAGGAAATACACACAAACACTGAAGAAGGAGTATAGCAGCTTCCGAAAATATAGTTTTTGTGTACTGATGTGTACGTTGGAATTCAAGTTGAATTTATCCTTGTCATTCAAATTGAATCAATCTTGGGCTTCCCCATTATTTATCTTTGCTCTCAAGAAGAAAAAAATTTAGAGAATTAAACGTGCCATTATTGAAAACAGTGATTGTTGAACGTGTTGATGGATTTATTACGAGGCTTAAGTCTCTTCCAAATTCCCTTAATCTCAACATATTAGACTCTACTGGTAATTTTTTCTAAGGAAGAAGGGATATTAGAGGCGTTTTTATGGAACAAAATGTTCGTTGCTTTCTAAGTACCAACTTTAAATTTTTTCGCTTTCTTGGGAAGTTGATAAAATCTTGAATAACAATTTAATTACCGCTTATAGAGGTACATAGGTTATGCGACTATGTCCTGGTCGTAGAAAACACTTTTTTTAATCAAAAAACAGGAATAGTTATTTCTTTAAATCTGCTTGAAAACTAATAATTGCAAATTTATTTGTTTCTTTTTGATTTTGATTTAATGTTTATATGTACATACGTGTTTTATTATTTTTATTATAAATAACTTTTTTAGCCGTATTTGTTATTTGCAGTTTTTTGCCATTTCTTTGTGTGGACCAAAATTCAAAATTAAAACCGAAAACGAAAAATACAAGTTAATTACATTTGATCGCAGAAATAAGAGATATAGTGAAATAAATTATTTTTAACAAACCAAACATTTTACTTCACGCTCAAACATGAAATATTAACGTTAAAATATTATTTTCCTTTAATTTACAATTAATTTTTCTTTGGCTGTATAAATAAGTCTCCTAAAAGTGTGTCATAATTTATTCACTTTTTTGTCATCTTTAAACTATTAAAAGAAACAAATCACAATGATTTCAACCGTGTGGCACAATGCTAAACCCTTTCTTTGTTCTTTTATAAAAATACACATTTTCACTGTAGATTATCATCGTCATTAATATCTTTTTTCGCCGGGCTTTAATGTGTATGTTTTCATTTAATTTACACCCAATGTAATAAAAGTAAGCACAGCATTAGAGCATCCTCTGACTCCTGCTCGTGTCCATGACGTTGTCATTCGATGCATGATGTTGATTGCAATAGTAGCAATAGAGCGGCAAAGAGAATGAAGTTGGGTTGGTGCAAGTTGGTGTAATTTTCATTTGGCACCTGAAATAATAACGGTAATAGTTGTTGAAAAAAGAAAGAAAGAAAAAAAAAACAACAAAACAAAAACACCGAAATGGAAAAGGAAGCTCGCTCATCTGCAATCAGTGAGATAAATAAACGGCAGCAGTGCAGCGAGCACTCTTGCGTTTGTACTACTGTGAGTAGAAGCGAGGAGAATAAAATTAAGGCTGTTGCTTCAGGCATAAAGCGGAAGATTCAAAGCGATAAATCCGTAATGGTTCCAAATAAGGGCTGATGGCCATAGACAAAAGCGTCATCCTCATTGTAGTTAAATTGTCTAACTACTTTGCAAATGAAAGTACTACGTTTGAGTTTTGCTGTTGAAAACTTAAAGAATAAAATTGTTTGAAAAAATAATGCAAATGAAAAAATGAATAAAAAGATGAAATCCATGTACCACCACATGATAAAATTTATTCACTTAAAGTTGAAAAATAATTGCGATTAAGCAACTGAATTAACACACTTATAAAACTAAAAATAATAATGGTCCAAACTGGCGCTTATGGTTGCTGATGTTGCTCTTGTCCAGTGGAATGATGATGGGATTCATTTAGTTGTAATAGGGTACAGTTTTTTCCTCATGCAAAAAGGTGTTGATATTTTAATGTGCTTAAGTTTATAAATGTAGATTGTAATAATCTCTGTTTGGCTTAGAAAATTTTTTGTTGCCAAAAGTATGTAGAGACCTGTTAGAGTTACATCAAGCTTTTCAGCAAGAAATGATAAAATCGAAACGTTTTTTAATTAATTTTTTTATTATTTGAATACGCATATCATTAGCTTCGTGTAAGAATAAATATGAAATAAGGATGGAACTGGACTTGAATGGCCCAAAAAATCATTGAATTGCACGTCCTTTTAATATATCGATCATGTTTAGTTTTAAATGCTTTTACTCGTACAGTTAAGCGTTATTGGAAGAATTAAATAAATTTTCTTCATATCGTATTAAAATTTTCTCGTATGGATCAATACTCGTATATTCATACAGTTCTTGTATAATACGCTCCGAACTATCGGATCATATCAACTCATTTTGTCGGATAAGAATTTGATTTTTATGGTGTGACCACAACAGATTTGAATTAAACTCATTTTTAATCTTGCCACCAAAATTGCTTCTCTGAAAATTCCGCCATTAAACCTATTAAGCTGCATTGCTATAAAGCTTCACATATTAACATTTTTAATTGTATTCAATGATTCGAACTTAGAAAGAATTATTATTTGCTAGTTACACCATTTAAAGGCCTGTATTTGTATATGATGCAAGTGCCAGCTCATCAGTAGACTTCAACCATCATGTTTGAGAAGCGTTTAGTCTCATACGCATATAATAAACCTTTAAATATCAAATGAGAACTGCAAAAATATAATCACAGTACGTATGTAAATAAACTTTTATTTTTATATAAGCATACGCGTTCTACTAATGGGTTAACATTATCACCAGCAAAATACAGAGTTGCGAATAAGTCAATGTCAGACGTCATACGTATTTTGTGCTAAAACAGAGGATTTTATGCAACTCAGCAAAAGCGAATAAATAAAAGACAATTCAAAAAATATGTCTCTGTGAACTCAGTGATATGTGCGTCGCATGCTCCTTTTTGTTGATACGAGTATGTTTATGTTTTCCTTAGCAAAACAGGATCATTAGTAAGGAAACAAATACGTGCGTATAGGGAGGGGTTGAGTTGTTTTGGTGGCATGTAACAAACATATAAATACGGAAAATGTTTGTGCTAAAATTGTTGTAGTAAGAGGTTTTCTTTATGTTAAATTTATATGTCTAAAGCGAAGAAGGAGGTTAAAAGTAAAATTCGAAATCCTTTCATTGGTTTTGGTTTAGTAATTAAGTTAATTAAATTGAGTTTGGCCAACAGAAAAGATTATGTTGTTACGATACAAATGAAAAACAATAACAAAAATAATTAGAGTAAACAAATCATATATCGGATAGTTGGTTATTTATGTACATACAAATATATACTTATTCGCTTTAAGGCTTAAACGACAAAGCTTGTGGCAACTGTTAGTAATGGATATTAGAAAAAATAACTTGAGATCAAACACAATAGAGTCCCTTAGATATGGAAAAATGTGTGAAACCATATTGAATTTAATTAAGTCCCATTTGTTATCTAAAACCATAAATACTTTATCTAATTTCTATTAATTTTTGGGCATTTTGCACATAAATTGCATTTCTTGCCACTTGACCCTTGTTCCCATTTTCACTAACAGCCATGCAATTGCATTTTTCTTTACATAGTGGATGCTCCACACTTAAGAACACAAGTTTTTGTTTCACCACTAGGGTGATAGAGTATTTAATATTAAAAGAAAACCGATTAGAGAATAATATTTAAATTTTGTTCTCTTTTAAAAAACTATAATGCCGCTACTTGAATACAATATGGTCATATTTTAAAGGAATCAAAATTTTCCTCAATATTTTCTTTAGACGTAACAGAAACCTGTACGATATGTTTTGTGGAATTGTTTAAGACATTTGTTTTGTTTCAAGTACTTTCGCTACAGTAATGTTGCAAGGCGTTTATACTGGTAAAGAAAAAACATTTCCATTACGCTCGTACGGTGCGAAAAACGTTTTCCTACATTCTGCAAGTTAAGAACATAATTTTCCAATTGTTTCTTCTGGTATATAATTGGCGCAATAATATTGCAGCGGAAGTAAAACAAATATTTTAAACAGACCGTCTTTATATAGAGCAATCTTTTAAAGCTCAAGGAATTAAAACGTTTAAATCACTGAAGAGACGGTGGTTCTCAATATCTTCTTTATATTTAGAAAAAAAAATATTAGCACTATGTATGGAGCTAAGTCGCATTGAATCTAAAAATTATCGATATCGAAGTAATATTTAAATAATTTTAATTGCGTCTAGAAAAATAAAATTTTTTGGGACATGACTATGTCGCATTAATCAAAATCATTTCCACGCTCCTTGTCGGCTGATATAAAGTACTAATATTAAGACTTACTATATAACTTTTTTTAACAAACATCCCAACTGTGGGCTATACAGTAGTCTGTTGTCCTTAAAATTTATAGAAAATGTGGCATGGTATTGTTACCCTTCTTGCAAGCTCATCACCTGCTAGTCCTATTTCGTACAGATGTATTTGTGGGCTTGAGTATCATGTAAGGACATTCATCATTGAATACTTTTGGGACTTCTGCACGCTCGCCGTTTTGTGTTCGATTGGAGTTTTTCTTAATATTTTTTGATTTGTGGGCTCCAGTAATTCATCATCTCAATGCTAATGGCATCAAAGCTCTTCAGCCTTATTTGAAGTCAATAGATGAGTTTTGCAATCTGTTTAAATAAATATATGAAGATTGCTGATGAAGTCTTCACTCAAGAGAAGCACTGCCAATATTTTCAATAAAATAATTCAGAATATATTTGAATAAAAGAAACAATTTTTTCAATTATATTTTTCAATTTTCTCACGCAACAAATTGGTATCTAAGGTAAGAAACCTTATATTTAAAATATCATAATTTGGTGTACTTAATGATATACGCCGGAAACTGTCGTCTTGATCACCCTAATAGTTATCTGAATATTTTCACCTTATCACCGGAAAGAATAGGCAATAAAAAAATCTAATTTAAAGCTTAAATGTTGAATTAATAATTTGCCGACATAAATATATAATAGCTATTTGGTCGTTAACACTTATACACTCACAAACGTGTAGTTATTTGTGTCTAAATACTCACCTCACACCTCACACCTATTAACTATTAATTTTGTGGCAAATACTCGTTAGATGGCAGAAACAAAGAAATAAAAATTATAGAATGCTGTCAGCCATCGAGCCATCCCTGCCATTGCACGACTGTAGTCACTTTAAACACTTATCAACATCACCGCAAGTAAAATATATGATGCCAATATTCTTTACAACACTTACAGATACACACGTAAGGAGTGATGGAAGCAGTGGATTCTCAATGGTACCAAATATGAAATGAAATCTCATTTCATAGAAACAGATCTCAGCCTTTAAAACTTAAAGTTTCTAACAGATGAACCTGAATAAGACCAACAAGCGTCGAGCCTCGTGTTGCCTTGCGCTGAAGCGTCATAATGTTCTGTCAACTGTGAAAAATTTCCATTTTCATATTTTTCAATCAAGAAACATTAACAAAACTCGAGTTTTAAACAAAGACTATAATTCTAAAAACTCTAATTCAGCCATGCAGTTAACTTCACTTTCTAACGCGCTGTCAAAATCGGATTTTGCAATCGTTTAGCGTTCGCGCAGCGGAGATTCACATGTGCAGGTTCTTAGTTGTTGTTATTCATTATTCCAGTTTAACCAGTTGTTTTATAGGATGTGTGCTTGTATTCCCAAGCCTATTCACATCCATTAATCACTTTGTTGGCGTGCAGCGGTTACGGCGAATAATAAGTACTTTCATAACAACTTACCAACTATTTTCTGGGAAGGCATACCGCCTCAATAAGTATATGTTTCAAATTAAGGAACTATTTTTAGGATATTACTTATTGTATGCACGGTGGTCTTATGTGGGTTCGCTGGACATGTTCGTTGATATTTGGGATAATTTGGTACCAAGGAAACGTTCTGAAGTGCCAGCACTTGTTTCAAATGAATGTTGAATGTTAACAAATAACCGTTATAAAATTATGGCTCAATGATTCGTATGTCGGGCATTCGTTGCACGTATTGTTGTCGCTAATAAGCTTTCTTGCAGCAAATGTCGCTCATAAATTACCTTAAGGGCCATCGTTTCTAATTAAGTAATTGAAGGCAATGCCTGGTTGGGATTTATTGCGGCGCAACTGCGCAACAAATATTTCAATGTACATGAGTATATTTTCGACAAATGAATGAACCTCCATATAAATTTTGTTCCACATCTATGCTACTACCTCCTGCTAAAACATCGCAAGCACCAGCATCACAATTACTCACCCTTTTTTAACGTATTTAATACGGCTATCGATATATGTATGTATGTATATATGCAACATACAACTACATATACTCGTACATACTCGCACATGCCACATTAATATGTAAAAGCATGGCTTTAGAAAAAATGTTGGAGTAGTTGTAGAAAATAAAGTACAAAAGTTCAATTAAATTGAAAATGTGCTGCTGTTGATTTTGCTGCTATTATTCGCTGGCTGGCCTTTAGTATGGGGCATGGAATATTTAATGAAGGACATAACTGGAGTTTGCAATTACACAATGAGAGAAGAAGTGGATTTTAATGCGGATACAAAAATACATATTTCGAATAAAAACACCCGAAACCACTAAAACCTCAACAGCTGATGGGCATATTAATGCTCTAATGTTTGCGATTGATTGACTAAATGAATACTCGGACACACACACACATAAATACAATACGTGTATGTATGCTGTTATAGGCTTTATTATTAATATATACGCATATGAATATCAAGTGAAGTAGTGGATCAACAAATATTGCAATCATTTAAACATTTCACCATTTACCTCATCAACATCATCATCATCATTGTGCTCATCGTCATAAACGTGTCCTGGAGTCAAGCTTTTAAATGGCAATAGCGCTGGCAGCAGCAGTTTACTACTGTTGTATGCAGCACATCAGATCATTACAAGTATTGATTGCTGATGTTAAATCAACAGTATCTTTATATACGTGTATGACAGCTGGGCTTTAGATTATTTTAAAAATGAGAGGCTGATGGTAGGAGCGTCCTATAAGAGATGGAGACGCACAAAATAGATAGATGACATTATTGAAATGTGGGTTACTTTTATACAACCAAATACTGGTTGATAAACACCCGCGAGACTAATGGAGTTATGAATGATGTATCTCTCCCTCAACATAATTATTACAACTGGTGGAAATGAATATGAAATGTTATTTAAAGAAAATTTTTATTAACAGCCAGATATCCTTCTTGGCAATGTGCGTGACTGAAGGAAAAATCAATATGTATGTACACAACACACTTTATCCTTAAAAGGTAAAGAACAAACATCTGAAAAACAATTTGCCTTCATGTTTAAAATATTGCAATAATAAATTTGAAAGACTTTATCCAAATTCATTACTTTAATTTTGCCAAAATTAGTACTTTAGCCTGTATGAAAGAAAGTTGACTGAAAATAAAATCAATAAAAAAATCTAAGTCAAAAGGTGAAGAAGGTGGTAAATTGGCCTTTTATGTTGGTCATGAAAAAGAGTGGCAGGACTTTGGGTTATTTATGGCTGCTGACCGCGTATCATTTAACCCTTAACTACATTATTTTTTACAACGACGCCACATCGGTTTGCATAATTAATCTATGAGTTACTTGACCCGTGCCTTCCAATTTACATCACATCACACACAGACAGAGAAATGTCATCTCATACGTTACTATCTGGCAATACGTGTGCAATGGGTTTTTATAAAATTGTTAATATAATTTGTATGCGTTTGCATGTGAGTTTAGCCCTTGAAATTTCGTTGGTTCTGGTTACATTCTGAAAGCTTTTGTTGGCAGGAGGACAGGATTCGAAACTGTGGATGCTGCTTTACAGTCGTGAGTTGTAGTTGGTTTTTTAACTTTATGTTGCACGCGCTTATGTTCTTTCGATTGATGGTTTTCAGTTCTTGCGTCTTTTTTCTAAGGGTATTACATCTATTACATATGCACAGCAATTTAAGAAATGCCCTTTTAATTTTTTAAAAGATATTTTTTTGGGCATTTTAAGCCTTTTTGTTTCTGTCTGTGCTGCTAAAATTAACCACAATCATTGTAAGTCGGGATCATATTGTTATAGCGAAATATTTTCTACATTTTTTAATTTTAATTGGCAGTGGTTCTCAAACTTGAACCTTAAAAATACAAGTCTAACATCCGATTGCAAAATGTTAACAAGTCCCAATGATACATTTAATAACAATTTTTAAATTGTACATCAGAGAACGTTGTCGTAGGTACAAAATATTTATTTCTATTTGAGAAAATAGAAAAAAGCCTTATATATCATTAAAAAAATTTTATGGAAAATAAAAGTCTTTTATTAAATGTAACTAATACTTTGACGTTTCTGCTACTAAAACTACAGATACTTGTTGTCGTTATTACACATAAAATTAAATAAAAAAGGATGAAAATTTTTTTAATGTCGAAAAAGGCTTTACCGAAAGATGTCCTTTATACATTTCCACTCTTAGTTAACGTTCCTATTTTATAATTTCCATATATAAAACACTCGTACTTACATTTGCCAATACAAAACAAAGAAGAACCACAAAATGTGAAATTCTATTGTGCGTAAACAAATAAAAATAGCTGAAATAAAAAAAAATAAAAAAATATCTGGAATACTAAACACCACAAAAGAAAGGCCTTCATTTAAATTTAAATAGAAAATGGTTTTGTTGGTAGTACTGACAATGCACACATAGTTACATCATTGTACATATTTTGTTTAAGATGGGAATAAATACAGTGGTGTTCGCTTATACCACACATCAGTTATAAGGATTTTTCATTTATACGAACAACTTCTCCGGTCCCAACAGTTTTGCACAGATACTTCATAGACATTTTTGCGGTTGTGACGAGCTTTGGTAATGGCGAACAAAAATGTTTGTAAATTTTCACGTTTACAATGATTCCCGAAATAGCAAAAGCGAAAGATGAATGACGAAAGCTCCTACAGAGAGAGGAAAAAATATAAATTTTTTTAAATTATTATTTTTTTTTTGCAGATTATTAAAATAATGGTTGATTTTTTTATATTAGACTGCCTTAACTTGAGTTGCTGATTTCCAAAATCACTTTCTATGTTTCTGATATTTTCGATTTATTGCAACAAAGTCATTTCTTGCAAAATGCTTCAAGCAGGCGATTTGTACGAAAATCTTGAATCAGCTATTTTTCATTAAACTCGTCTTCGGACTCAGTTATCTCCATAATAGCTCCTGATTTCGGTGTTTCAATACTGTCAGCTTCACTGTTGACACTTTCATGGAACTTAAAAGCTCGTGATTGTCTTCGCATTAAATGCAAATCATACATGCGCATCAGATAAAGCGAAATGGTGCATTTCCAAACAAATCTATTATTTAAAACAAATATTTACAATAGAAAATCTCAATATCGGAGCCTAAGTCGCTTTGGTTTGCCTACACTTTAAATGAAGTTAAAAAAAGAAAATCCTTATAGAGTTTTATTAACCTTGAGATGAATTTATATTTTATGACTTCAACATTATTATTGGCCCTCATGTTTTAAATTTGCTTTAGTACCTGCTTAGTGTCTCATTAGGTTGTTATTCTTTTTTGTTCTTTAATTGTAATACGTTGCCTATTGATACTGTGTAAGTAAGTAGTTGTTATGGAAGTTAAGAACCATTTTTGCTGCATTCATTGTTGCAACTACTTTATAAACGCGAAAAGAACAAATAAATGAAGAAGAAGTCATTTGCATGACCAACAACCATCTAATATAGTACACGCAAACATGAAAGTTTATTTTATTTTTGCTTTTCAGGTACAAGTCATGTCAGTTTGGCATCCATTTTCACATTTGCACCAATAAACACTTATGCTGAGCATGTGGATCAGTGTGTACTCAAGTGATTGATCTGTTGCAAACTCTTAATAATACAAATTATTAATCATATAAAACACTCTCTTTGCATTTATTATTATTTCTTTTTGCAAATGGAAGTCAACAATTGTTTGAAGAATACGCGAACAAAGAAATATCCATTGGCTATTCTTCATTAAGCCTTTGATGAGAATAATTAAGGACTAACAAATCTGTTTGCCTGCTTTTGCTTTTTCGTATTTATTATTGGTGCCATTTTAGCATTCATACGAACACACACACACACTGAGTAAGAAAATTTGACTCTTTCCGGTGCAGCTGAAAAAGATTTTGTGAATGTCTCCTTCCTACGCATAACGAGCGAGAGAGACGAAGAGAGTTCACACGCACAACGGTTAAGGGCAAAACTATAATAATAATTTAAGGATTTCATGTTTTAATTCATCTCACGTTCTATTCTGTTATTAGTGTGTTAAATGTTAAATGGTCCACAAATCAGTTTTCTTTTGACTCTAGGACATTATAAAAATTACAACAAATTGTCAACTAGTCACTTGTTGTGGATGTTTTACTTACTCTTAATTCTACTCCTGCTCTCGCCTTTTGACTCAACAACATCATCCTTCTGAAGATTCTTTAGTTTAACCCATCGTGTATGTTGCCAATGAAATAAAATGAAATTAAGTAAAATAATATGTTAGGAAAACAACTTGTTGTTGTTGTAGTTGCCACTGTCAGGATATAATGAGCAAGCGGGTGTTTGCGTTATAAATGTGTGTTGGTGGCAAAATAATAATTTAACCTGTGCGTTGCTCTTGTAGATGTTGCTGTTGTTGTCATTGTTGAACGCACTATAACTACCTTATAACATTGGAAGCCGTAATCATTAACACTTTCATATACATTCACTCACACACTTTTCCTGTCGCCCCTACTGGAGAACACACTTGGACGTACAATGGAAAAAGTAGAGATTTACAAACATTTGTCCGTCTACTTTGCTTTTTTGCTACAAGTATGGATGAGTGCTTGTGCGATTGAGTGTTAGAAAGCTATAATTCTAATAATCTACTATATGGACACTTTCTGTTTTCATTCGTTTCTTTGTCCTTAGGTCGTTTGTCACGCACAAGTGTTTCATTCTCCTTCCTTTTTGCTTGTGAGCCACAACCTGCTTCTGTTTTCTATTTGACTTTTTATTGCCAAATCTTTCCTTTTTGTATTTCAAGTGCAAGTCCTTTTGCTACGCTTACAGCAACGTGTTCTTCCATATACAGGACCCTCTCCAAATCAAACATTTGAAACTGTAATAATTCAAAAACGTTTTTCTGCTTTTTGTTGGCTTTTGTTTCGAAAGAAATTGTTCTCTAAAATTAACAGGGCAAGACGATTTAATAGGTGATTTTAGATTCTATTAGAGTTTTTTTTATTTAGAAAAAAAACACACATTCGATAGTTTTTTAAAGATATTCTAATTACTTGAAATACTCGTACATATACAAGGTTGCGCAAAAGTAATGTCATAATTTGAATCGGCTGCCGTTTTGTTATAAATGCAAAACGAGCTCTGCTTTCACAAAAAGTTTATCTGAATGTGTAAAATTGATGACATTAATTGGATAAAATTATATCGCTCATATGTCACCCTTCCAACTGATTCATAATTGCGCTCGCTTTTGGCCATTTTGAATTGTTGCTCGCAAAGCATCTCGCAATTTCTTCTTCAATGTTGACTTTAAATACTTGCGAGGTTCGTGGTTTGTTGTGCGACAAAGTGAAAAATTTTAATACAGGAAAAATGTAATGCGAGTTTTTCACACAAAGTGAATAGTGTAGTTAATGCAATTGAAAACAGAGTAGAATCTAACACTAAAATGTGGTTAGACATTTACTTGCATCATGTCCAACATATTTAGAAATGGATGTGTTCTTTTCTGCACTTCTGCTTATTTTATTTAGAATGGAACACAAACATGCAAGAGGGGTAAAATAGGTGTAACATTTTTGCCATTTTAGCTAATACACCATTTCAACAGAGAAAATTTAATTAATTCTTGGCTTTTGCAATTATGCGCTTCTGTATGTCTTTCAAATACTCAAATTGACATGCCATCAATGTCTTTTGTGCTGTCAAATATGTAGACAGAATGCAACAATTTCGGCAATGAAACAAATACATAATGATTTTGGAAGAGAGGGAGGCCCTATGTTCCTTATAGGAACTACAGGATATAATATATTAGAAGAGAGGAGAAGGGTTATTTGATTATTGTTGCCATAAAGGAAGTTTTCTTTTATGAAACTACGCTTCTGATTAATACAAAATCGTTTCCTTTTTCCTGCATTTAATGTAATAATTTTCTAGTTTTATATTTACACAATTTGGCATTTAATTGCAGTTAAGGATGATAAAGGATTATTAACAATAACTCATTTACAAAACAAAATATTGTATCACGTACGCACATTATGGCCATAACAATTGTAGAATTATAACCAACCCCCCGAAAAAAAACTTAAACGGAAGGGCTGAGGATGCAAGAAAGGGTCTAGACACGTACTGAATTTTATAACTTTTCAAGAATGAAATTCAACAAGTTTTCCATAATAAATAAAAGGAAAATCACGTAATGCTTTATTTATTTTTTCATAATCAAAATAAATGGAACTTTATTTAAAAATGTCTTTAAATGCTCCAGCTTTGATGTTATTTTTGAGCATTAAACTTACTAGTTATAAACGATATTTTCCAATTGAGACAAGAGTATTGGGCAGGGACTTGGAGACAGAAGACTTGTAGTGAGTAGCGACTTAAGCAAAATATATTATATGGGAGTGAGTGGGAGAGCTTAAGTGGAAAGTCATTGAAAATTTCTTTAAACTAACAAAAACACAACATGAGAGTCTAGTTGCATCAAACTTTCTTACCAGACGCCAACTATTTTAGCAAACAATTGTTGGCCAAAGAAATATCAGAAATAAGTAGGGACACCACATGCTTATAAAGGAAATGGCCATAAACTTGCACTTGCAGTTCTTGTATGGTGCAGATACCCGTTCTATTTCTGCAGATGCAGCCAAAAAAGGAAATAAAAATGTATTTTACACTAATACAAATAAAAGTCGTATCCTTAGATTAACACTATCTAACTTTCACATACGAAAACAAGAGAGAAACTATTCTTTAAAATATGCAAAAACTTTTAAAGTTTATTTTGGCACGTGTGATTTGAAGGAAACTGTAAAAACAGGGGACAAAGACTGGACATTAACAGAAAATTAGTAAAAATAAACATGAGCAATTTTTAAAGAAATTACTTTTCTTACGCTTTTCTCTTCCTAATCCTGCAGCGTCTGGAGTTCCATTACAATCACGATCCTGTCGCAGCCAGTACAACAAAAATTCTAATAGAGTGACATGCATACAAAGAACTCAATCATTAGATTGTAAAAATGTTTTAATGCTTTTGGTCTTACGAGTGTTTAGAGTAAAAATGTTCAATTCCTTCTTTCAGTGAAAATGCAAGTAAAATAAGTCTATTTTATATACGAGTATTTTATATCGCCAAATTAATTACACGAATAAAGAGAATGATAAAGTTCTGAAATGTGTCCTTATTTTTTTTTTTGTGGACAACCTGCACAATATCATTACATCTAATGACTATAGAACTAATTTTATAAGATAAATATACAGTAAGATTCATTAAATTCCATAAAGCAAAAATAAATACATGTAAAAAAGGTAAAAAAATTAAATTAAATTAAAGGTAAAAAATGTAAATTATGAAATAATGAGAAATTTAATTTCTTAAAGCGCATTCCAGATAAGAATCGCATTCATGCTGGAGGATCGTTAATAGGCATTGAAGAAAGAAGCGGTCTCAGAATGGACACTTGGGGTGCTTTGGGTGCGATAATAAATTTTCAATGCAGACAGACTGTGCTTCGTTATTAAAATATGTAGAGAAAAATTTCCATCAGGGATAATGAAGCAATCCAAATGATTTAATTTTTTCCCAATTCCGATTAACAATTATTCAGAAGACAACTTTGTCCCAAAATCCTAACAAAATAAATAATAATATTTAATAGTTAAACTTCGAAAGGAATATCACAGAGCAATAAATATTGCTTATAAATATATATAAAAATATCATTGTAACAACAATTTTAGAATTTATTTAGGATATTCTCCTATTATTAGTTTTCCAAAATTTATTTTTTGTGTGTTGTGTCGGATATTTTGCTGGTGCTATAAATAAACCTCTTCATTCGAGATCCAATAGTCAACTATAAGTCTGTAAGAAATTTATGGAATCTGATACGAAAAATATCACGACCTCTTTGTCACTATTATTACTTCCCACTCTGTGTTTGAACTTTTTTTAAGTTTACTCCGCTCATTGTCATGTATATTGAACACATATTTTGCAACAAAGAAATATATTTCAAATATACCCAGCAGCTTTTGTACGATCTTTATTTATGTAATTAATGATTGCTGGTAATTAATAGCCATGAACGCAGATCGCCCTGATTGGGGTGGGGCTTAGACTCTAACCATCCAAAAAGAAATCTATGCTCCTCCAGAGCTTTGTTTTCCATCTTACGGAACTCCTAATAAATAATGGATTGCACGGTTATAAGCCCAATTGAAAATTCTTTAGCCACGCTTATATAATTGATTTAATATTCAAAGAAGATCCTTCTGACAACTTATCTACTATTCAGACATTGAACTGCTTTTAATATTATTTTAATTTATTTTGTTATTAATAGAAATGCAGCTGCATTTTAGAATGAGTCTGTTTTTGTTGCTAATTTTTCGTATTGTAGCATCAATGTTGTGGAACTCATAATGTCAATTACTCAACGTTTTGCATTTGAACGCCTCATCCACTAGGATTAGCACTTGATCACAGATATACCGCCTTTAGTCGTAAGAGTCTTACCGAACTTTAAAGAACGTAGATACTGTGGCACCAAATGCAATATATACTTATAAATTTATAAACATGTTGTATCCCTTCAATCGACCATGAATATACTCGTACAATAGAAATCAGAATATTGCCACTGAATTGGAATTAAAACAGTGATACTCGATTAGAACTACTTGGCACAGCTTTATTATGTCCCATACGCATATATGTACGTTGTTTGCAAGATTTTTAACATTCATTTAACATTTGTACATACAAAATAAGTGTTGTTTTGTTAGACAATAAAATAAAAGAAACTACGAAAAAAGGACGACGAAAAAAGGACTCTAATCCCTATAGTGTTCTAGAACCACCGTCTCTTTTCTGTACTCGTATTTTCCATTCGAAATGATTGATACTGCATTTTGGAAGACGGTTAAATGGTGCTAAACAACTTCGATTATGGTAAAATAGAAGAAGTCTGGAAAAAGTTCAACAGAGTACAATTATTCTTAAGAGTCATTTCATCAACTATATTCAATTCATTACAATTAAATATTGTGAATAGTTTAATGTTCGTAAAAATGAGGATTATATTCACATTAAATTTACCTATGTTTCTATAAAAGCATTCTAAGCTTTTTATGATTATATATTTTGTAGAATTCTCATTTTGTTTTTGAATGTTTTGGCGCAAACAAACCTATGAATTGACTTAGCGACCAAAGCCGAAATAAAAATAAAGTTTTGAAATTAATTTAAAATAAAATATTGAAAAAAATATTGATGAACAAAAAAAAAATCAATTAAGAAAGCTGTATGTATAAGAGTTAGCATACATGTGTATGTATTTATACGTATGTATGTAAGTATATAAATAAATATATTATTAAATATAAAAAAATCATTTTATTTTTATTATTCCAAGAAACATAAACAACACGACATGCTTGTGAACACAATGTACATTGATATAATGAACATATTCGTAAAACATATTTAATGGAATCATGAGCGCATACATCAATGATGCAATTACGATTGCATCAGGAATATGTTTTCGTTTGTTGCAAAGAGATTAAGAAACCTTATTAATATTTTATTCAGAGTATTTCTTCCATAACATAATGTTCAGTTTACTTACAGCAATGACTTGCTTTTTTTGTATCTCATTAGAAAATGGTTTGACGGTAGTGGCCGATGTACAACATGAAGAGTGTTTTGCCTGCTGAACGGTATTGTAATAGAAATCAATGTGCCTCTTGGGCATATATTTGTTTTGTTGTCTGTGGCTTTAGTCGACTAAAGTTACAACATCTTCATTTTATGCAACTTTTACTAATCTTGTTAAATTCATATGTGCATAGTTTATTTGATGCAAATCTGCCAATTTGAAAAAGTCGTCATATAGTACGCTGACTACGCCTTTATTTGGTGGCATTAAAAGTAGTTTTACCGTAGTACAATAACTAATGATTCTAACAATAACTATTGATTCTGGATTAAGATTTGAAATGTTCTTGTTTGGTTTAATTTACATAAATTAATCTAATAATTCCTGAAAAAAGTCTAGTATGACATCCTTGGAAAATTTGCGCTCGGAAAATTTCGATTAGAGACGAATTTCTGGAGTAATCAAAAAAAATTTTTTTTTCTGTAAACTTTTGGCCAAGATTATTTCTCGTGCCAATTAAGCGATTTAGATAAAATTTCCTGCATTCGTTGCAAATTAAAAGTTCGAAAAGTTGCAAAATTTTATATGTATGTGAAATATTTTTTTGTTGCGAGAAATGAAACAGAATGAATATTTTCAAAGAGGGGAAAAAATTTAAATTCGATAACTAGTGCAGTAGTGAGCGAATAAACGTAGACATAAACAAGCGAAATGAAAACGAAATTATATTTAAGTACAAAAATGTGTTTATTTCACCACTTTATAGGCATTTGGATTTCGCGAAGGCGAACATTAAATTTAAATTTTTGCCAAAGTGACTGTGATTAGTTGCAAATAAAATTTTATTACCTAAACTCAGAAGCTGATTGTTTACACCCGTTCGTACATATTAAGAAAAAAATATGAAATAAAAAGTAAATAAAAAAATGTCATTGATGTTTGTTCGTCAGGAGTAAAGAGGATATTTATCGATTATAATACAAGGAGTATAATCCAAGGAAGGAAAGGACATTGCAATAAAATAAATAAGAATAATATGAAATAGAGAATTTTTATTAGGTTTTATGTACATGTACTGTGTTTTTAATTAAAATAAATTTATTAATAAAGATATGAACTCTTAAAGATCAAATGATGTATGAGTATAAAACAGCTTTAAAGTGCAACGATGTAAAAAAATTAAATTAAGACTCTGTTCTGAATAAAGGTCAGTTGTAAGCGTTACAGTAGCCCGGTATGTAACCGGCATAAATTAAAATTGTTCTTCGGTATTTAATTTCAGCATTGTGGCACTCTTAATAATTTCTTTATGATAATAAAACCTTTCCTTTCTTAATTTTTTCGTCATATACAAATAAAGTTAATATCAATTTTATTATCCTTGCAACTATGTTTGCATGCATGTGTGTATGTGTGTATGTGTGTATTTGTGTGTATGCGGGCAGGTATAATAAAAAACCATTCTTTTGCTATTTAATTCGTTACGGCCAAAACTTGGTATGGAGGTACGAGTGTTTCACACACGTATTCGCTACTTATAAGAAATAAAAATCGCATCGATTATAGCTGGAAAGAGACTGAATAGAAAAAATATGCAAATAAAATATCTGCAGTAAATGTATTTTTAAAAACTGTTTATCACATGCTTACGAAAACGAGTCCTAAAATACCATTCACACCAAACAAAAACCAAAGAAACGTGCCCAAAAAGGGAAAAAGTATGTGATAACACCCGTAGGAGTGATAATGTGTGTTGGTTGGTGGTGGTGGTGTGGGGTGTCGAAGGAACAGGGAAAGAGAAGGTTAAAACTAAAGCACTAATATATGTGTGAGGATATCTTAACGTTTTTGGTTTTCAATAAATCTTCGATTAAAAGCGTCATTTATTACGCTTCGACATGCACAAGCATTTTAACAGATAGACTTTTGAAATAGAGCGCAAAAGGCATCCGTTTCTCAGTTGTTTCATTTGTTCATTTTTTTCATTTTTGTTTTACGGAAATCGACAACATATTGTTGCTAATATCTGTGTATGTATGTGTGCATTAATATCGTTTTTAAGGTCATGGAAACTAAATGCTCGTAAAGATTTAAATAAGTGAATGAGTGACGCAGGGGGTTAAGGAAATTTAGCAAATGCTATTTATTACACAAGGGTGTATTTTATCAATTTTTATAATAAATGTTTCATTTGCCGCCACCGCCTTTTATCATTTTTTCTATTTGCATTCTTGCGTATTTGTTTGGCATGTGAAACAGACAAAAGGGAATCATATGATGTGAGATATGCCATGAAATGCACACCTTTTTATTTTGTGCTTAATTTCCACTTTGAACATGATTTTTTCTTTGCTGGATTTATGTTCTTTGATATTTTTGGAATGTGTTAAGTTTATTTGTGGAGATGGCGAGAACAGTGGGCAAGATGATTTTGCATTTTTAGCAAACGTATTTTAATTTTCTCTTTTGTTTCAATTAGACAACTTAAAGCCCTCTGGGCTTATAATACATTTCTGTTACGTGCAAAGCAAATTGGCCTGGGCAAATCATGTCAAAGTATTTCCATTATGTTGTAATTATTATCTAGTGTCAAGCAGACGAAGGCCTGTTTAAACCACTTTACAACTATTTTTTTCAAATTGAGTGCCACATTTATTTGTCTCTACGACAACGAAAAATTTCACTTTACGAATTTGTCAATGTTCATTAATGGATGACCCAGAGCTGCACTTGGCCCCTATGAAAAATAATGTAATTGATTTTTAAGGAATGACATTTTCATTGCTTTCCAAAGTCTTTTTGTGAATTTTTATTAAATTCTCCCTTAAATCTGTAAAGTTCTCGTTTCTGAAAATACTATTTTATATATAAAAAAGCGTACATCCTTCAGTCTGAACAATGAAGACAATATTTTTCTTTAACTGATACATTTACTTTTTTTTGCAATTGGACTAGTACTAAGGGGATGACCCTTATTTATGTAGTACATTGTGCTGGAACTAAGAAAATAGGATAGGGTGAGGAGGATAGCGGGAGTAGTGCTTGTGGACATTCGATTTGAATCTCTCAACGCTGGGTATAGCAGGAAAGATATCTGCCGGGAGCCCATTCCACATACGAGCCTTTCGATCAAAGAACGAATGGATGTGCTCTTAATGAGGAACGTGTTGCACGTAAGTAAGAGCAAATCTCGGGAATATGTTCCCTTACTTCATTAGAGCACATTCCATTGAAGTAACGATAAAACAGCGTAACACATTCCACGTTGCGACGATGCTCCAGTGAGTCAATAGAGTTGACTACACTATTGTCGAAATAGACTTTGAAGCACCGGCCCATACATGAGAGTTGTATTCCATTTGCTTACACCGAGGCACTTGAATGCTTCTTTAGCGATATGAAAAATGTGTTCAGTCCATCCAACATCACAGTGAATTTTCATGCCCAGAAAATCAAGAGCTTCTGATTCCTAAATATTTATATCATCCATAATTACAGATGGAGCAGCATGTACGGTCATACGTTTATGCGTAAGAAAGAAGAAATCGTGACTGCCAATGGTAAGTGTCTTATTACAATGTTCCTCGTAAAAATAAAATATTTAAAAAATTTAAGTTTTTATTGTTTGTTGTTGGCTTAGTTAGGTATATGACTGCATTTCACTGGCGATAACCAAATCATCAGTACCCTTTTAGCCAAATCATGATTGAAAAGCATTCAACCTCGTAACAAACAATAAAATATTAAAATAGTTATTTTGGAGAATATCTCGAATAAAAAATTTGATAAATAAAAAATTTCATTTTATCAACATATTAAAGACAGATTTCAATTGGGTGAATAAGGATCAAAAAATAAAAAATCCTCCGGTGAAATGGATTTGTTGAAGCCACTGGATATGATTAAAATTTTCAATTCCTCCGGATTTTAACATCAGCTTTTTGTGACTTTTTAAAACCCTTATTTACTGGATGATCATAGAAGCAAAACAGACTTTTTTAATAATTTCTTACAGGTTTTTTTGACATAATTTGCTTCAGTGAAAAACATATTCGAATTTAATTTCTGAAATACTTCCTTTGCATAAATCAAACATTTTTTTAAAAGACGTCCATATATAAACTCAATATTGTTTTTTCCTAACAATTTAGAAAATTAATTAGTTTTGTATCGGCGTAATCGATTTTTTTTAATAATGGCTCAATTAGTGGTCACAGTTGCTTTTTTTTAGAATGGAACAATCGCCAGAAATTTAAATAAAACGATTTCTTTTCGAATGACGTCTAGAATATTATTCGTCTTTATCCAAAGCGCCTGCCTCATTTGATAATATTAAAACTTTCATGTACGTATTTTTATTCGAGCCACTGTTTTAAAATCATTGGCACTGAAAACAAAAACTAAACCTTAAACACCCATGAGAACACCAAATCAATACTATTTTTCGTAGAGAAAGAACGCGTTCAAATTGTTGAAAACCCTAAAGCCACGCACTCCTCCAAACATGCAAGACTATTTTTTGTTGTTGCTCCCAGCAGCTGTCCAATAATGTTTATCCGTTCGCTCCTCCATGCCTGTATTTCATTTCCCTCAATTGCAGATTAATGACTCCAAATGTAAAACCTTTAGCATTACATCGCTTATAAAACTTTACGACTACTAAAGATAGTTTAATTTTTCGCTTTTCGTGTGGGAGAGGACGATTGGACTGGGCGTAATGGTGAAAGTATATTTGAGATTTTGTTTGTTTGTGTGGGACAAATGTGTGAAAGTCACTTTGTCAAGAGCTTAAGGTGTCAATATGCTGCTTAAGCAGGTTCCAATTGTAACGTTGGAAACTCTCCAGTTTCGTGCTTCAATGTTAAATTTACTTTCGTAAAAAATATTGCTTTTGTTTTGAGGTTTAATGACTGTCGCTTACACGGTGAAAATTTTGATTGTTTTTTTTTACCAAGAAGATCTATTTTCAATCAGTCAATTTAATGAATTACATTCATAAACCATTTAGTTTTTTGAGCTGTTAACAGATGGTTATCCGGTTGAATAATTGAGATCTATTAAAAATTGGAAGTTGATTTTAAAATTTTTGAAAGCTGTTATTGATTTTTTAAACAAAATAAGCTGCAATCGTAATCATTAGAAATTTTTTCAAGTGTTTTTGATTCTTCTGTATGTGCACCTTTAGACATTTAAGCTGTAGGCAACAACATTATCGTTAATGGTTTTTTTATTGGCCATTAAATGGCTTAAGCCAAACGCTGATAGAAGGGCGTTTACATAAATATATTTTCGCTAATATTACAATCAACCAAGTCAAGCATCCCCACCATGCACCTTAATGTAGCAACCACTTACATCTAAGTCTTCTTGATTAACGTAAGAGTTACTTTTAAATTTGAATTTAATGTTTGGTTCGACTAAGCGGCGGCGACCATCCCGGCCACAATAAAAACGCAACATTTCATGCTCTTAACTTATTCTTATTTCAGTTCGAGCACATTAAGCAAATGGAAGCACAATAAAGATAAAATTTGTTTGCTGGAAGATCCTAAAGTTTTCCACATTCCTCTCAAATTAGCCATCGCACGCATTTAAGTGATTGGTCTGAAGTGGGAACAAGTGTTGGACAATTATTTGTATCTGTTACAAATTAGGCAATTTGGAAAATGATAAATATTCAAAGTTTTATTTTATGATGATTAATTATGTCCTCCAGTAAGTCGTGAAATGTTGAGATGGTGATTTTGCTTTTCCAAAGGCAGTTCTTTTCGCTGTCTCATGCTCTTACACTTTAATAATCTAATTATCTTTAAATGGGTTTTTAAAGAAAATTACAAGACAAATTCCCAAGTCCAACGTACGTCTCAGTATCTAATACTGACATACATACATACATCATTGCATAGAACAGTGGATGGAGAAGTGTGGTGGTAAATATATGCAGCGACAAAGTGCTGATTATAAGTGACAATTTATGATTTTCGATAAGAGTGAGTCTGTCCGCTAAAGTCCGGGCAAGGTTTATTGCAAAAGAGTTTTTCTGCTGAATCGAAGGTCGTTAGTTTTTAAACGACTATAAAAATAGGAAAGGTTATACATAATACAGCAATAATATTCTCACTTGTGGGCTGATATTCTTTTTTTTTATTAAATTGTGCTTCTCATGCAAAGCAAAATTTAATAATCTTTCATCTCGCTTAACATAATAGTTAGACTATTCAAAATTTAGAGTATGATACTCTGCGACCAATGCAAGTTATTTCAAAAAAAATTGGATAGGAGTAAGGGGAAGGGAACTTTCTATACACATTACTAACCAGCTATCGCATATCTGTTGGATTATAATAGTGAGAGTGCTTAACGCTGGTATAATTCAGAGGTGGTCGCATTTTGATCAACGTCTCAAATCTGAAAGAGGGTACTTCCCATACCCACTTCAAAAATAAACTATGCCCAGTTTAATATAAAATCTTTTCAACAAAAAAATTTACCTAGGTTAGGTTGATTGGAGGGGTGTGATAGCCCATCTTAGACGACATACACTTAAGCCAGTGAAGGCTTGTTGTGCGCTCCCTTTTAATTATCAGACACAAACTGCCAGAGTTCTGCGGCAGGATTCGAACCTGGGACCTTCGCACTACGAGTCTAGTACACTACCTACTAGTCTACGAAGGTCAGTAAAAAAAATTTACTTAAAAGTTTTAAATAAATAAAATATTATTATATGCGTCATCTGCTGAAGTCTCGTGGCTTTGGCCTCGTGCCGTAAAACTTTTTTTTAAATAACACCTTAGAAAGAATACAACGGTGTTAAGTCACAAAATCTGGGGACAATTTCGATCATAGAAGCTAGTACGGCACTTGGTTAGCTTGGTTAGCGCCCTGTACGACGGAACATGACTTTTTCCGTCTTGTTGAAGCCACATTCCGCTCACATCAATTTCATCTACCACGCCTATTTAGTGTTGACACTTAAGGGGCTTGTTAGAGGATGGACAGTGCGCTTAATATCTGAAGGGAATTATTCGATTGTCCGACTCAGACTTGACGAAGATGAATAAATATTTAAAAGTATGGGTAGTCCGCCTCTATATTTGATATACTGTTCAGTGATGAAATCGTTTACGTCGATTGGAGGTCAATTTTTATTAGCCATTGAGTATCAGCTGTCAAACTTCTTATATATTCAGCTGCTCGCAATTTGATTGTTATATAAATTTCTTAGTGTTTGCGGATCCCAATTGTTGATTGAGTTTTTAATGTTGAAAAGTTTTTTTTACAGTTTAAATGGGTTTTTTGTGAGAGTTTAAATGGTTTTTAAAGCAATTAAAAAAAAACTGTATTTGTCACATTCGTGCAATGCAAGTATAACATTTGTGTATTTATATTTTTCATTTCCTTTAAAGTACTTTATTCCAGTTCACAAATATAAATGTGAGTTTGCTATTTTCTCGTATTCTCTATTATTCTTTTTTTCAATCAAATTTATTTCAAACGAACTTTTTAAATTTTAATTTTGTTTTTACTCCCCTTTGGCAACCCATCAAAAGATTGTAAAATTATTTTGTACATATATGTGTTCGTGTGTGTGTGTGTGCGTTTGTGCCTGTAACCCACAGCCGAAGTGAAACTAAAAAATAAATTGTATGTATGGAAAAAATCTCTGAATGGAATCACAGATAAATCAAAGTGGATAAACGATATGTCACACCACTTTTGAAAATGAAAAATGTTTTTATGATTTCCTTCAAACAAAGTTGGGAATGTACGAGTTTTGACTTCACTTCATGCCAAACAGAGCATTTTGTCAGTCAGACAAAACGTTGGTATTCGAAAGCGTACGTGCGCCATTTATATTGCGCTTTCACAGTCCTCTTCATCGTCGTCATTAGTCAGTTCGCTGTTACATTTATTGTACGAAACCACTTATGTATTTGTGAGGTGGGAATCATGCACACACACACGCACACATACATGTTCTTGTACACTTGTGTGTATTTAGCAGTCAGTTGAATAAGAATCATTATCTGCAGCAGCCTCATCATGTTGGGAGTATGTCGAATGTCTGCAAGCATATTTACCAAGTTTATAGTCATTTTGCCGATTATCTGATCCGAAATTAGAAAAAATATAATTTTTTATGCTTGTTTTTCTTCTTCTTTAGAGTTAAATGCTACGACTTTGTTTGTCTTCATTTGAAAAGAAGAATCACGGTTTCCCGATTTTTGAGACGGAGAAATGATGATGCATTTTATGGGCGCAAGTACTTGCGTAACTTCCACCATAGAATAAAAGTAAGTTGAAATTGTACAAAAATAAAACAAAATAATAATAAGTTTTATATATATGGAGTCAATTTTGTATCATAATTTTATCTGTTCACGCCGGTCTTTTAAATTAATTTTCACATAAGCAAAATAAAGTTATGAATTTCTAATAATTAATGTAAAGTGAAAACTTTTTATTGAATTAAATCAGTGAAGTTAAAGCAAATTTACTTATTGCCAGTCCGCTAGATTTCATGTCATTGAACAAAATGTAAAATGAATTAAAAAGCGCATAGTCTTAAATCAACTCTTACATACGAGTACATTTAAGTTTTTCTTTTGACAAATAAACTTTCCCTCAAGGAGTTTTCGTTTCTATAAAATTTAACTTTTTTTTAATCAATTATACTTGTACCTGTAATTTTAGGAAAAATAAACTCTCTTACAGAATTTCGTACCCTTTATTTATAAATTTGCGAAATTTAGTTTAATAAAAGAATATATTTTTCAAAGTTCAATTCCCACGAATTTCAAAAATACTTTTCAGTTGGACTGGGCGTATACTTGTTAGAACTTTAAATTAATTATTCATACGTTTTGTACTAAACAAATTCTGTCTAAAAAAATGTTCGAAATCGCTTCATTTCTATGCCACTTAAAACATGATTTTTTAAATGCGAAGATTTTGAGACTTTTTCTATTAGATAAAGTTCATTGCTGTGCGATAAAAGGGACAAAAGTATTGTCTAATTTTCAAAACAAAAATGAACTTTCAAGAGTATGTCACACATACACACATCCATGGCAACACAGGCACACATATATTTAATGTGTAATAAAAACATATTAACTCGATAAAAAATATACATTTTATTTCAATTAAATTCCATTCAATTTGAAATGATAAACAAACATTTGAATATTTATTTATTGCTGTTTTATTTACTTCTCATTCTTTGCTTCCCTTTTATTTGCAGGTATGAATATTTATTTTCAATTTATATACTTAAGAAATTAAATTAAACAAAAATGTACATCTGTTTTGTATATACATATACATACATATAAGTATAAGTATGTAATTTTGCAAAGCGCGTTAAAAATGGCATTTTTACGGGCTCATTTTTAACACCTAAAAACACAATCGTAATAGAAATTTGGCTTAGAAGAAAATGAATCTGTTTCCCAAATGGTTGCAGGCAGCAAATAAAAGCAGATTAAGATCATAGGATATAAAACCAGTTGATTATCGAAGGAAATATATGAGGCTTTTTAAAGAACATAAAAACCCATGTACAGACAGACGTACTCGCAAATACCCAGCAAGGAAAAATGATGAAGAGTAAAATGTTATTGATTAAAATAAATTTGTTTGTAATTCCATTTCAGCAAACATAAATTTTTTTATGGCCTGCATCACGAAAAAGCACGCCCCGGAAATAGCGGAACAATGGCGACAATAGAACCAGAAGCAGCAGTGACAGCGACAATACCACCAAACAGCATGGCACTTGACTAAGTCAATAAAATCGTGTGAGAGATTTTAAGTCTCTTGCAACTTCAACATACACAAATAAACAATTCAAACTGTAAACTTGCCTCTTGAAGAGAATAGACTTAAGAAGTTTTATTTTAAAACCAAAGTGAAATATAAACTGCGTATTATCAACAGTGACATATTTATGCCCACATAAAGGAAAAGCTCGTGGCTCCATCACCTTCATACTTTAAATTCCTCCGAAAAAAAATTTCTTTATGCTTTTCACAATTGCACTTCTGTTTCCGCAATTTCCTTATTTTCACTGTGTGAGATTTTAAAAAATTAACAAGCATTTCTTTAAATAATTTTGGCTTTACACAAATTCATGGTCGCAGATCTATAGGCAATTTCGGCCATAAACAAAAAGTACTCATACATACATCCTGATGAAGGATGAAAACGTTTACAGTGTTTACGAGCACCATGTGGTGGCAAAACAAACGTACTTCTTTAGAAATATTCAGTAGCGTCGTAGAAACTATGTTTTATCTACCAGGACCGAATTTTGAATGACTCTAATATAATTATTTCCTTTATTCTGCATTCCACGCAATTTATTTTAATCTTATTGCAACACAGTCGTACAATGAATCAAGTTACGTAGGTTGTATTAACGAAAAGTCCTAGAAAGGCCTTAATAGAAAATTAATAAAGATAAATATAATAAAAATAATAACAATAATAAACAATAATTGGTGAAAAGAAAAATCTTGATTTGAAAATAAATTTATTATAATTTCATTAAAATCGGAACAAGAATTATTTTGTTAAAAAGTAAATTAATCTAAAGAATCCTCGTTGAAACAAGTTAAAATAAAAGCAAATTGAAATGAATATCATAGTGAGAAGTGAGAAACCCACAGCTTGGAGCGATGTGTTTTATTCAATGCACGGCAGGATCTTTGGATCCTACTTAATTACTCTTGTGTAGTGGGAGCAGTACAGTAGCTTTCAAAGAACTCTTGAAAATGTTGAGATTAGGATCCAAAAACAGTGAAAACTTTGATAACTTCCAAAAATTTTACCATTAGCTTTACATTGCAGGATGTTCTCTTTATCGGTTCCTATGCACCACTTTGGAAATTATCTTCATTATATGGACAAAAGTAAACTTCTTATGATTTTTTTAAAATTTTATATTAAATTGGGATATTTTGTTTGCTACTGACAAAAAACTTTACGTCTATAAGGAGTACAAATTCGACGGTAGTCACAATCCTTTTTTAAAATGTCAATTTTGTCTTAATTGGTTCAAGAAAAAGAATGCTTTCATGTGGATATAAAGAAATTAGTATTTAAAAATTAAGGATTTTTCCTTTTTTAAACTAAAATATCGTCAACTGGATTCAAGGAACGTAAAAATATGCATTAACGCTTCCTTTAGAAGCAATGAAAATGTCATTCCTTCAGAACAACTTCCAGTATTTTTACTAGAGTTTGTATGGATTGCCTATGACCGCAACAATGAGCCGGGAGCGGTATCCAGAGAAACAATTAAATGAAAATGATCAAGTCAATATGTTTTTCATGTTAAAATGAAAACGTTAGTAACTCAAAATTTAAATTTTTTAAGGTTATATTACGAAATTATTCGCCTTGTCGTTTTTTATATTCCGTAAAAGTTTCATGAAAATATTTTGTATACTCAGCTCTTGAGAAAAGAACCAAATTTTCTTTTACCATTAATTTGTGGGTAAATTCAAAACTTTAAACTCAATTTCTGCAAAACAACATTTTTTGAATTATTACGTTATTGCAGCAAAGGCTCTATATTACCTGGACTTTGAACAATAATTTTGTATGCAAAAACACACAATTTTTAATTATCTGCATCTTCTATTTAATATGAATAAAAATTTGTTAAGTTTTGCTGAAATTATAGGTTAATTTAACTATTTGTTAATTATTGAAATTAACTAAAAGGAAAATTTAAGAAAATTCTTTTTTATAATAAAAAAACACTGTAGTTGATTTAAAATTTTTGTGGCTGTAAAAAACTTGCTTTTCTTCAATTCTACACCCAGTTTTGCATTATTCAGTTGAATTTTTGGTAAAATGTAGTTGCACCTTAAAATATCCTGTTCGATTGAATTATAAAAAATTTTGATTTGTTGTGAGTTCAAGTTTCTACGTATTCCTGAAATGAGCAATGAAATAAAAAATATTAAAACGAGACGCATTGCAAAAAAGTATTGTGTGTTGTGGCTTTAGCTCTTCGTATGCCGACATTTCATTGGTTGCTAAAACCGAATCGTCTGTGAAGTTTAAGCAGTTTGAAAACATTCAATTTCGGATGTTTATGCCACACAAATCAAATACAATATGAGAATTCAATATTGCATAAACACATAATCATAGTAGGCTTAGAATGTTTCTATACAAACAATTTATTCAACGTGAGTCTATTTTATTTTTCTCTTAACAATGCATTTTGCAAAAGCTTTAATTGTTTCTAACGATTAGTTGGGGAGAATATCCCAAATAATAAATTAGTATTAAAACGAGACTTAAAAAAAATAAAACTCGTAATTGTACAAAAAAAAAAAAACAGTACAACATACAAATCACCAAAATTTACTGGGAAATCGAAGTATCCCGATAAGGATAACGCTTTAGAAAAAAAATTAAAAATATCCTATAGATCGATTTCAAAATTCATGCAGGACCACATCCATTTATATCAACTTTCCTCTAGATTAGTATTTAAGTTTAAATTTGGAACGATTTTCCGTCATCCCACGTCGAATACTCGAGAACACTGAAGATGGCACAAAGCCGAAACCGGTCTGTTCATAAACCAAATTTGACGTGGGATGACGGAAAATCGTTCCAAATTCAAACAAACCCCGTCGGAAGAATATCACAAAAATCGATTTAAGTTTAAGGTGCAACAACTGAAAAAGAAAAGACTTATTTACAAAAAATCGGGGATACGTTCGAAAATCGCCACAGTTTTAATGTTGTTGGGCGTAATCATCATCAGCCAAACTAGTCAAAGGACTATAAAGGGTTTTGAATATGAATACAAAATTAAAAAATATTACCGCTTGAACAATAAATTTAAAAGGTCTTTTGTTTTTTATAAAAATTAAGAAGGCCTTTAAGCAACTACTGGCAGATATAAATGTTTTAAGAGTTTCTATTATTCACTTCATCTTAACATATAAACGGCCTTTAGCAAGTTTTCTTAACGTCAAAAAATAAATAATTTCTAATTCGTTAGTATATTTCATGACGCTATTAAATTGTCTTTGCAATCATGCGAAGATAAAAGAAATTTATATTCAACAATCGTCTTTAGGACATACGGCGGTAATAATCCTTGTGTTGTAAATTTGGTTTTCTCACGTTTATTAACGCGTGCACAAGAACACGCACACTCTAGCGTTAATCCATATGTAAAAGTGACACACAGGCTCGCATGATTCTGTATTAGTAATCTTGAAGTGAATTTAATATCAAAAAAAAAAAAAAACACGAAAGGTGCGTCTGGCACACAATCTTCTAAGGAAAAAATATTAGAAGTTTAGAAGACATTACACCCTACAGTGCACCCACAAACATATGACTCTCGCCAAAATACACATACACTCATACATATACACACACATAAAGCATTTTTAGATACAATTGGTGTGTTCGTCCTGAGATGCCTTGTATTTTGTTCATTCATTTCTCTCTTAATCATGGCAAAATATTCACTCTTGCCGCTAATGCTTTAGGCACTAAAAATTGTGCAACATTCACACGCACAAGACAGCTCTCGTGAAAACGTACTACTCGTATAACACTAGACCTCTTTTTTAGCACTAGATAAGAGGCCCGGTACAAACCAATTCAACCAACCAGCCAGCCATCCCATCGCAATGAAACAATCATCATTGTCGTTGGGTAAGTTTAATTGAAGCATTTTTATTCTAAATGTTTATCCTTGTGATCCTTTGCGATTGCTACGATTTCATTTCATTTTTGTAAACGTTTTAAAGCCATGACGACACGGGGGGTGAGACATAAGTTGCAAGCGTAGAGGGAGAGCGATGGCTTTTAAGCCAACTTCTATGCTGAGTGAACGAACGTGTGTTCCTCTGTGATGTTTGTGCCTCATGTGGCATGTAAGTTGTTTTATTTTTCTTTCTATAAATATTTTCTCCTTCGTATTTATTCCATTTCTTAAATGCCTAACGGCAGTTTTATTCACTTATGCACGCATAACGTGCAAAACTCACGTACTTATTTGCACAAAACAACATTCTAATAAACACACACTTTCGCTAAGCACAATGGCTTAATACTTTGAGAATAATTTGAAGAAAATTTCGGAGGGCACTTCATGAGAAATAAAATATTATTTGCTCCAGCACTTAAAATTTATTCTTCCTCAAAGCGACCGTTTACTTGGCGGCGAGCCTCCACATAAGGCTTAAAAATGCAAAGGAAGCCAACTCACCCCATAGTGCGGTTGAATTTCTTCTTTATTCATACGTGTATTAAGTTATCGTAAGAACATGTTTACAGTGACTCACGTAAGTTTACGATTTTTCTTGCCGTCTTTGGTGTTGAACTGTCATAGTCATAGTCCACGATTTAATACAGACCTTAGTCTTTTATGCTCTTATCAAATTTATACTAGATACGACTTATATTGTAAAAACGACAAATGCTCGGCATAATATTGTTTGTAGAATCAGCAAAAATGTTTCGAAATTGTTTCACAGTTATTGGAATTTCTTGAATTGGAATCGGAATACGAAACTGCAGAACCGCGTTAAGGGTTAGAAAAATTAGAAAATCGGAAACTGCTATAAAACCGATACAAAAATACTAAAAGTGTAAAAAGGGAAAACATAGTTGAGGTGTTCACTTCGCCTCTATGTACTCGTATCACACATTTCCAACTTTAAGTCTATTAAATTTAAATCGAATGTGAGTCTTTACGACAAGCTTTCGGAAGCCGTTTTTTATTTCGAAATTTATTATTTTCAGAAGGTGTTTCTACAATATTTCGACTTGTTGTTCGTTATTGAAAGAGTCTAGTACTGTTCACAAACTTATGTGAGATACTGTTACATTTTTCGGATGCCTGTAATAAATAAAGTAATATTTTCTCATGTTATTACAAGGAATTACAAAAGAAGGTGACAAACTGTTTGTTCCTTCTATGCCTGCCACTTAAGATGGAGGTTTTCTTGTATAAAAATGCATAAATGGTAGGATAATGGTCTTAGTGCTGAACTTTTTTACGACCCGCCAGTTAAATGGTTGTTTCCGCTTAATGCGTAACAGAAAATTATTCAAAAAAATTCATGATAAATTCATAAAATAAAAATGTTAGAAAAGTTTCTAACAGCTCTCTTCAGCAGAATTGCTTTTTGCTTAAGAGTGGGTTGAATTTAATTAAATTTTCTTACTTAGTCGATTGAAATTGTGTAAAATATTATTCAGTTGAAAATATATGTTTGTCTATTCACTAATTTATTTTCAAATCATCGTTGGGCGATAGTAAATTTTCGATTATAATTTCAAATGACTCATGCACTTAATAAACGCAGTAGCGTAGTAGACATTTGGGTATCAAGGTCTATTATTACAACTTTTCTTCGAAGTTGCCAATAGTTAAAAGGAACCCTAGTCAAAGTGAGCCATAAAGTAACGTGTAACAAAATTGGTTCGCTAAAATGCAAATTAATTTTCATAACTTTTAAGACCCTGCCAAAGATCAACAGATAAACTTGTGGGAGGAGTGCTAAATGAAAATTTTTACGGTCAACCCGACCGAATATATAAAAATATGTGATTGAGATCCAATACATCATCTACACCATCACAAGAGGAAATAGTGGCTGCAATTATACGTTTTAAGTCCGCTAAGTCTGCGGCTGAGGTAGAATAACCTCCGAAATTCTGAAGTACAACTTCACCTTAACAACAAAGCTAGTAAAGCTTTTAATTAAAAATTTGCCAGATGATGTTAGAGAAGGCCTCATTATACAATTTACACAAAAGAGAATTTGCACGATTGCTCCTATTGGAGGGATATAACTCTTTCAAACATGGGGAACAAAATAATAGCCCATATCCTGCACAGTAGCGTCGCGACCATTATCCAGCAACATTATCCAGCGATTATAGAACAGTCGGTTGAATGGTGCACACCGCGTGACTTTGACATGTTAAAATACAATCCAATCTAGGAAGCCATAAGATGCAAACGATTTCGCTGATTCCGACAACTCAAACTCGAATTGATATATAAAGTTGATCCGTTTTTTTGTACGATTTCACTGGGCTAGTTCCGTATATACTACTCCGTTTGTGGTTTCTGCTACGGCCTTTCTTTTCAACGAAACCAATACATTGAGTTCTCTCTCCTGATGAAAGAAAATAAATAATTTTCTTGCGGGGTGCCCGAGGAGCCCGCTCCTATCCAAGTAGTTCTCTGCCTGACTGATCTTTATATTCTTCTCCCATACCGCCAGGCTTTTGATTGAAAAAGCACTTTGCTGTCAGATTAATCTATATAAGACGTCGACAGTCTCAATGTTGGATTTTTTCAGATACAGATTAATTGACAGTTTATTTGCATGGGGGTAAACTTTCCTCTCATCTTTGAATAATAACCTGGCCTACTTAAATTTTCTAATTCACAATAGAAATTGTTCTTTGGTTTCCTGCAAGAAACAAACAAACATACAGATGAAGATTTATTTTTATATAAATGTAGTGGCCTTATTTTTAACTTCGTTCGACACTATAGATTCCAGCTGAAAATACTTGAACTCATTAAAAGCGCTCTGGTGGAAAATCTTCCACAATCGGAAGCCAACTCCTGCAATGTTCCATTATTTCTTAACAGAATTCGAGAAATGAGCATTTTTCGTTTATTTATTTAATTGCTGGCCTCCTGAAAATAATAATACGAAGGAAAAGCTTTATTATCTTTTTATTTTTAAGTATTTTTACAATAACGCTTCTGCCTCATTAAATGGATTTGCCTCAAATGGTCGGAGGATAAAAATTAAAACTATAATGAGTTTTAACATAAATTGTGTTTTAAGTACTTATTGTAACCGATGTATTTCATGCAATTAAGACTATCATTAACTGTCCTTGTAATAAAAAAGCAAAATTCCCATTATCCTTATTAAAAAATAAAGCCTTCTTATTTTCTACGCAGTCATGAACCACAAGCATCCACCCACATTTGAGAGCATTCCTTCACCAGCTAATAAAATATTTTACTGTTTGTTGTTGTTTTTCCATTTTATGATTTTGACATTTTCAAATGCCAACAAATTAAGCCATCAGTTTCCCTTTCAATGAGGCGGCGCACAGTGGTGCGAAATCAAGTGCAAATGAATATACAATTTCCAACCAAAATAAAATGCGTTGTATTGTAATTAGTTGTCTTTTTTATTATTAATCTTGTTGTTCTTATAAACTTTAATACGCTGGTCATGGCATAGAAATGCTGCACTAGAGAAAACACGCCTTCTCTCTACAGAGTTGTATGTAGAAAATCATACGATTTAAAAGTTAATTAACAAATTTATTAAAGTATAAATAAACGCAAAATATTATCATATTCTGAAAGTAGAGTTATTAATACCTCCATGGAAACTTTCGAAACATTCAGTACTCGTAGGTACCAAAAAAGGAAACACATCGCAGTGGATTATGTTGAATTCACCCTACTTCCGATTTCCTTGGTTAGTTATTTTATAAATTTAAAAAAAATAACCTGCTTTTATGAAGTTTGATTATTAAATTAAATATTAAATAATCGCATTCAATATCTCTTATATTCAGTAGTCCTCACTTTACGTACACAAACTATATTTGGGTTGGTTTTTTGTCTGAATTAGGGATTTGCAATATTTTCAGGTATTCTAATTAAATATATTTTCCTTTAATGTCCACTTCAACTACAATCAAAAATGATGCACGAGTAGGTTTTGCCACAAAACTTTTGTTTGAAAAACTTTATATGATGCCTTAGAAAACAAACAGCAAGAAATTATTTTCAAAAATCCCATCACATGTACAGGGTGCAACTTACAAAATATTTCATAAGAACAAAAATAATGAAACTCCAACAAAAAATTAAAAAATAACTTTTCTTAAGACATTAAAAATGCCTAGAGTTAAATTATCAAAAGTTAGAAACACATACACACACACACACACACACACACACACATACAACAAAAAACAAAATGGTTTTATGATTTGTTGAAAAAACTGAAAAAATTTTATGAACTTGAATGCACTCCCTTCCCACAAAACCTTCATACATCGACAATATAAAAATATAGCATATATTTGGGCGAAATTAAAGAAGTTCACATTCATACACACAAAGTCAAAACGGATGTGGATATGGCCATATTAGATTTATGGTACAATCGAAAACAAGTACGTTATTTGGGTACATTATTCTAATACCCAATCGAAACACATACATTTTCACTCTGTTGACAAGCAAGGGAATCTGATTTGTTTTCTTATTTTAATCAATAGTTAATTATATTTCATTTTATTTATTATTATATTAATAATTTTTATATTCTTTTTATTATAGTTTTATGTTTGTATTCCAATTTAGATTTACTTTGTTTTAACGTAATACTCAAACATGAATAAATCATTCCTGTACTTTAAAATATACGTGAAATTGCACAATATATGAACATATTTTTCTCTTACTTTTTTACAATTTTGAGGATATACGAGATATCGGATCAAAATCGAAGTAGGAATTTTATTAGCTCCCTTAGTCTAGATTTTTTTTATAGAGGAAACAATTCCTTAATAATTTTCCAACACTTTATGACGTAAAATCAATGATAAAGCTTGTGGAGATTCAAGAAATAAAATGTTGCAGAATTCATATTTATAAGTTATTAAAGTTAAACATTTTGATAGATCCGATTTTCTGTATTTTAATATTTAATATTATTTAATATTACCTACATTCACTGTATGCAATAAAATAATTTACGACTTTTGAACCCATTAAAACTTGAATTTGAATTATGCAATAAAGAAAGATTTTATATAAAAAATCGAAAGATCCTCTTAAAGATCTTTAAAAAAATAAAAGAGATTTTCGAATTTTAGAGGCCCTTGCATCAAGGTTGGTCATTTGAATTAATTATTTTAAGAGAGAAGGTGCAACGCTTTTCAACGGCAACAGTTTTACTTGAATCCGGTAAAGTTATGAATTGTGTTCTAAAGTTATGAATTGGTTAATGGTACTAATTTTTCAAACATTCTCGACATGTCCCACTTTGAAGGACTTTAACTTCGAAAATATAAGTAGTATCGGTTATGCATCATATAATAGACAGACGAGAGCAGTGCGTGTATATGCATTTCACTTAGTAAAACTTGAAATTACAAAAAATTACAAAATTGTAAATAATTTTCATAATATTTTTATTAAATAGCAACAAAAAAAATTTACTTTATTTAATCTTTTCTGCTAAAAAAAATTTCATATACGTATATAAATGAGTTTCGTTTATAATATAAATATATCACTGTAGACCAGTGATACCATGAGTCCGATGAAAAATTACTTCTGAGAAAAAGGTTCACTTAGAAAAGAAAGATTTATAATTTCTATTTTAAGTATTTTTAATTTATCAAGAACTGATTAATTATTCGTAAGGTTTTAATCAACAATTTCAAATTCATTAAGATAAAACAAACATTCATTTAAGCCAATCTTCAGATATTTCTCCCAAAACAATACAATGAACACGAATATCGAAATGGAAAATTCGTAAGACTGAATCTTAAATACTAAAATATCGTATTTGGATTTTACAAGCGGTCGGTACAACGGCTACAACTACAATAGCAAAAACAAGCCAGTTTGCTCGAGTGTCAAAAACTATGAAAATTTTAGATTTGCTGTACTCCAGGGCCTATACACCAACACAAACAATAAGGGAATACGTACTGGTATTTAAAAAAATATACAAGATCATTAAAGTTGGCATCTATTTATTTCTATAAAATAATTGAGCTTCCACTTCTGCTTGTGGTCTTATTCCATTATTTATATTGGGGCTTCATTGCATATGAAATAAGGCCGTAGTTTTTGGGGTTCTGTTTCAGATTTCGCTTGAGTATAATTTCATGCCGCCCCCAAATACCTATTTATATACTCGTACATACTCTTATGTACAACTTTATGTATAAATATTTGAGAAAGCTTTTTGCTTAGAAACACTTGTTATTTATTTGTTAGTATTTGCTTGCAGCAAAGTTTTGGTACAATTTATTTGGTACAATTTTACCATGGGACAGTGCAGACTAAGAGTTCGTAGATCCCAACAAAAACACACTATGAACATATTAGCCAACGCCGTATCTCATAAACACATTCTTTAAAAAGTTGGTACAAATGTCTGTTGCAGTACTTGACAAAAAGTGAAAAAGTTTTGAAAGTTTTTGAGTACTCATTGCCATACTCGTACATACACACGATCTTACACATACACACGTGTTTAGTACAATAAAATTATGCGAATGTTGCAACTTATTCGTCTGTGTGTTTGTTGCTTGAAGTTGGACTCTTACACTCTCCGTTCATTTCACATTCGTAACGATATTCTTATTAAAAATTCAATGAGTGTTTTATTTTTGTTGAGGTTGTACTTGTGGGTGGCTAAAGACGAAAGAAAGTTCTTTAACTAGTTGGCCAAACACTTTAAGTTTTAAATTATTCCGAGTACTTCCATGCAATCAACCTACCAAAAGACTTTATTCAAGTAGTAGAGGAGGAAGAGGTGCTCATGTTGGGCGGAGATGGGTAGATCTGATTGGCATTTAATTTTTAGTGGCTTGGCCTCTGTAAATTATCGGAAATATTTTTTATCGAGAAATTTCAGAAGCAAGAGTGAATTTAGGACTAAACAGTTGTTAGGAGAAAGTTTTTGGGCCAACCGAAAATAGAAATAGAATAGATTTAGAGGATTTCACGTAGTTTGCTTAAACGATTTCATGTTTTAAAAATAATGAAAAAGCGATTGATGAGAATATCCTAAAATCCGCATTTCATGCAGCTTAACCATTTTACTAATACTAACACCACGGTGCAGTGTTGTAAGGTCATAGCCAATAAAGTCATATTACTTCACTTCACACTACACTAAGAAATTATGCCACACGATATTATTATTATGAAAGAAGTGAAAAAGCCATAGTCACAAATTAAATATATGATAAATAAGACCATAAGATGTTATTTTCTTGAAGAAATAAATTTTTGGTCTCTGTGGTACGTGAAAACCGGCCACGCTCTCTAAAGTATTTCTGCATTTCTTTATAAATCGAAGCTGGTTGTGGACATGCCACAGGGTTTATATGCAGCATTGCTTCAAAAAGTGAAGCTGGTCTTGGACATACCACAGAGGTGATAGTTCTTGGATCCTGCCAAAGGCCTACAATGCAAAAATGCTTTAGAGGTCTAAAAGGGTATTAAACACACAGCAGCGGAGAAAATGCTTGCGCAGTAACAAAATAATGGCTTATTATGACCTTATTTCTCAATGTAATCTGAAATAAAGTAACACGGCTTTATTGCATATGGACTTATGACATTGTAACTCAAAGTTGCATTGGACATTATTAACTAAAATGCAATGCAACGAAAAGTAAACGAAGTCTAGTGGAAGTCTAAAGTGAATTTTGAAGTCTTTGGTACTTAATCAAACAATTTCACTATTCACAAATCCCAACTCTGGTCAAAGGCCATTAGAAATCATATAAGAGGCGAAACTGCGACAGCTTATAAAAAACTGTGCCTGAATCTTGCTTTTCTATTTTTCATTTCATTTAGTTGAGCACACGAATTTTAATGTTTGTGGGAGTGTCAACCAAAAAAGGAATATATCATCGACAGTAGTTCTCCCAAAAAATAAATGCTAGTAGACATTTGACGTAAGATATTCCATTTAGCACAGTGAAATCGACTACGACAGACGAAATGTGTATAGAAAGAAAAGCCACTTGTACATACGGTTATATCGGATCCGAGGATTGATGTATTTTCAAGTGCGTGAGTATTTTTGGACCATATTTGGTTGGGTGCTAAAAAACCTTAACGCCATATTCGGACCCTACTGAAATTGTCTGATTTGGAAATTATTTTATTCTCAGTAAAATGGCCCACTGCCAGAAGCAACACATACACATACACATGCAAACGTCTTCATACTTTTTACGAAAAGTTGAAACTACAATTGAAAAGGGCAAAAGCATTTGTAATTCATAAAATCAAACAAAATAGAAAAAGTGTCCTTTGCTTTGACTGAGTGAAAATTATAGTTTTAATGATGCCGCTTCATTTATGTGTGTAAGGACACCAAAGTTGATGAGGGTAGACGTTCATTTGTTGGTAGATGTGCATGTGTGTAGTACCAAATAGATGATTTCTCAGTGTTGGCCACTTATGCAACCATGTAGCATCTTGTGCTTCAGATGTTGTAAGTAAAACTCTGTTGCGCAACGGGTGACAATTTAGAACTTAATGCTCGCTCCTTCATCCATCAAACTCTGGGTGGCTTGCAAGACAAGTCCTTTTCATGACGTTGTAAGGCTGATTGGTAGTAGTTTTAATAAACCAGCATAACATTTTGATTGTGGCAGATAAAGAAATTATTAAAATTTTAGCAAATCACTATTACACAACACTTCATTAACATAACACAGACACACACACACACACACACACACACACACACACACACACACACACACACACACACACACACACACACACACACACACACACACACACACACACACTTGAACGCACATACGAGTGTTCATACGTGCCCAAGAAATGAGTATCTAGTTGTTTTGGTGTTTATCCTAGTGGGCATTAACACTTTGGCATGCGTGCCTGTGTTGGTGTTAGTAGAATGGTGTGGTGCGTTGGATATGTTTTTATGACATTGATTGATTACAAATCGCAGTTCAATGCAAATACAAAGCGATTGCAAAATCTAAAACAAGCCACAAAAGGAACATTTAACAAATGGACAACCGATACAATATCAATGGACGTGTGTGATGACGCCGATGAAAATAACTGTCGGTTAAAAGTTGATTCGTCAATAATAGATAAAATGGAAAGAAAACATCATTTTTATTGTTTTTAACCGACATCGACGAGAAAGGACAATTCATCGTAAGAACGACACATACATACGTTTATCCTTTAACTAAATGCCATTATATTCTGTCCATGACAGGATAAGTTTCAAAGACATTACTATTTCCTAACCGCTTAATATGTCCGACGTTTTATGTGCATCTTTTTGTGGTCTAACAGTGTGTCGATAACAGTTCATTTATTGCCGCCTCCCTCCCACCGCCATTTATAGGAGATTTGTTATCTTTTTGTCATTGTTATTGTCTTTATCATTCTAAATAAAAATTTAAGCCGATAATACCCACTGTGACATTGATGACAGGACATCTTGTCCAATAAATGTTGGAGGGACAGGAGCAATAACACAGAGACACATATACTTTGTAATAATTTAGATGCACGTTCGATTGCTTGAATGTGTGTAAGTGTTCTTGCTGGTGATGAGATTTGGTTCAATTTGTTTGTAGTTGCCTTAAATGCTGGTAATCAACGATTTGAAGGAACACAAATTACAAGTTTCAACTTTAACATTTTTAAGTCGTTAGATATTGTCTGGATCTTGATAAACGAAATTAGTCTTCTGCTGCAACGGCTTAAGAGCAACTGCAAGGACATTTTTTTTCTTAGTCTAATAAGATTTTAAAAATAAATGTTCGAAATTAAAAAAATTTATGGGTGTATTTCTTGCTCGTTTCTGTTGGCAATTTCCGACTGACTACTGTCAAATTTTGTAAGAGGTTTGATTTTAAACGATCCCTGCTAAAACTTATACAGAGAGTATTCAAAACATTCTTTAACTTTTAAGTGTCTAATATTATACGAAAAAGAAAAAAATGAATGACTTCCTTCAAAATGACTTCAAATAAAAACAAAAAAAATATTATTAGGAAAAATGTATTAAACTGAATTGATATATTAAGGACTCGAACTATAGCCTTATTAATTAAACTTCAATTGTTTTAACTTACTTTATAGATAATACTAAAGATTTGAAGCGATAGAGTAGCACATTTTCAACAATACAAGTACTTCTGATTATTGAATATTTAGTCCTATAATGGAAATCTTCGCTCCTTCAATGCAACATGGTCATATCTCAACAA